>CAHIKZ030000723.1:475000-650000 GCA_903632075.3 Acanthosepion pharaonis | reverse complement strand
TGAAGTCTATCAAGGCTAGAAAGTTATGATTGAACAGCTCCAGCCCAGATATGGCAACAACACTTTGTTTTAGGTTCAATCTGTCTCTTGTAAAGATAACACAATGCAGAAGACATCAGATAGTTCCTGGATGAATAGATAAATAAGCTGACCATTTCTAGAGTTTTCTAATGATGATGCGAATAACTATTGAAACATTAATAAGATTCATTATGTTTTGATGTTTATTAATCAAATAATGTTTAATCTGAAGTGTATGTCTTTTGTGTTTTGTTCACTTGTTGTATGCAGGCTTACCTGTGTATTCAAATCTATGTCAATTGTATTTAGAAATAAATTTACAGAAAAGTTGCCCTATAGACACAAAATTTACAATTATCATATTAATGATGCCTATAATAGCAGAAAAGCTAGAAGTTGTTTGAATCGGAGATTTTAATTATTTCTTGAATAGAAATAAAGTAATAATAATAGTAATAATAATAATGGAAAAAACAAGACAATAAAAACGACAACAATAATATCAACATAAGACAGCATAGATTTGTTTCACACAACACCATGCAGCACACATGCAACATGCAACATCAATAGTTTTTTTTTATTTTTATTCTTTTAAATCATTACTAATTAATAATGATATTTCCAACTTTCAAATCTTATTGAACATTCTGCATGCAACCCAAGATCTTTATTCTATTCATTGAAAATTCAAAAATTTCCATTTTTGGATAGGCAAAGGGTTAACCAATAACAATTTCAAAAGCATTGCGGTCTTTTCATAATAAAAGACTCATTATTTCTCCAAGAAAATATCAGATTTCAAGAAAAATTCTCTCCGTCAGACAATTCAAGAACAAAGAGAAGTACTGTAATTCCTTATAGAGTTCTTGAGTGCAATCAGGATTTGAATAAACAACAGAAACACAAATGAATGAAAATGTCCCTCAGTCATCACTCAAAACATATATAGCAGCCAATACAATCAAAGAGATTGTATAAGGAAAAGAAATTCTGTTTAGTCTTTCCATCAGCTTGGCTGGAAGCAAATTTTATGAAAGATTATTTTTTTTAACTAAATTTTACCCAATACAAGCCTCATGTGTTACTCAATATAGAGGTTATTGTTAAAATGATAATGATGAATGTAGTGTATGTTATGGATGTAAGAAAAGATGGTTGAAAGTAGAAATAAGGATAAGGAAAAAAGATAATGACTGGCCTTGACTTGAAGAATATTCAAGGAAACACCCATGCAGGAGTCTGTTCTACAAAATGGAGATTGTTAGAAAAAATAGGGGTCTGAATGGAACTTCTTTCTTCTATTTGGAACATGGAGGAAATAAAGGTGATTTGATTCTGTGGATGTGGCATGGTATGTCCAAGCAATACAGGTTTGATCTGGTAGAACCAAAGAATGGAACTCATCTGAACATTTCTTTTAATCATTTCACTCCAAGCAAAGCAATAAATCCACTAAGATACATGAGGTTACTAGTGTGTGAGAGAATATGAGAAAAAATCACTATTAAGCAGAGAGAACAATTTGCCATAGAAATAGCTATAGAATAACAACATATTTGCAATGTGACACATGATCAATTTAATGTGCATTCCTTATAAGCATAGACATGAATTGAGGATGAAAATTGTTCAGTTCCTGTGAGCACAGTCATACAGTCATTGGTATCCACCAATCTTCCTTATTTATTACAATGGTGAAATTACTATCACGGGATTAGGATTCCTTCAATGTTTGGAAAGGAGATTAACACTTCATTTTGGTATTTATCACCCAAGCTAGGATTTGATACATAGTCAGTTTAATATTTAGTGCTTATACGCATGGGCCTAGGCTAAAAACTGTACAGTCCCCACAACCAATCATCCTAGTGTTGCTAGCCACTAAACCTCCCTTTTTAGTGTAATGAGGGAAGTGTTGCCACATGGTTTTTGAATATATGAATTGGAATCAGATAAGGATTAAATCCAACAGAATGATAGAATCAGGAACAAATAGAAAATGTTAAAATGTTTCGCTTTTATTTAAGCTTCTTCAGAAATGTTTGGAGATGAGTTATGGAAGGGAATTTTTCCAGTACATTTTGTGTTGTTTGTTTTTCATTCATCAAGTGTTTATGCCTTGTGTTGTTAGTAAGTGTGTGTGTGTGTGTGTGTGTGTGTGTGTGTGTGTGTGTGTCCATCTGGGAGGGAAATGGGAAGAGTGTGCATGTATGTGTGTGTATCATTTTTCTAGTTGGTCTAATGGTAGTTGTTGGTAGCAGTATATGTGTTAACTGTTGGTCAGATGTGTGTTATTAATGTTGGGATAAATTCTATGCTTGAGGAGAAAATTGTGTATATTGGGAAATCTGGAGATATGTAGGTATGTCTTGGTTTAATTCTATTATAGGTATTATTATTGATATTGTTATTATATATGACTTTTGAGTGTATTAGATGTTTGCAAAATTATCCTCATCTGGATAAATGTCTGAATGTATATTATGTAAAAACATTCAGAACAGTCAAACAAATACTGAGAATAGTATATAAATAGTATATAAATTAAAACCTGTTAATTGGTGAGAGATACTTGGAATTTACTAACAAAGATATTAGAAATTATAAGACATAATATCAATTATTTCAGACAACCTCAGATCAAACATTAATTGCATGAAGATTCAGATCATTGAAACAAACTTTAAGAATAGTGTAAATCAAAATGAATAGAAAGAGATACTTGGCAACAACAAAACTATGAAAACTTTTGCTGAACTCAACATAAAACCTTTCAATAATTCTGAAACCAAAACATAATTGCATAAAACTTTATGTCAGTTAAATATTCTTTATGAATAGAATAGAAATTAAAATGTCTCAATGGAAAGAGTTACTTCAAAACAAATAATAAAGCTATTAAATATTATGTCAAATATCAATCCTTTCTGTGGGTATAAAATTTTAAAAAATAGTCATCTCAAAATTCTAAATAGTAAAATTTTAAGAATATTTAAGAATATAAAAAGCATAATGTATGGAGATGTTTAACATCAAATTAGTAATTAAGAAATCATGTTGGACACAAAGTCTATCCTTACAGAGAGCCAGAATCAAAAAATAGTTACATCATAATTCATACCACTGAAACAAAATTGCCAAATAAATTATAAATCAAAAAGTTTGAATGTGGAGAGATGCCTAGAAAAAAAATTACAAACCAGTTAACAATCATTTTGGACACAGCATCATTCCTTTCAGAAAGACTGAAATCAAAAAATAGTTTCATAAAACCTTATGTAAGCAAGACATTCTTTAATAGTGTAGAAATCAAAAAGTCTTAATTACGAGAGATGCTTGAAACCAATAACTATTACAAAAATTATGGTGGACACTACATCAATTCTTTGAAAGAGCCTGGAAATTATAAATAGTTGCATAAAAAACTTCATATGAGTCAATCAGTCTTTAAGAATAAATGAAATATTCTTAATGTATAAGATGCTTGGCAACCAATACTAAACTACTACAAAAAATATGGTGGACACCAAATTAGGTTTTTAAGGCTGAAATTAAAAAAAAATTCCATATTAGTTCAGATCAGTGAAACAATGTTTAAGAGTATAATATAAATCAGAAATTTTTAATGGAGGGAGATATCTGGAAACAAATATCAAGGGTATTACAAACCATATGTTGTATACAACATCAATCCATTCAGATAATTTGAAATAACTTGAAATTGGAAATAACTTGAAATTTGAAATTGATGTCTCATCGTTGGAATACTAACTTTGGCTATGTGCTTGTTATGAATTTAATTATTACAAACCATATGTTAGCACAACATCAATGCTTTTGGAAATCATCAAATCAAATTTAGTTGCATATATCTTCATATCAGACAAAAATTATTTAAAGATGGCGTATAAATCAATAGTATTAATGGAAGGAGTTGTTTCAAAAGAAATGATTGATTCATTCATTCATTTTCTATGGCTTATCAACCCTTTACAGGCTATTTAAAACCAGGAAAAATTTTTAGATTGAAAGAATCTTTTTGTATATAATACTGATTTAGTGATACAAGTATTACTAATAAACACATAGCTGGGGGGAGAAGAGGTGGATTCATATCTTTCTCAAGGGTATTTGTGCATAATGAATATAACAAACATAACTGGGAGTGGAACTCGACTCACTGATTAACAATTCCAAGCCATTATCCATTACACCACCTGCACATCCAACCTTACAGCATGGTATTCCCAAGTAGTTGCTCATCAAGGTACTGATGAAGCATAACTTTGGAGATCATACATGAACTGGTGTTTCAACGTAATGTGGCCATAAGCCTTTGAAAAGAAATCCCAATGCTCATACAATAGAGATGCTGGACAAAATATCAATCCTTGTGATGAGTATGGAATCAAAACTTAGTATGCAATTTCATATCAGTCAAAGAATATTTAGCAACAAAATATAAATAAAAAGTATAATAAGGAAAGGTGATTATAAATAACTAGCAAACAATATGTCGGATACAACAACAAATCCTTTCAGTGACTAAAAACAAAAAATAATTCCATAAAACTTTATATCAATCAAAGAATATTTCTGAATAGAGTAGAAATCAAAGATAGTAAATAAGGGGATTTTCTTGCAAATAAATTACAAAGCTGACAAAAAATATGCTGGGCAAAACAGCAAATTCTTTCTGAGAGCCTAGACTCAAAATATATTTTGGTGGTATATGACTCATTTCAGATGCTGTCAACATAGATTTTGCATTCATCAAAGAAGCCACGTGCATTTGCGTGTTGACCTATGAGTTGAGATCTTTAATGCCTGGTGCAGATCTGTGTCTTCACTAGAAGCCCCCAACCATTCACTACCACCAACTCAACATGTAAATACATGGTTGATCCATCTGAACCTTGGGATGTGCACATGTGGGACAAACTGGATGACCAGTAGATATATAAGAGGGAAAAAGAAAGAGATTCTCAAATCCTAGTAAAAAAGTAGAATTCATATTCTGAGGAATCCCTAAAGCCACATACCCTCATAAAAATATTTAATTTGAAAAAGAGACTTTAAAATTCATCTATTGTTTCTTTTAGAATTGTAAAACATATAAATATGATTACCTGAAGTAATTGCATTTTTCTCCTCTAAGCCCAAATAAATATAAACTAAATTTACCATATTTAATAACATTTAAGGTGTACATTTAATATCAAAATATTATGGAGTTAGGCTACTTCGAAGGGGTGCTGAAGAGTTCTTGGCTTGACTCATCTCTCAAAATCTGACCAAATGTCTAACTATCAGAATTTATTTTTTAATCCCTTCTTGACCACTCAAGAACATTTTAACACTTCTAATAAATGTACTGGTAGTCTGTGGGGGCTCATTAAATAGCCTACCAGATGCCTCAACTTTGTCTTTAAGACCAGACAGTATTTTTTAGCCATTTTTAGACTATTAGGGTTAAATTCATAAGTATGATGCAAGGAAATACTTAATGTGTTTTCACAATTTCAAAATAAGTCACAATCCTTGCAATTTCAAAATAAACATGTGAGCAATCATAGCTCTCCACAATTTCCTATTCTTTGTTGCTCTTAGTAGGGTTTTGTCTTTTCATCACCCCTCCCAATCCTTGTTCTGCCAGCTATTTACACAAGATTGTTAGGTAAGTTACTTATTGCTTTTCTCTGCCCCTCTTGCTTTCAACATATTATGTGAGTATCAAATTCTCCAAACCTTCTTTCCTCATTATGTGTCCCAGGAATTTCAACTGACTCTTTCTGATTCTATGTATAAATGTTCTTCTTGGGTTCATTTTCCTTAAATATTCCTCATTAATCACATGTTCAGTCCATAAAAATAATTAATAATAAATGTCTCCTGATTTTCATTAAAGTGGCATATGCATTCAGGATGTGAATAATCATAGCTCTTCACAACTTCCTATCTGTTGTATCCCTTAGCAATGTTTGTCGTTTTGCTATACTTTCTACTCAAGTTCATTAGGTTGGTTACTTTCTGTTTTCTTCTGTCCCTCTTGTCGTCATTAATTTTCATAGAGTTTTCACATCAATCACATGTTCCAGCCATGGTATTCTCAGTAATGAAATTTTCCTGTTTCTTAATACTTTTAGATTTTGGAAGGCATCTTTTGATATTCCAGTGGTGTCTTCAGATTTTGGTAGCATCTTGTTGGTGAGGGCATTTGCTCACATGTTTCGTCCATTGTATTTTCAATATTTTTCTGTAGAATGATATTTCTGTTACCGCAAGTATCCTTGTCATCTGTGAGGAAATTGTCCAATATTCACTGCCATATAGGAGGATTGACATCACGTAAGAGTTCAGCACCCTTTTTTCTTTATTTCTAATGAAATTTTCCTGTTTCTTAATACTTTTAATTTTTGGAAGCCATCTTTTTCTATTCCAGTGTGCCCTTGGATTTCGGTGTCATCGGGCGGGGAGAGCACTTGTTGACATGTTCTGTCCATGGTAGTCATCTATAGACCGACATCTCTCTTGCCTCAAGTATCCTTTTCATCTGTGAGGAAATTGTCCAACATTCACTGTCATATCAGAAGATTAAAACACAGAATTTCCATAAGCCCTATTAGTATAAAAATACTTATAATTAATAACAGACCCCACCTCAACCACCATTCCACAACTGACTTACAAAATTGGATAGTGACTTCCTCCATTTTTAATTGGACATTGGTTGTATTGTACTTTTACTTAAATTGAAGATAATTGAAGAAAATATAAAAAATGGAAACTAATTTCTGGTGCCTTCTGTTGTACATCATTCAATAAACAAAAGAATGCAAATGATCCTAATTATATCAAACATTTCTTTATTTTCTGCTCCTTTTTCTTGCAATTGGGCTTGGATCATTTATGTTTCGACGCTTTTGAACATAAATAAAATTACTTATTAAAGAACTCAGAGTGAAAAGTTGCTTACATCTGGTCTTTATCTGTTTGTGTATGGATTGAAATATCTTTTGTAAATCACAACATCAGAAATATCAAGGAATTCTTTCCTCAGGCAAAGTTAATTTTTCCTTTGTATCCAACTTGAACTCAAATTAATTGAAGCCAAACATCTAACAATCCAAACCCATTTATACGATCCCTTTACATATATAATACACTCCTACACATATATATAGGTCTATGTGCCTCTAGAGAGAGAGAGAGCGAGAGAGAGAGAGAGAGAGAGAGAGATATTGTTACATGCAAATAAAATATATGTATCTGTGTGTTTATATTAGCATATGTGTGTGTTTGAACATCTATATATGTAGACAGATAAATAAATCTGAAACGTCTTTATATTTTGTAATTTTTATTGTTATTGGTCAGGGATGATTATAGAATAAATTGACAAGGACAGTGAAAAGGAAATACATTCACAACAGTCAGCCAATGGCATGAACAAAAGAAAGAGAATGAAATATAATCCAGTTTAATTCCTCCACTTCCACAAATATATAATGATTTATGAAGCATACTTGAATCTGGCACAAGGCCATAGCAACATGAGACACAGTGATAGTTAAACTCACTACAGTAGCAAATTAATTTGTATATCAAGATTGCCAACCATAATGCTACAGGAAATTCCTTCTGAAAAATTATATTAATGATTTTGTTTAAGTAAGACTGGCACAAGGCCACATTTCTGAATGTCATATGCCAGTGGTTCTCAACCCAATGCACCCTTTTTCCCATATGTTAGAATGTCATTCTCCCCCAACTTCCAAGATTGTCTGACATAAAAACTGCATTCCAAATAATATGCATATTGAAAATCTTCATTTTTTTTTCCATATTAGTACATATACATTTACATAGACTATTTTTATAGAGGAGTTTTTTTTACACTCATGATGGGCTCAAAATTCTGTAATTAAAATCGAGAAGTAAAATTTTTTTCCTTCTCCCCCTGAAACCTTGAAATTGAAAACTAATTTACACCCAAGGCTAAAGGATGTAGTCTATGCTGCTATATACTGGGAGGAGAAGAGATGAATTCATACCTTTTCCAAGGGTATTAGCATGTAAGTGAATGAACTCAATAGAAATTCAAACTAGGCTCTCCGGGCTCTCCAAATCCAAGCTCATATTCATTACTCCAGTGTGCCTTTCCTTCTCATCTCATCTCATATATATATATATATATATATATATATGTGTGTGTGTGTGTGTGTGTGTGTGTGTGTGTGTGGAGGAGGCATGATGGAGTAACTTACATGCTAATACACTTGGGAAAGGCATGAATCCTCTTCTTCTCCCACCAGCTATGGGTAAATATCAGAACAAACTGGGTTCTATAGCCTTGGATGGCAACTGGTCCTTCACAAAAAGAAATTGCAACCTACTGTGGAAAAAAATCTGCCTCGTTAGTCATGTATCGAAAGATACATGATCGCCTAAGCGTGTATCATGCATTGCACATAACTGACTAATATGTGTGTGTGTGTGTGTACTGATGTAATAGGAAAGAACAGTTAGATTAATGATCCAAAGTTCTTTAGTATTTTTTTATTTTTAAAAAACAGTGCTCGACACAGAAGTAGAGCTTAAGAAAATTCCACAAAACCATATATAAATAATTACACAATACCATAAATCTATTAGCAAATTCAATTAAAACTATGGGTTTAAAAATACAACGCAATCATAATTGTTGCACCCCTTTAAGAAATCATCAAGAAAAAACAAAACACCAAAAAGACTGTAACTAGAACATAAATCAGTGTGAGTTTTTTTAGCAGATAGTAAAAAAAAACAAAAGAGCCTGATAGAAATGGTCATTCTAACCAGACAAAAATCCCCAACCCAACCTTACACGACTCCAAAATCTTGAAATATAATAAATGTTCATCAAAGCAGGGACCCTTTGATAATGAAAAACAAACCCCAGATTACACCTCCATTTCCAAACTATAAATGAGTAAAACATTTCTTCCGTTAGTTATTCCAAACATCGTTTGAGAACGAAACGGGTCATCTAAAGTTAAGGTCTAATATTGAAATTAAAATTGTGGACCAGTTCCGAAACATAGTAATTTCTGTGTCACGATGGAATCATATTATATTTATATTTATATATATATATATATATATATATATATATATATATATATATATATATATATATATATATGGGGATGTATATGGGGATATATATGTAGGCACGCGTATGCAGAATGTATATATGTAGGTATTGCGTGCGTGTATGTATGAATATGTGTGTGTATGTATCTTTGTAGGCGAATATATGTATACAAAAAATAATAAAAAATTAAAATCCTACAATGCCAAACAGATATAGATAATGCAAACAAGCACAGAGGTATAAAGTCTCTTTTCAAATTTCAAGTCCGGAAATGATAAGCTAGAGTAATTAATGTCATTACTTATCCTCAGAGATTCCAAGACACTTACCAAGACACATAGTTTTGTCTTTATTTTGTTCAAACTGATGACGCCAAAGAGAACTCCGGCGTAACAAGTCTTTAATAAAAAGAAAATTCCACTCTGTCTCATCATCTTCACTTTTTTCGGATACTATTATACATCCTACACACACACACACACACACACACACACACACACACACACACATATATATATATATATATATATATGGGGATATATATGTAGTTACACGTATGCAAGAATGTATATATGTAGGTGTTGCGTGCGTGGATGTATGAATATGCGTGTGTATCCTCCAAATTCTAAAGAACAAAATTATAAGAATATGTCGTCTGTTGTTTTATTACAAACCAACGTTATTTCAACTTCAACGGGAATTTTTATGGACAGAAATTTGGACTACCGATGTGTTCACCCCTCAGTAGAGTATTAGCATGCTTCTTCCTAGAATTTTTAGAATCTGGCCACCCATTTCAGAGTATTCTCCCAAAACATGCAACATATTTCCGATGTATTTGCGATGCCCTATTAATATCCGCATGACACACTTTTTGATAGATTAAAGAGGATAGAACATACACTCAATTTCACCTATGAAACAGTAACGAACTACATTTTATCATATTTCGACCTTATGTTAATACGTACATATAAGGATATTCATCTGAAGGTCTATCGTAAACCAACAAATAATATTGAACCTATAAACTTTTACTCCCACCACAACAATAAAATAAAATCCGGTATAGGCTTTTATTTTAGAGCACTTAGAATCTGCAGCTCCCAGTTCCTGCCCAAATAAGAGAAATACATTGGAAATATCTTCAAACTATTCCAATACATGAATTATTTCCTACAAAATTCACAAAAGAGAAAAACACAAGAAAATATAAAAATCCACAAATAACAATAATCCCGACAACCATAACAAAATTAAACATATAGGGAATCTAATAAATCCATAACAGCCAACATCGAAAAAAACCTGTCCAACCTCGACATAAACTTTATCAAAACCATCTCTAAAAGATTAAGAGATATAGTTAGCATCAAAAGAAATGACTACAACAACAACGACAACAACAACAGAACATTGGTAGGAATTTACAAAATAGAAGACTGCACAAGATTCCCATTGATGCACATCGGTGAAACACTCAGAAACATAAAAAAAAATTTATTATTCTTCATAAGAACAATCTAAACGCCCGGATGAATCATCGTAATTCACATCTGAGCAGAATTATGACTTTAAAAAATCCTGTTCTGATCAGAAAAGAACATGATTCACTGAGAAGGAAATGCATTGAGAGTGTGCTAATCTTGCAGTTCTCAACAGTAAAGCTATAAAATCGTTGTCTACTGAGGGCGATATAGCCGCACCCATTTAGCAGTTGTTTCACCGTATATATAGCGACTTGCATATACCACTCGCTTCTCCTGTCCGAGTATAAAAGATCAAACATCGACTAGATACAAAGACTTTATTGCAAGTACATACATACAAAGTTTCTCTTTCTAAAAATTCTTTCAACAAGAATTTTCTAAGATTAATGGTCGAACTGTTTTCCTTATACAACTCAGATCTTCTTCACAACCTCATTCGAAAGAATTGGTGTACTTAAGCATCATAAATGCGAAAAGCAGACTGGATTCATAACAAAAGATAATGCTTTCAGAGCGTCTATAGAAGGAAAGTTGCTTTACAGAGGTATTGTCCCATCTTGTTGGAAAATGGCTTTATTCAGGTGTTCATAGCATAGAGAAAAGTGTATTTTGATTATTCAAATGTTCAGAACATTAATACGCAGGCGTGTGTGCACGAAGTGATTCATATAAAGGGGAAGAAAGGAAAGGGAAGTTGTGTGTATTTTTCTTTATATGTAACAAGTGGTAGGAACATTTCGTCAGAGACAAAGTGTACAAAACTACATTGTAATATATAATCTCCTATATGACACAGAGGAAGAAGAAACTTAAAGCAACAGATGTGGTTTTACCAACAAATGCTGTTAATTTCAGAGAACATATAAGCAATGGGGAAGTTTTAAGGAGTAAAAGAAACATCCGTACCATCACAAGAGACAGTTGATATTTCTGAGACACATAATGAGGAAAGAGAGCCTGGAGAATTTAATACTCACAGCATATTTTTGCATGAAGCGGTGTTTTATACCGACATATTTTATCTTTAATTCTGTGCAGGAATTTTCGATAGAGCTAAAGCACATTGATTCGTACAATGCATAGTGACACATTTCAACAAATCAGAATTCGTCATACTTTTCAGTAATTAAGAACTTCAATTCTAGTGTTCCGACAATTAAAGTTATTCACTTCATCACGTGGTTAGTGAAACAGTTTGCTGTTTTCCACTTTTCCAAGATATCAACGAACTTGGTGACAAATGAAAACTCTAACCACGACAGTCTTTAGAATTAGTCCAATCTGCGTCACAGAAACCAATTAAACTCACTGGTTTAATTGACCTATTGAAAATTAAACGTTAATCTTTTGTTCATTTCAGTTAACGTAGAACATGTTTTGCCCGGGTTAAATGGGCAAAGGTAGCTTCACCAGGCAATGTGACAATTTCATTAAAATACACATCTGATCAAGTGGCCATCATAACGCCGACGAAACTTCCAATTATTTCTCTGTAGAAATTGTCGTCAACCAATTCAGTACAGTTCTCTTTTTATCTGTTTCAAATCAATTTCACACACAGTTATTAAATTCTCGGTTTTTCTGGACTGGGTCATTCGAAATGCCAAGCCTTCATTTATGAATTGCATATCAAGAAACCAAGCAATTGCCCCGAAGTCCTTCATTTTGATCTCATGACACAAACAATTTTGAATCATTGAAAGGAGACCAGAGTGTGTTGCTATAATAATAGCACAAATAACAAGAATATTTTATCTCAGGCACGTTTAGTTTAGTTAGATACAAGCGCTGGCAAGTGATCGGATGAAATCTTGATTAATCAAACTCATGATTGCAATACATTTCCGTCACTTTTCAATCAGATTCTATCACGATTTTTTAATCTACATACTAGTTTTTTTTCAGAGATGTTGTCCTTAATTTCACGCAATAATAAATACCATGGATGTGTAAAATATCCCTTCGAGACAAAGAGTGCTTTTTATATTGTTATCGGCAATTTTTAATAGATTTAAAAAGTTCACCAATCCAAAATATAGTGTATTTAATATAGATATGCCAATAACTAATAAAAACATTAAACGCTAATACCGTTCAGTTTCGAAGTCATTGCGGATTATTCACACTGCTTCTTAAATTTTTTTCCTTTCTTGAAAATATAAAATATACTGGACTACCGTTGTCATATCCCATAAAAATAACTTTATTTTTTGCTTCTGGAATAAATTTATTTTTATTCTACATAAGAAATTTCTAATGTTTGCTTTAATTCAAAAGCCGTTTTCCTGAATATATGAATCAGCCATGAGAGTGCATGTCTAAAACATTTCCGGCAATCTCAACCTAAGTAACACACATTTTACCTTTTGAAAAATAAGAGTTCTAACCTCTTTTCACAGTGCCATTGTTGTGTGGCGAATAAGGTGCAGATTTGCCTTGCTTAGTTTGGTTCTTGTAAATTCTGCATTGTTGTCAGTGTATGTTTCACTAATCTATGCTGTGTGATTTCAGTTGAATATTTCTCGGCGGTTCACAGAGAATTATTCTTTTGTCATAAGAAATGAATCGTAATCAAATATGAATAATCATCTACGAAAAGAAAAGCGTAAACTGTATTTAGCAATAAGAACAACCAAACCAATTAAAATTAATGGACTAGTTCCAGTATTCAAATTTAAATGTTTATCACACATTCTGTACCTTTTCTGTGTTTTTTATATAATATATATGTTCCGGATTTGAATCAACCCTCAACAAAGAAAAGGGCGAGAATGGTGTTTAAATCGAAAATATTTTTATTTTCGTATTTTTACAACCAAATTTTTCTTAGCGTTCCTTGTTTGTTAATGTGACTACTTCGCGTGTATGTGTGAAAAAGAGAGCTAAAGGAGAAAGAGAAAGTGTAAGTATCACATAGCTTGCTGAAGGGTAATGTAAATGTCACGTACCTTGGTGAGGAATAGTGTAAGTGTCACGCAGCTTGGTGTGGAAGTTAAAAAGGTTGTAGGGTTGGTGTGTATTTTATGTGTGTGCGTGTTCACATATGATAAACAAATACACATGCAAAAGCTTTTGGTTTCTGCTATTGACCGTTTATTCTTTTTTATGGTGACTGTAGTGAAACAAAGTTCTCAGTGTCTCTTGGGTATGTCCGTTTTCTTGGGTGGGGCAGGAGTTAGGGTAACTAAGTATAAGTATCATATTAATGGTCGAGCTCAAGATTTGGAACGACCAAATAAAAGTTTGTACTTACTTTAACGTTAGAAAGAGAGTTCAGTCGTTAGTGGACCGGGGAAACTAACGTTCCTCAACAGGAACGTAATTACCACGTTGTGCTACATCTTGGAGCAAGGGAGAGAAAGAGGATCTAGAAAGAAAATGTTTGTCTTTTTATAGAATTAACCAGCGTCGCCTAAAAGCATTTAACGAAACTGAGTGGGGTAATTGTATTTACTTTTTACATTATGGGAAAATGTATTTCTTTTTCTTTTTATAATTATTCATTATTATTATTTTATACTGCTGCCACATGGAGAAGAAGAAAAATTCATTTACTTTGACAGTTTTCAACTATTGCTACTGATGGCCTGGTTAAGTTAACTTGCAGTTGGGGTCCGTCGTTAATGAAAGCCTGGTCGGATCTGCCTTTGTCGATGGAAACAGCGTTGGCTTTATAATGAGTAAGTCGTACAGAAATGGTAGCTGTGAAAAACACGGCATTTTCTGGTTGATAATAAAAGATGTTTTATGACCCCGGTATTTTTGGACGGTATTCCAGAAGTGGATGCGCAGAACCAGACGACATTAAGGTCCGATTTTACCATATGAGTTGTCGATGAGCTGAGAAAGATTTTTGAAACTGCGTGCCTTTTATACTGATGCCACTTGACCCTAGTCATGTGACTACATGTCTAAGGAAGGAAGCCTACCTTTGCCATATTTATTTTTCCGTGTTCTTGTTTATTGTATTTTTTTTAATCTTTATTGTTATTTTGGTTCCTACAATCTTAATGAATTAGTTCCAATATTCAAATTTACACATTTATCTCCCATTCTATTCCTGCATAGCGCCTTTTCTTTATTCAGTATATATTTCACATCGACGTTATTTTTCTTTGTCATTTTTCATTAATTAACATTTTCATGATTTCTTATCTTTCATATGACCGAAAATTTTGTGTCATTATTTTAACCTGAAGCGTACAGATTTCGATGAAATTGTATTGTTGAAAAATTACAGACATTTCTTTGTTTTAATATTCAATGTTATACTACTTCAAATGCAACCCGTATATCGCGTGCCATCGATGTTCGGATACTAAGGTCGCTCCAGAAAGTACCAAACTCCTGCGGCCATTCTCTATCTTTACACGAATCAGAACAGACCAAGAATGAAGTGTTGCGGCCATATCTAGGCTGGTGCTGCTAAATCCTCCCTGTATAAAAATTTAACAAGAGTCAAAAAGTAGTTCTGCGGTCTTGTGGGTGATGAATTATTCTCCACCCAGCAATCCTTATTCGACAGATGAAACATTGCTAGCCTCTCACAACTCTATCGTAATTACTATGGCAGATGTTCACAGGTGTTACATTCCTTATTTTCACCCGCTCAGACCGTCAGATCTAGGACCCTCCATGTCACATGCATAGTGGTAAATCATCCCTATTTCCTTTGTGCTTCTTTGATAAAGAGCAAGTTCCTCTCAGCTTCTTCCCCAAAAGTATTACTTAATGGAACAAACTCCTGAGAGGATGCTTCTCTCACAATCTTGGTCCTGGCTCGACAGTTATCTGTCCTATACGTCTTCATAATAATCATTTTTTATTTACTCTTTCCTCTTCTCTTACAATACTTTCACTCAGTAAACCTCTACTTTGAGTGGCTCTTGGGCCTTGTATTGGGTGAACTAATAAATAAACTAGTAAATAAAAAATGAACTACGTATTGTGATGGCCAAAGATGCATTCCAAAACCTAAGCAGAGTATTAAGATACAAAAAATTCGTTACAAAGAAAAGAGTACTGAAATGTTACGTGATATCTGTTCTCCGGTATGGTAGCGAATGCGAGTTTAAGCAACAGAAATGATGTTCTACAGAAAGATGCTGAGGATACCATGGACCGAACATATGAGCAACAACGTGGTTTGTGAGAAAATTGAAACGAAAAAGAAATTTATACTAAACACCAGAAAGAGCCAGTTGGAATTTCTGGGGCTCGTAATGAGGAGGGAGTACTTGAAAAATCTGATACCCACGGGACAGATTGAGGGAAAGAGGAACAGAGGAAAGCAGCGTGTTACATACTTGGTGAGCTTAAGTAAATAGATGGTAGAACAGGGTTTGGGAGAAATAACAAAAAGACAAAACTTATTAAGAGCTGCAAGGGACAGGAAGATGTAGAGGGTCATGTTCGACTACGTCCTGAAGGGACACGGAATCTAAAAGAAGAAATAAAAAAAATTATCATTTCAAAATTTTGTCAATATTTAACAGAAGTACATTTGTCAGGGTGTGTATGTACAGAAAAATATTCTGTTTAACCTTTACCACGCTAATTTCTTTTTGAATTGTTCCCCCGTCACTGCATTTTTTGAGGGTGTAAAAACATGGACACCTACTGTTTTAAATTTGTTATAAATTTCTTTGTATTTTGTGTATAGATTTTATTTTTTGTATACTAATAAAAGAACGGATGAGTAATATTTTGATGTAATGCATTACGTTTTGAATGCATGTTTTGACGTTGAAAAAATTGAAACGCGAAATAAAAAACAAATACATTAAAAAAAAACTCCTGAATAAATTCTTCGTTTGATATTAACGTGGGTTTAATCGGTGTTACGCCACATGTAGAGTCTAGAACAATTCAAAATGACGTCGGAAAACGGAAATTTAATCATGTTCCAAAGCAGTAGTAGGCGATTTCGAACTTAAAATACCGGAAATAACAGTTGACAAGTATTTATTTATAGAAACCGGCGACAGAATGCGCCTAGAGTAGCAAAGAGAGAGAATTCTACGGCGACAATTGTCGCCTGAAGTGAAATAAAGGTTAAATGAAATGCATTATTCAGAACATCTCTCAATATTCCCAATCAAATCTATCAAAGAAATATGCGCATTATACTTTTTCAGAGCAATATTATTTGATCTACTACTGCCTGTCAACTCAATAAAATGTTTTTCGTGGTTAAAATTATTATCGAAATTTATCAATTTCGACTCGTCTGCTATGACATGTGTTGTCGGCCAGCAGTCAACAAATATGCTCTTTATGTTATCCTTTCCAATTCAAAGAGAAAGTAATGTTCATTTGCGTTTAAAGAATAAACGAATAAAAACATCTTGCTTTACATTGTGGAAACCAAAACCACAAACTATAAAATAAATAAATAAAATAAACAGAAAAATATATGACAGAAGTGAATTAACTTCCTTAAAGATACAGCCACAAGATCAGAATCACGTGGTATTCGTATAAAAAACTTTCAAAAATCTTTCCCGTTCTCCATTTTTCTGTTCCCTAAACAGTTACTGCCCAGCATGTATGTAATTTTATCACAACTATCAGCCACTTACCAACACTCATACACACACTTCCGACATATATTCACAAACTTACTCTCTGTTTCCAAAAATTGGAATTTTAGTGAGAATATATTATTTTATTTTTAACAAGGAAAAATGTTTTTTTGTTCGTCATTTGTATTTTGCATTTTTTGTTCGTCACGGTTTTTTTTGCATTCTTTCAGTCATCTAAAATCTTTTCAGCGCTAAATACTACCTTTTCTTGTTTTTTTTTGCATTCTTTCAGTCATCTAAAATTTTTTCAGCGCTTTTTTTTTTTTTTGCATTCTTTCAGTCATCTAAAATCTTTTCAGCGCTAAATACTACATTTTTCTTTTTTTTGCATTCTTTCAGTCATTTCTAAAATCTTTTTTACAGCTAAATCTAAAAATTTCTTTTTTTTTTTTTTTTTGAGTCATTTAAAATCTTTTTCAGCGCTAAATACTACCTTTTTCTTTTTTTTTACATTCTTTTCAGTCATCTAAAATCTTTTTCAGTGCGCTAAATACTACCTTTTTTTTTTTGCATTCTTTTTCAGTTTTTTTTCAGCGCTAAATACTTTTTCTTTTTTTGCATTCTTTCAGTCATCTAAAATCTTTTCAGCGCTAAATACTACCTTTTTTTTTCTTTTTTTCAGTCATCTAAAATCTTTTCAGCGCTCTTTTTTTCTTTTCTTGCGTTCTTTCAGTCATCTAAAATCTTTTCAGCGCTAAATACTACCTTTTCTTTTTTTTTCTTTCAGTCATCTAAAAATCTTTCAGCGCTAAATACTACCTTTTCTTTTCTTGCGTTCTTTCAGTCATAAAAATCTTTTCAGCGCTAAATACTACCTTTTTTTTTTTTTTGCATTCTTTCAGTCATCTAAAATCTTTTCAGCGCTAAATACTTTTTTTTTTTGCATTCTTTCAGTCATCTTTTTTCTTTTTTTCTTTTTTTTTGCGTTCTTTCAGTCATCTAAAATCTTTTCAGCGCTAAATACTACCTTTTCTTTTTCTTGCGTTCTTTCAGTCATCTAAAATCTTTTCAGCGCTAAATACTACCTTTTCTTTTTTTTGCATTTTTCAGTTTAAAATCTTTTCAGCGTTTTTCTTTTTGCATTCTTTCAGTCATCTAAAATCTTTTCAGCGCTAAATACTACCTTTTCTTTTTTTTTCTTTTTTTCATCTTTTTTCAGTCATCTTTTCAAAATCTTTTCAGCGCTAAATACTACCTTTTTCTTTTTTTTCTTTTTTTTTTTTTGTCATCTAAAATCTTTTCAGTACATCTAAAAAATCTTTTCAGCGCTAAATACTACCCCTTTTCTTTTTTTTTTTTTTCTTTCAGTCATCTAAAATCTTTTCAGCGCTAAATACTACCTTTTCTTTTTTGCATTCTTTCAGTCATCTAAAATCTTTTCAGCGCTAAATACTACCTTTTTTTTTTTTTTGCATTCTTTCAGTCATCTAAAATCTTTTCAGCGCTAAATACTACCCTTTTTTTTTTTTTTTCTTTCAGTCATCTAAAAATCTTTTCAGCGCTTACTACCTTTTTCTTTTTTTTTTTGCATTCTTTCAGTCATCTAAAATCTTTTCAGCGCTAAATACTACTTTTCTTTTTTTTTTTTTTTTTTTTTTTGCATTCTTTCAGTCATCTTTTTTCATACTACCTTTTTTTTTTTTTTGCATTCTTTCAAAAAATCTTTTCAGCGCTAAATACTACCTTTTCTTTTTTTTTTTTTCTTTCAGTCATCTAAAATCTTTTCAGCGCTAAATACTAGCTTTTTTTTTTTTTGCATTCTTTTCAGTCATCTAAAATCTTTTCAGCGCTAAATACTACTTTTTCTTTTTTTTTTTTTTTCTTTCAGTCATCTAAAATCTTTTCAGCGCTAAATACTACCTTTTCTTTTTTTTGCATTCTTTCAGTCATCTAAAATCTTTTTCAGCGCTAAATACTACCTTTTCTTTTTTTTGCATTCTTTCAGTCATCAATAGTGCTAAATACTACCTTTTCTTTTTTTTTGCAAATCTAAAATTTTTCAGCGCTAAATACTACCTTTTTTTTTTTTTTTTTTGCATTCTTTCAGTCATTTAAAATATTTTCAGCGCTAAATACTACCTTTTCTTTTTTTTTTTTGCATTCTTTCAGTCATCTAAAATCTTTTCAGCGCTAAATACTACCTTTTCTTTTTTTTGCATTCTTTCAGTCATCTAAAATCTTTTTTCAGTCATCTAAAATTTCTTTTTTGCATTCTTTCAGTCATCTAAAATCTTTTTCAGTTCTTTTTTTTTTTTGCATTCTTTCAGTCATCTAAAATCTTTTCAGCGCTAAATACTACCTTTTTTTTTTTTTTTTCATTTCTTTTCAGCATTCTTTTTTTTTTGCATTCTTTCAATCTAAAATCTTTTCAGTGCTAAATACTACCTTTTTTTTTTTTTTTTGCATTCTTTCAGTCATCTAAAATCTTTTCAACGCTAAATACTACCTTTTCTTTTTTTTTACATTCTTTCAGTCATCTAAAATCTTTTCAGCGCTAAATACTACCTTTTCTTTTTTTTTTTGCATTCTTTCAGTCATTTAAAATCTTTTCATTAAATACTTTTTTTAGTTTTTTTTCAGTGCTAAATGCATTTTTTTTTTTGCATTCTTTCTAAAATCTTTTCAGTGCTAAATACTACCTTTTTTTTTGCATTCTTTCAGTCATCTAAAATCTTTTTCAGCGCTAAATACTACCTTTTTTTTTTTTCTTTCATTCTTTTCAGTCATCTAAAATCTTTTCAGTGCTAAATAAAAATCTTGTCACCTTTTCTTTTTTTTTTCATTCTTTCAGTCATCTAAAATCTTTTCAGTGCTAAATACTACCTTTTTTTTTTTTTTTATTCTTTCAGTCATCTAAAATCTTTTCAGTGCTAAATATTTTTTTTTTTTTGATTTTTCATTTTTTTTTGCATTTTTCTTTTTTTGCAGTCATCATCAAAATCTTTTCAGTGCTAAATACTACCTTTTCTTTTTTTTTTCTTTCAGTCATCTAAAATCTTTCTCATTTAAAACTACCTTTTCTTTTTGCATTCTTTCAGTCATCTAAAATCTTTTCAGCCTAAATACTTTTTTTTTTTTTTTTTTTTTGCATTCTTTTCAGTCATCTTAAAATCTTTTCAGTGCTAAATACTACCTTTTCTTTTTTTGCATTTTTCAGTCATCTAAAATCTTTTCAGTGCTAAATACTACCTTTTCTTTTTTTTTTTTGCATTCTTTTCATCTAAAATCAGTCATCTAAAATCTTTTCAGCGCTAAATACTACCTTTTTCTTTTTTTTTTTTTTTTTTTGATTCTTTCAGTCATCTAAAATCTTTTCAGTGCTAAATACTACCTTTTTTTTTTTTTTTTCAGTCATTCTTTCAGTCAAATCTAAAATTTTTTTTTTTTGCATTCTTTCAGTCATCTAAATACTAAATACTACCTTTTCTTTTTTTTTTTGCATTCTTTCAGTCATCTAAAATCTTTTCAGCGCTAAATACTACCTTTTTTTTTTTTTTTTTTGCATTCTTTCAGTCATCTAAAATCTTTTCAGTGCTAAATTTCTTTTTTTTTTTTTCCATTCTTTCACCTTTTTTTTTTTTTTTTTTTTGCATTCTTTCAGTCATCTAAAATATTTTCAGCGCTAAATACTACCTTTTCTTTTTTTTTTGCATCCTTTCAGTCATCTAAAATCTTTTCAGCGCTAAATACTACCTTTTCTTTTTTTTTTGCATTTTTTTCATCTAAAATCTTTTCAGTGCTAAATCTACCTTTTCTTTTTTTTTGCATTCTTTCAGTCATCTAAAAATCTTTTCAGCGCTAAATACTACCTTTTCTTTTTTTTTTTTTCTTTTCAGCGCTAAATACTACCTTTTTTTTTTTTTTTTTCTTTCAGTCATCTAAAATCTTTTCAGCGCTAAATACTACCTTTTCTTTTTTTTGCGTTGTTTCAGTCATCTAAAATCTTTTCAGTGCTAAATACTACCTTTTTTTTTTTTTTGCATTCTTTCAGTCATCTAAAATCTTTTCAGTGCTAAATACTACCTTTTCTTTTTTTTGCATTCTTTCAGTCATCTAAAATCTTTTCAGCGCTAAATACTACCTTTTCTTTTTTTTTTTTTTTTCTCATCATCTAAATACTACCTTTTCTTTTTTTTTTTTGCATTCTTTCAGTCATCTAAAATCTTTTCAGCGCTAAATTTTCTTTTTTTTTTTTCCATTTTCAATTCTTTTTTTTTGCAGTCATCTAAAATCTTTTCAGCGCTAAATACTACCTTTTCTTTTTTTTTTTTGCATTCTTTCAGTCATCTAAAATCTTTTCAGTGCTAAATACTACCTTTTTTTTTTTTTTTCAGCATTCTTTCAGTCATCTAAAATCTTTTCAGCGCTAAATACTACCTTTTTTTTTTTTTTTGCATTCTTTCAGTCATCTAAAATCTTTTCAGCGCTAAATACTACCTTTTCTTTTTTTTTTTTTTTTCAGTCATCTAAAATCTTTTCAGTGCTAAATACTACCTTTTTCTTTTTTTTTTTTTCTTTTTCAGTCATTTAAATCTTTTCAGTGCTAAATTTTTTTTTCTTTTTTTGCATTCTTTCAGTCATCTAAAATCTTTTTCAGCGCTAAATACTACCTTTTCTTTTTTTTTTGCATTCTTTCAGTCATTTAAAATCTTTTCAGCGCTAATACTACCTTTTTTTTTTTTTTTTTTTGCATTCTTTCAGTCATCTTTTCAGCTAAATCTTTTTCAGCGCTAAATACTAAAATTTTCTTTTTTTTCATTCTTTCAGTCATTTAAAATCTTTTCAGTGCTAAATACTACCTTTTCTTTTTTTTTGCATTCTTTCAGTCATCTAAAATCTTTTCAGCGCATTCTTTCAATCTAAAATCTTTTCAGCCTTTTACTTTTTTTTTTTTTTTTCTTTCAGTCATCTAAAATCTTTTCAGCGCTAAATACTACCTTTTCTTTTTTTTTTGCATTCTTTCAGTCATCTAAAATCTTTTTCAGTGCTAAATACTACCTTTTCTTTTTTTTGCATTCTTTCAGTCATCTAAAATCTTTCAGTGCTAAATTACCTTTTCTTTTTTTTGCATTCTTTCAGTCATCTAAAATCTTTTCAGCACTAAATACTACATTTTTTTTTTTTTTTTTTTTCAGTCATCTAAAATCTTTTCAGTGCTAAATACTACCTTTTCTTTTTTTTGCATTCTTTCAGTCATCTAAAATCTTTTCAGCGCTTTTTTTTTTTTTTTGCATTCTTTCAGTCATTTAAAATCTTTTTCAGCGCTAAATACTACCTTTTCTTTTTTTTTTGCATTCTTTCAGTCATCTAAAATCTTTCAGCGCTAAATACTACCTTTTTTTTTTTTTTTGCATTCTTTCAGTCATCTAAAAATCTTTTTCAGTGCTAAATACTTCACCTTTTTTTTTTTTTTTTTTCTTTCAGTCATCTAAAATCTTTTCAGCGCTAATATACCTTTTCTTTTTTTTTTTTCTTTCAGTCATCTAAAATCTTTTCAGCGCTAAATACTACCTTTTTTTTTTTTTTTGCATTCTTTCAGTCATCTAAAATCTTTTCAGCACTTAAATACTACCTTTTCTTTTTTTTGCATTCTTTTCAGTCATCTAAAATCTTTTCAGCGCTAAATACTACCTTTTTTTTTTTTGCATTCTTTCAGTCATCTAAAAATCTTTTTCAGCGCTAAATACTACCTTTTTTCTTTTTTTTTTGCATTCTTTTCAGTCATCTAAAATCTTTTTCAGCGCTAAATACTACCTTTTCTTTTTTTTTTTCTTTCAGTCATCTAAAATTTTTTCGGCGCTAAATACTACCTTTTTTTTTTTGCATTCTTTCAATCATCTTTTTCAGCGCTAAATACTACCTTTTTTTTTTTTTTTTTTGCATTCTTTCAGTCATCTAAAATCTTTTTCAGCGCTAAATACTACCTTTTTTTTTTTTTTTCAGTCATCTAAAATCTTTTCAGCGCTAAATACTACTTTTTTTTTTTGCATTCTTTCAGTTCTTTTCAGTCTAAATACTAAAATTTCTTTTTTTGCATTCTTTCAATCATCTAAAATCTTTTTTTTTTTTTTTTTTTTGCATTCTTTCAGTCATCTAAAATCTTTTCAGCGCTAAATACTACCTTTTCTTTTTTTTGCATTCTTTCAGTCATTTAAAATCTTTTCAGTGTTAAATACTACCTTTTCTTTCTTTTTGAATTCTTTCAGTCATTTAAAATCTTTTCAGTGCTAAATACTATCTTTTCTTTTTTTGCATTCTTTCAGTCATCTAAAATCTTTTCAGCGCTAAATACTACTTTTTCTTTTTTTGCATTCTTTCAGTCATCTAAAATCTTTTCAGCGCTAAATACTACCTTTTTTTTTTTTTGCATTCTTTCAGTCATCTAAAATCTTTTTCAGCGCTAAATACTACCTTTTCTTTTTTGCATTTTTTTCTTTTTTTTACTACATTTTTTTTTTGCATTCTTTCAGTCATCTAAAATCTTTTCAGCGCTAAATACTACCTTTTTTTTTTTTGCATTCTTTCAGTCATTCTTTCAGTCTAAATACTACCTTTTCTTTTTTTTTTGCATTCTTTCAGTCATTTTTTTCAGCGCTAAATACTACCTTTTCTTTTTTTGCATTCTTTCAGTCATCTAAAATCTTTTCAGCGCTAAATACTACCTTTTCTTTTTTTTGCATTCTTTCAGTCATCTAAAAATATTTCAGCGCTAAATACTACCTTTTCTTTTTTTTTAGCATTCTTTCAGTCATCTAAAAATCTTTTCAGCGCTAAATACTACCTTTTCTTTTTTTTTTTTTTTTTTTCAGTCATTCTTTTCAGCGCTAAATACTACCTTTTCTTTTTTTTTGCATTCTTTCAGTCATCTAAAAAAATTTTCAGCGCTAAATACTACCTTTTCTTTTTTTTGCATTTTTCAGTCATCTAAAATCTTTTCAGCGCTTTTTTTTCTTTTTTTGCATTCTTTCAGTCATCTAAAAATCTTTTCAGCGCTAAATACTACCTTTTCTTTTTTTTTTTGCATTCTTTCAGTCATTAAAATCTTTTCAGTCTAAATACTACCTTTTCTTTTTTTGCATTCTTTCAGTCATCTAAAATCTTTTCAGCGCTAAATTTTCTTTTCTTTTTTTGCATTCTTTCAGTCATCTAAAATCTTTTCAGTGCTAAATACTACCTTTTCTTTTTTTTTTTTTCATTCTTTCAGTCATCTAAAATACCTTTTCTTTTTTTGCATTCTTTCCGTCTAAATACTACAAAATACACTTTTTTTTTTGCATTCTTTCAGTCATCTAAAATCTTTTTCAGCGCTAAATACTACCTTTTCTTTTTGCATTCTTTCTCATTTTTTTTTTTTTTTCTTTCTTTTTATTCTTTCAGTCATCTAAAATCTTTTCAGCGCTAAATACCTTTTTTCTTTTTTTTGCTTTTTTTTTTTTTTTTTTTTACTTTTGTTTTTTGCATTCTTTCAGTCATCTAAAATCTTTTCAGCGCTTCAATACTACCTTTCTTTTTTTGCATTCTTTCAGTCATCTAAAATCTTTTCAGCGCTAAATACTACCTTTTCTTTTTTTTGCATTCTTTCAGTCATCTAAAATCTTTTCAGCGCTAAATACTACCTTTTCTTTTTTTTTGCATTCTTTCAGTCATCTAAAATCTTTTCAGCGCTAAATACTACCTTTTTTTTTTTTTTTGCATTCTTTCAGTCATCTAAAATCTTTTCAGCGCTAAATACTACCTTTTCTTTTTTTTGCATTCTTTCAGTCATCTAAAATCTTTTCAGCGCTAAATACTACCTTTTCTTTTTTTTGCATTCTTTCCGTCATCTAAAATCTTTTCAGTGCAAAATACTACCTTTTCTTTTTTTTGCATTCTTTCAGTCATCTAAAATCTTTTCAGCGCTAAATACTACCTTTTCTTTTTTTTGCATTCTTTCAGTCATTTAAAATCTTTTCAGTGCTAAATACTACCTTTTCTTTCTTTTTGCATAGTTTCAGTCATCTTCTTTTCAGCGCTAAATACTACCTTTTTTTTTTTTTCTTTCAGTCATCTAAAATCTTTTTCAGCGCTAAATACTAACTTTTTTTTTGCATTTTTCAGTCATCTAAAATCTTTTAAATACACCTTTTCTTTTTTTTTGCATTTTTCATCATTTACTTTTCTTTTCTTTTTTTTTTTTGCATTTTTCAGTCATTTAAAAATCATTTCAGTTCTAAATACTACATTTTTTTTTTTTTTCTTTCTTTTTTTGCAGTCATCTAAAATCTTTCAGCGCCAAATACTTTTTCTTTTTTTTTTTGCATTCTTTTCAGTCATCTAAAATCTTTTTCAGTTTCAAGAATACTACCTTTTCTTTTTTTTGCATTCTTTCAGTCATCTAAAATCTTTTCAGCGCTAAATACTACCTTTTCTTTTTTTGCATTCTTTCAGTCATCTAAAATCTTTTCAGCGCTAAATACTACCTTTTCTTTTTTTTTTTGCATTCTTTCAGTCATCTAAAATCTTTTCAGCGCTAAATACTACCTTTTCTTTTTTTTGCATTCTTTCAGTCATCTAAAATCTTTTCAGCGCTAAATACTACCTTTTCTTTTTTTTGCATTCTTTCAGTCATCTTTTCAAAATCTTTTTCTTTTTTTTTGCATTCTTTCAGTCATCTAAAATCTTTTCAGCTAAATACTACCTTTTCTTTTTTTTTTATTCTTTCAGTCATTTTTTTGAAATCTTTTCATCTAAATTTTCAGCGCAACATTTTTTTTTTTTTGCATTCTTTCAGTCATCTAAAATCTTTTCAGTTTTTTTTTTCTTTTTGCATTTTTCAGTCATCTAAAATCTTTTCAGCGCTAAATACTACCTTTTTTTTTTTTTTTGCATTCTTTCAGTCATCTAAAATCTTTTTCAGCATAAATACTACCTTTTTTTTTTTTTTTTTTGCATTCTTTCAGTCATCTAAAATCTTTTCAGTCTAAATCTAAAATTCTTTTCATCTAAAAATCTTTTCAAATACTACCTTTTTTTTTTTTTTTTCAGTCATCTAAAATCTTTTCAGCGCTTACTACCCTTTCTTTTTTTTTGCATTCTTTCAGTCATCTAAAATCTTTTCAGTGCTAAATACTACCTTTTTTTTTTTTTTTGCATTCTTTTCAGTCATCTAAAATCTTTTCAGCGCTTCAATACTACCTTTTCTTTTTTTTTTTTATTCTTTCAGTCATCTAAAATCTTTTTCAGCGCTAAATACTACCTATTTTTTTTTTTTTGCATTCTTTCAGTCATCTAAAATCTTTTCAGCGCTAAATACTACCTTTTCTTTTTTTGCATTCTTTCAGTCATCTAAAATCTTTTCAGTGCTAAATACTACCTTTTCTTTTTTTACATTCTTTCAGTCATCTAAAATCTTTTTCAAAATACTTTTCAGCATTCTTTCAATCTAAAATCTTTCACCTTTTTTCTTTTTTTTTTTGCATTCTTTCAGTCATCTAAAATCTTTTCAGCGCTAAATACTTTTTTTTTTTTTGCATTCTTTTCTTTTTTTCAGCATTCTTTTTTTCTCATTGCAAATCATTTCAGTCTTTTTCAGCAATACTTCCTTTTCTTTTTTGCATTCTTTTCATCTTCTTTTTTACTACCTTTTCTTTTTTTTTTTTTTTTTTTCAGTCATCTAAAATCTTTTCAGCGCTAAATACTACCTTTTTTTTTTTGCATTCTTTCAGTCATCTAAAATCTTTTCAGCACTAAATACTTTTCTTTTTTTTTTGCATTCTTTCAGTCATCTAAAAATCTTTTCAGCGCTAAATACTACCTTTTCTTTTTTTTGCATTCTTTCAGTCATCTAAAATCTTTTCAAATACTACTTTTTCTTTTTTTTGCGTTCTTTCAAAAAAATATTTTCACTAAATACTTTTTTTTTTTTTCATTCTTTCAGTCATTTAAATCTTTTCAGTGCTAAATACTACCTTTTCTTTTTTTTGCATTCTTTCAGTCTGTCATCTAAAATCTTTTCAGCGCCAATACTACCTTTTCTTTTTTTTTTTTTGCATTCTTTCAGTCATCTAAAATCTTTTCAGTGCTAAATACTACCTTTTCTTTTTTTTTGCATTCTTTCAGTCATCTAAAATCTTTTCAAGCTAAAATACTACCTTTTTTTTTTTTTGCATTCTTTCAGTCATCTAAAATCTTTTCAGTGTTTCAATACTACCTTTTCTTTTTGCTTCTTTCAAATCTAAAATCTTTTCAGCGCTAAAACTACCTCTTTTTTTTGCATTCTTTCAGTCATCTAAAATCTTTTCAGCGCTAAATACTACCTTTTCTTTTTTTTTGCATTCTTTCAGTCATCTAAAATCTTTTCAGCGCTAAATACTTTTCTTTTTCTTTTTTTGCATTCTTTCAGTCATCTAAAAAAATTTTTTCTTTTTTGCATTCTTTCAGTCTAAAAATCTTTTCACTTTTTCTTTTTTTTTTTTTCAGTCATTCTTTCAGTCATCTAAAATCTTTTTTCAGCGCTAAATACTTCCTTTTCTTTTTTTTGCATTCTTTTCAGTCATCTAAATCTTTTCAGCTTTCATCATCTAAAATCTTTTTCTTTTTTTTTCTTTTTTTCATTCTTTCAGTCATCTAAAATCTTTTCAGCGCTAAATACTACCTTTTCTTTTTTTTTTGCATTCTTTCAGTCATCTAAAATCTTTTTCAGCGCTAAATACTACCTTTTCTTTTTTTTTTTTGCATTCTTTCAGTCATCTAAAATCTTTTCAGCGCTAAATACTACCTTTTCTTTTTTTTTTTGTTCTAAATCTTTTCAGTCATCTAAAATCTTTTTCAGCGCTAAATACTACCTTTTCTTTTTTTTTTTTTTTCAGTCATCTAAAATCTTTTTCAGCGTAAATATTTTTCTTTTTTTTCATTCTTTCAAATCATTTTTTTTCAGCGCTAAATACTTTCACCTTTTCTTTTTTTTTTGCATTCTTTCAGTCATCTAAAATCTTTTCAGCGCTAAATACTACCTTTTCTTTTTTTTTTTGCATTCTTTCAGTCATCTAAATCTTTTCAGCACCCTTCAATAATACCTTTTCTTTTTTTTTTTTTTCTTTTCAGTCATCTAAAATCTTTTCAGCGCTAAAACTACCTTTTCTTTTTTTTTTCTTTCAGTCATCTAAAATCTTTTCAGCGCTAAATACTTTTTTTTTTTTGTGTCATCTAAAAATCTTTTCAGTGCCCGCTAAATACTACCTTTTCTTTTTTTTTTTTTTTTTTGCATTCTTTCAGTCATCTAAAATCTTTTCAGCGCTAAATACTACCTTTTCTTTTTTTGCATTCTTTCAGTCATCTAAAATCTTTTCAGCGCTAAATACTACCTTTTTTTTTTTTTGCATTCTTTCAGTCATCTAAAATCTTTTCTTTTTTTATGCTAAAATAATACCTTTTACTTTTTTTTTTTTGCATTCTTTCAGTCATCTAAAATCTTTTTCAGTAAAAATACTACCTTTTTTTTTTTGCATTCTTTCAGTCATCTAAAATCTTTTCAGCGCTAAATACTACCTTTTCTTTTTTGCATTCTTTCAGTCATCTAAAATCTTTTCAGCGCTAAATACTACCTTTTCTTTTTTTTTTTCTTTCAGTCATTCTTTTCAGCGCTAAATCTAAAATTCTTTTCATCAGCGCTTACTATCTTTTCTTTTCTTTTTTTTTTTCAGTCATTACTTTCTTTTCAGTGCATTCTTTTTCAGTCATCTAAAATTTTCAGCGCTTTTTTTCTTTTTTTGCATTCTTTTCAGTCATCTAAAATCTTTTCAGCGCTAAATTACCTTTTCTTTTTTTTTGCATTCTTTCAGTCATCTAAAATCTTTTCAGCCAAAATACTACCTTTTTTTTTTTTTTCTTTCAGTCATCTTTTTTAAATCTTTCAGCGCTAAATACTACCTTTTCTTTTTTTGCATTCTTTCAGTCATCTAAAATCTTTTCAGCGCTAAAATACCTTTTCTTTTTTTTTGCATTCTTTCAGTCATCTAAAATCTTTTCAGCGCTAAATACTTTTCATTTTCTTTTTTTTTTTGCATTCTTTCAGTCATCTAAAATCTTTTCAGCGCTAAATACTACCTTTTTTTTTTTTTTTTTCTAAAAAAAAAATCTTTCGCATTCTTTCTTTTTTGCGTTCTTTCAGTCATCTAAAATCTTTTCAGCCCTAAATACTACCTTTTCTTTTTTTTGCATTTTTCAGTCATTAAAATCTTTTCAGTGCTAAATACTACCTTTTCTTTTTTTTGCATTTTCAGTCATCTAAAATCTTTTCAGCGCTAAATACTACCTTTTTTTTTTGCATTCTTTCAGTCATCTTTTCAAAAAATACTTTTCAGCGTCTAAATACTAAAAAAATCTTTTCATTTTTTTTTTTTTTTGCATTCTTTCAGTCATCTAAAATCTTTTTCAGCGCTTTTTTTTTGCAAATCATCTAAAATCTCTTTTCTTTTTTTTTTTTTTGCATTCTTTTAGTCATTTAATATCTTTTCAGTGCTAAATACTACCTTTTCTTTTTTTGCATTTTTCAGTCATCTAAAATCTTTTCAGTGCTAAATACTACCTTTTCTTTTTTTTTGCATTCTTTCAGTCATCTAAAATCTTTTCAGCGCAAAATACTACCTTTTCTTTTTTTGCATTCTTTCAGTCATCTAAAATCTTTTCAGCGCTAAATACCTTTTCTTTTTTTTTTGCATTCTTTTTGTCATTTTTCAGCGCAAATCTAAATTCTTTCAGTCATCTTTTTTTTTCAGCGCTAAATACTACCTTTTCTTTTTTTGCATTCTTTCAGTCATCTAAAATCTTTTTCAGTGCAAATACTACCTTTTCTTTTTTTGCATTCTTTCAGTCATCTAAAATCTTTTTCAGCGCTAAATACTACCTTTTCTTTTTTTGCATTCTTTCAGTCATCTAAAATCTTTTTTTGCGCTAAATACTACCTTTTTCTTTTTTTTTTGCATTCTTTCAGTCATCTAAAATCTTTTCAGTGCTAAATACTACCTTTTCTTTTTTTTGCATTCTTTCAGTCATCTAAAATCTTTTCAGCGCTAAATACTACATTTTCTTTTTTTTGCATTCTTTCAGTCATCTAAAATCTTTTCAGCGCTAAATCTTTTTCAGCGCTTTTTTTCATTCTTTCAGTCATCTAAAAATCTTTTCAGCGCTAATACTACCTTTTTTTTTTTTTTTGCATTCTTTCAGTCATCTAAAATCTTTTTCAGCGCTAAATGCTACCTTTTCTTTTTTTCATTTTCAGTCATCTAAAATCTTTTCAGCGTATTTTTTTCTTTTTTGCATTCTTTCAGTCATCTAAAAATCTTTTCTACCTTTTCTTTTTTTTGCATTCTTTCAAATCTAAATCTTTTTCAGTGCTAAATACTACCTTTTCTTTTTTTTGCATTCTTTCAGTCATCTAAAATCTTTTCAGCGCTAAATACTACCTTTTCTTTTTTTTTGCATTCTTTCAGTCATTTAAAATCATTTCAGTGCTAAATACTACATTTTCTTTTTTTTGCATTGTTTCAGTCATCTAAAATCTTTTCAGCGCTAAATACTACCTTTTCTTTTTTTTGCATTCTTTCCGTCATCTAAAATCTTTTCAGTGCAAAATACTACCTTTTCTTTTTTTTGCCACTTTCTTTCAGTCATCTAAAATCTTTTCAGCGCTTCATACTACCTTTTCTTTTTTTTGCATTTTTTTTCAGTCATCTAAAATCTTTTTCAGCGCTAAATACTACCTTTTCTTTTTTTGCATTCTTTCAGTCATTTAAATCTTTCAGCGCTAAATACCTTTTTTTTTTTTTTGCATTCTTTTTCAGTCATCTAAAATCTTTTTCAGCGCTAAATACTACCTTTTTTTTTTTTTTCCGTCATCTAAAATCTTTTCAGTCATCTAAATACTACCTTTTCTTTTTTTGCATTCTTTCAGTCATCTAAAATATTTTCAGCTTTTTTTTTTTTTTTTGCATTCTTTCAGTCATCTAAAATCTTTTCAGCGCTAAATACTACCTTTTCTTTTTTTTTTCTTTCAGTCATCTAAAATCTTTTCAGCATAAATACTACCTTTTCTTTTTTTTTGCATTCTTTCAGTCATCTAAAATAAAATATCTTTTCATTAAATCTTTTCAGCGCGCATTCTTTCCAGTCATCTAAAATCTTTTCAGCCTTCATTTTTTTTTTTTTGCATTCTTTCAGTCATTTAATCTTTTCAGCGCTAAATACTACCTTTTCTTTTTTTTTGCATTCTTTCAGTCATCTAAAATCTTTTCAGTGCTAAATACTACCTTTTCTTTTTTTTGCATTCTTTCAGTCATCTAAAATCTTTTCAGTGCTAAATACTACCTTTTCTTTTTTTTTTGCATTCTTTCAGTCATCTAAAATCTTTTCAGCGCTAAATACTACCTTTTCTTTTTTTTGCATTCTTTCAGTCATCTAAAATCTTTTCAGCGCTAAATACTACCTTTTCTTTTTTTGCATTCTTTCAGTCATCTAAAATCTTTTCAGCGCTAAATACTTTTCTTTTTTTTTTTGCATTCTTTCAGTCATCTAAAATCTTTTCAGCTAAATACTACCTTTTCTTTTTTTGCATTCTTTTTTCTTTCTTTTTTTTTTTTTTCTTTTTTCAGTCATCTAAAATCATTTTTCTTTTCAGTGCTAAATACTACCTTTTCTTTTTTTGCATTCTTTCAGTCATCTAAAATCTTTTCAGCGCTAAATACTACCTTTTCTTTTTTTTTTCTTTCAGTCATCTAAAATCTTTTTCAGCGCTAAATACTACCTTTTTCTTTTTTTTTGCATTCTTTCAGTCATCTAAAATTCTCACCTTTTCTTTTTTTTGCATTCTTTCAGTCATCTAAAATCTTTTTCAGCGCTAAATACTTTTTCTTTTTTGCATTCTTTCAGTCATCTAAAATCTTTTTCAGGTGCTAAATACTACCTTTTCTTTTTTTTTCATTCTTTCAGTCATCTAAAATCTTTTCAGTGCTAAATACTACCTTTTCTTTTTTTTTTTTTTCTTTCAGTCATCTAAAATCTTTTCGGCAAAATACTACCTTTTCTTTTTTTTTTTTTGTTCTTTCAAATACTACCTTTTTTTTTTTTTTTTTTTGCATTCTTTCAGTCATTTAAAATCTTTTCAGTGCTAAATACTACCTTTTCTTTTTTTCCATTCTTTCAGTCATCTAAAATCTTTTCAGCGCTAAATACTACCTTTTTTGTTTTTTTTTGCATTCTTTCAGTCATCTAAAATCTTTTCAGCGCTAAATACTACCTTTTCTTTTTTTTGCATTCTTTCAGTCATCTAAAATCTTTTCAGCGCTAAATACTACCTTTTCTTTTTTTTGCATTCTTTCAGTCATCTAAAATCTTTTCAGCGCTAAATACTACCTTTTCTTTTTTTTTTCATCAAAAATCCTTCATTCTTTTTCAGTTTTTTGCATTCTAAAATCTTTTTTCAGCCTAAATACTACATTTCCTTTTTTTTGCATTTTTCTAAAATTTTCAGCATTACTTTTTTTTTTTTGCATTCTTTCATCTTTTTCAGCGCCAAATACTTCCCTTTTTTTTTTTTTGCATTCTTTCAGTCATCTAAAAATCTTTTCAGCGCTAAATACTACCTTTTCTTTTTTTGCATTCTTTCAGTCATCTAAAATCTTTTCAGCGCTAAATACTACCTTTTTCTTTTTTTTTTTTCAGTCATCTAAAATCTTTTCAAATAAATACTCCTTTTTTTTTTTTTGCTTTCTTTCAGTCATCTAAAAATCTTTTCAGCGCTTTACTACCTTTTTCTTTTTTTTTTCAGTCATCTAAAATCTTTTCAGCGCTTCATTCTTTTTCTTTTTTTTGCATTGTTTCAGTCATCTAAAATCTTTTCAGCGCTAAATACTACCTTTTCTTTTTTTTTTTGCATTCTTTCAGTCATCTAAAATCTTTTCAGTGCTAAATACTACCTTTTCTTTTTTTTGCATTCTTTCAGTCATCTAAAATCTTTTCAGTGCTAAATACTACCTTTTCTTTTTTTTTTTTTTGCATTCTTTCAGTCATCTAAAATCTTTTCAGCGCTTTTTTTTGCACTATCTTTTTTTTTTTTTCTTTTTTTCAGTCATCTAAAATCTTTTCAGCGCTAAAATACTTTTTTTTCTTTTTTTTTGCATTCTTTCAGTCATCTAAAAATCTTTTCAGCGCTAAATACCTTTTCTTTTTTTTTTTGCATTCCTTTTCTTTTTTTTGCTATCTTTTCTTTTTTGCATTCTTTCAGTCATCTAAAAATCATCTAAAACTACCTTTTCTTTTTTTTTTTTCAGTCATCTCTTTCAGTCATCTAAATATCTTTTTCGCAAAAATATTTTCAGTTTTTTTTTTGCATTCTTTCAGTCATCTAAAATCTTTTCAGTGCTAAATACTACCTTTTCTTTTTTTTTTTGCATTCTTTCAGTCATCTAAAATCTTTTCAGCGCTAAATACTTTTCTTTTTTTTTTTGCATTCTTTCAGTCATCTAAAATCTTTTCAGCATAAATACTATCTTTTCTTTTTTATTCTTTCAGTCATTTAAAATCTTTTCAAAATACTACCTTTTTCTTTTTTTTTGCATTCTTTTTCAGTCATCTAAAATAAATACTTTTTCTTTTTTTTGCATTCTTTCAATCTAAAATCTTTTTCAGCCTTTTTTTTTTTTTGCATTCTTTCAGTCATCTAAAATCTTTTCAGCGCTAAATACCTTTTTCTTTCTTTTTTTGCATTCTTTCAGTCATCTAAAATCTTTTCAGCGCCAATCTACCTTTTTTTTTTTGCATTCTTTCAGTCATCTAAAATCTTTTCAGCGCTAAATACTACCTTTTCTTTTTTTTGCATTTTTTTCAGTCATCTAAAATCTTTTCAGTGCTAAATATTACCTTTTTCTTTTTTTGCATTCTTTCAGTCATCTAAAATCTTTTCAGCGCTAAATACTACCTTTTCTTTTTTTTTGCATTCTTTCAGTCATTTAAAATCTTTTCAGCGCTAAATACTACCTTTTCTTTTTTTGCATTGTTTCAGTCATTAAAAATTTTTCAGCATTCTTTTTCTTTTTTGCATTCTTTCGTCATCTAAAATCTTTTCAGCGCTAAATACTACCTTTTCTTTTTTTTGCATTCTTTCAGTCATCTAAAAATCTTTTTCAGCGCTAAATACTACCTTTTCTTTTTTTTGCATTCTTTCAGTCATCTAAAATCTTTTTCAGTGCTAAATACTGCCTTTTCTTTCTTTTTTTTCAGTCATCTAAAATCTTTTTCAGTCATCTAAATCTAAAATCTTTTCATCTAAAATGCGCTAAATACTTTTTCTTTTTTTTTTTGATTCTTTCAGTCATCTAAAATCTTTTCAGCGCTAAATACTACCTTTTCTTTTTTGCATTCTTTCAGTCATCTAAAATCTTTTCAGTGCTAAATACTACCTTTTCTTTTTTGCATTCTTTCCAGTCATCTAAAATCTTTCCAGCTAAATACTACCTTTTCTTTTTTTTTTATTCTTTCAGTCATCTAAAATCTTTTCAGTGCTTCATCTACCTTTTCTTTTTTTTGCATTCTTTCAGTCATCTAAAATCTTTCAGTGCTAAATACTACCTTTTCTTTTTTTGCATTCTTTCAGTCATTTAAAATCTTTTCAGCGCTAAATACTACCTTTTCTTTTTGCATTCTTTCAGTCATCTAAAATCTTTTTCGCTAAATACTACTTTTCTTTTTTTTTTTTTGCATTCTTTCAGTCATCTAAAATCTTTTCAGCGCTTTTTTTTCTTTTTTTCTTTCAGTCATCTAAAATCTTTTCAGCGCTAAATACTTCCTTTTTCTTTTTTTGCATTCTTTTCATCATTTAAAATCTTTTCAGTGCTAAATCTACCTTTTCGTTTTTTTGCATTCTTTCAGTCATCTAAAATCTTTTCAGCGCTAAATACTACCTTTTCTTTTTTTTTTTGCATTCTTTCAGTCATCTAAAATCTTTTCAGCGCTAAATACTACCTTTTTTCTTTTTTTTTTTGCATTCTTTCAGTCATCTAAAAATCTTTTTTTACGCTAAATAGTACCTTTTCTTTTTTTTTTTTCTTTCATCATCTGAAATCTTTCAGCGCTAAATACCATTTCTTTTTTGCATTCTTTCAGTCATCTAAAATCTTTTCAGCGCTAAATACTTTTTCTTTTTTTTCTTTCAGTCATTCTTTCAGTCATCTACCTTTTCTTTTTTGAGCGCTTTCATCATCTACCTTTTTCATCTTTTTTTCTTTTTTTGCATTCTTTTCAGTCATCTTTCAAAATCTTTTTCAGTGTCTCTAAATACTACCTTTTCTTTTTTTGCATTCTTTCAGTCATCTAAAATCTTTTCAGCGCTAAATACTACCTTTTCTTTTTTTTTGCATTCTTTCAGTCATTTAAAATCTTTTCAGCGCTAAATACCCTTTCTTTTTTTGCATTCTTTCAGTCATCTAAAATCTTTTCAGTGCTAAATACTACCTTTCTTTTTTTGTTCTTTCAGTCATCTAAAAAATCATTTCAGCGCTAAATTACCTTTTTCTTTTTTTTTTTATTCTTTCAGTCATCTAAAATCTTTTTCAGTGCTAAATACTACTTTTCTTTTTTTTGCGTTCTTTTCAGTCATCTAAAAATCTTTCCAGCGCTAAATAGTACCTTTTTTTTTTTTTTTTGCATTCTTTTCAGTCATTTGAAATCTTTTTCAGTACTAAATACCACCTTTTCTTTTTTTTTCTTTTCAGTCATCTAAAATCTTTTCATCGCTAAATACTACCTTTTCTTTTTTTTTTTTTGCATTCTTTCAGTCATTTAAAATCTTTTTCAGTGCTAAATAATACCTTTTCATTTTTTTTTTTCTTTCAGTCATTTAAAAATCTTTTTGCAGCTTTCAGCATAAAATATTTTCTACCTTTTCTTTTTTTTTGCATTTTTTTCAGTCATCTAAAATCTTTTCAGCGCTAAATACTACCTTTTCTTTTTTTTTTTGCATTCTTTCAGTCATCTAAAATCTTTTCAGCGCTAAATACTTCCTTTCTTTTTTTTTTTTTCTTTCAGTCATCTCAAAATCTTTTCAGCGCTAAATACTACCTTTTCTTTTTTTTTGCATTCTTTCAGTCATCCCGTCTTTTCAGTGCTAAATACTACCTTTTCTTTTTTTTCTTTCAGTCATCTAAATCTTTCAGCATAAATACTACCTTTTTCTTTTTTACATTCTTTCAGTCATCTAAATCTTTTCAGCTTCATCTTTTTCTTTTTTTGCGTTCTTTCAGTCATCGAAAATTTTCAGCGCTAAATACTACCTTTTCTTTTTTTTGCATTCTTTCAGTCATCTAAAATCTTTTCAGCGCTAAATACTACCTTTTCTTTTTTGAGTTCTTTTCAGTCATCTAAAATCTTTTCAGCGCTAAATATTACCTTTTCTTTTTTTTTGCATTCTTTCAGTCATCTAAAATCTTTTTTGCATTCTTTCTTCAATCTTTCACTACCTTTTCTTTTTTTTGCATTCTTTCCAGTCATCTAAAATCTTTTCAGCGCTAAATACTACCTTTTCTTTTTTTTCTTTTCAGTCATTTAAAAATCTTTTCAGCGCTAAATACTACCTTTTCTTTTTTTGCATTCTTTCAGTCATCTAAAATCTTTTCAAAATACTTTTTTTTTGCATTCTTTCAGTCATCTAAAATCAGCGCTAAATACTACCTTTTCTTTTTTTTTTTTGATTCTTTCAGTCATCTAAAATCTTTTCAGTGCTAAATACTACCTTTTCTTTTTTTGCATTCTTTCAGTCATCTAAAATCTTTTCAGCGCTAAATCTACCTTTTTTTTTTTCATTCTTTCAGTCATTTTCTTTTCAGCAATTTTTCTTTTTTGCATTCTTTCAGTCATTCCGTCTTTTCAGTGCTAAATAATACCTTTTTTTTTTTTTCTTTCATCATCTTTTTTCAGTCAAATACTCTTTTTTTTTTGCATTCTTTCAGTCATCTAAATATCTTTTTTCAGCGCTAAATTCCTTTTTTTCTTTTTTGCATTCTTTCAGTCATCTAAAAATCTTTTCAGCGCCTAAATACTACCTTTTCTTTTTTTTTTGCATTCTTTCAGTCATCTAAAATATTTTCAGCATAAATACTACCTTTTCTTTTTTTGCATTCTTTCAGTCATCTAAAATCTTTTCAGCTAAATACTACCTTTTCTTTTTTTTTCAGTCATTCTTTTCAGTCTAAATCTAAAAAAAAATCTTTTCAGTACTAAATACCCTTTTCTTTTTTTTTTTTTTTTGCATTCTTTCAGTCATCAAAATCTTTTCAGCGCTAAATACTACCTTTTCTTTTTTTTTGCATTCTTTCAGTCATCTAAAATCTTTTCAGCGCTAAATACTACCTTTTCTTTTTTTTTACATTCTTTCAGTCATCTAAAATCTTTTTCAGCGCTAAATACTACCTTTTCTTTTCTTTTTTTTGCATTCTTTCAGTCATCTAAAATCTTTCAGCGCTAAATACTACCTTTTCTTTTTTTGCATTCTTTCAGTCATCTAAAATCTTTTCAGCACTAAATACTACCTTTTCTTTTTTGCATTCTTTCAGTCATCTAAAATCTTTTTCACCTTTTCTTTTTTTTTTTGCATTCTTTCAATACTTTTCAGCCATTTACTTTTCTTTTTTTTTTTTTGCATTCTTTCAGTCATCTAAAATCTTTTCTGCGCTAAATACTACCTTTCTTTTTTTGCATTCTTTCAGTCATCTAAAAAATCTTTTTCAGCGCTAAATACTACCTTTTCTTTTTTTGCATTCTTTCAGTCATCTAAAATCTTTTCAGCGCTAAATACTACCTTTTCTTTTTTTGCATTCTTTCAGTCATCTAAAATTTCTTTTTTTTTTTTGATTCTCAGTCTCTAAAATCTTCTCAGTGCTTTTTTTTTTTTTTTTGCATTCTTTCAGTCATCTAAAATCTTTTTCTGCTAAATACTACCTTTTCTTTTTTTTCGTTCTTTCCAGTCATCTCTAAAATCTTTTTCAGTGCTAAAATACTACCTTTTTCTTTTTTTTGCATTCTTTCAGTCATCTAAAATCTTTTTCAGTGCTAAATACTTTTTCATTTTGCTTTCTTTCAGTCATCTAAAATCATTTTTCAGTGCTAAATTCCTTTTCTTTTTGCATTCTTTCAGTCATCTAGTATTCTCAGCCTTCAAATACTACCTTTTCTTTTTTTTTTTTGCATTCTTCAGTCATTTCAAATCTTTCCGCCAATTTACCTTTTTTTTTTTTTCGTTCTTTCAGTCATCTAAAAATCTTTTCAGCGCTAAATACTACCTTTTTTTTTGCATTCTTTCAGTCATCTAAAATCTTTTCAGCGCTAAATACCTTTTCTTTTTTTTTTTTGCATTCTTTCAGTCATCTTAAAATCTTTTTCAGTCTAAATAATTCCTTTTCAATTTTTTCTTTCAGTCATCTCAAATCTTTTTCAGTGCTAAATACTACCTTTTCTTTTTTTTTTGCATTCTTTCAGTCATCTAAAATCTTTTCAGCGCTAAATACTACCTTTTCTTTTTTGCATTCTTTCAGTCATCTAAATCTTTTCAAATCTTTTCAAATACTACAACTTTTTTTTTTTTTGCATTCTTTCAGTCATCTAAAATCTTTTCAGCGCTTTATTGTACCTTTTCTTTTTTTTTTTTACATTCTTTTCAGTCATCTAAAATCTTTTCAGTGCTCAAATCTGCCTTTTCTTTTTTTGTTTCATTCTTTCAGTCATCTCAAATCTTTTCAGCGCTAAATACCACCTTTTCTTTTTTTTGCGTTCTTTCAGTCATCTAAAATCTTTTCAGCGCTAAATACTACCTTTTCTTTTTTTTGCATTCTTTCAGTCATCTAAAATCTTTTTTTTTTTTTTTTTTGCATTCTTTCAGTCATCTAAAATCTTTTCAGCCCTAAATACTACCTTTTCTTTTTTTGCATTCTTTCAGTCATCTAAAATCTTTTCAGCGCTAAATACTACCTTTTCTTTTTTTTTTGCATTCTTTCAGTCATCTAAATCTTTCAAATCGCGCTAAATACTACCTTTTCTTTTTTTTTGCATTCTTTCAGTCATCTAAAATCTTTTCAGCGCTAAATACTACCTTTTCTTTTTTTGCATTCTTTTCAGTCATCTAAAAATTTTTTCAGCGCTAAATCTACCTTTTCTTTCTTTTTTTGCATTCTTTCAGTCATTTTCTTTCAGTGCTAAATACTACATTTTCTTTTTTTTTGCATTCTTTCAGTCATCTAAAATCTTTTCATTGCTAAATACTTTTTCTTTTTTTTTTTTTTTTTCAGTCATCTAAAATCTTTTCAGCGCTAAATACTACCTTTTCTTTTTTGCATTCTTTCAGTCATCTAAAATTTTCTTGCAATCTACCTTTTTTTTTTGCGTTCTTTCAGTCATCTAAAATCTTTTCAATGCTAAATACTACCTTTTCTTTTTTTTTGCATTCTTCAGTCATCTAAAATCTTTCCAGCGCTAAATACTACCTTTTCTTTTTTACATTCTTTCAGTCATCTAAATCTTTTCAGCGCTTTTTTTTTTTTTTGCATTCTTTCAGTCATCTAAAATCTTTCAGCGCTAAATACTACGCTTTCTTTTTTTTTTTTTATTCTTCAGTCATCTAAAATCTTTTCAGTGCTAAATACTGTTTTTTTCTTTTTTGCATTCTTTTCAGTCATCTAAATCTTTTCAGCGCTAAATACTTCCTTTTCTTTTTTTTTCATTCTTTCAGTCATCTCAAATCTTTTCAGCGTAAATGCTACCTTTTCTTTTTTTGCATTCTTTCCAGTCATCTATAATCTTTTTCATCTTCAAATACCTTTTCTTTTTTTTTTTGCATTCTTTTCAGTCATTTAAAATCTTTTCAGTGCCAAATAGCTACCTTTTTCTTTTTTGCATTCTTTCAGTCATCTAAAATCTTTTGGTACTAATAGTACCTTTTCTTTTTTTTTTTTTTTTGCATTCTTTTCAGTCATCTAAAATCTTTCAGTGCTCAATACTACCTTTTCTTTTTTGCATTCTTTCAGTCTCTAAAATCTTTTCAGCGCTAAATACTACCTTTTCCTTTTTTTTAGTCATCTTCAGTCATTTTTCAGCGCTAATCTTCCTTTTCTTTTTTTTGCGTTCTTTCAGTCATCTCAATCCCTTTCAGCGCTAAATACTACCTTTTCTTTTTTTTTTTCTTTCAGTCATCTAAAATCTTTTCAGCGCTAAATACTACCTTTTCTTTTTCTTGAGTTCTTTCAGTCATCTAAATCTTTTCAGCGCTAAATACTACCTTTTCTTTTTTTTGCATTCTTTCAGTCATCTAAATCTTTTTCTGCTAAATACTGCCTTTTCTTTCTTTTTGTTCTTTCAGTCATCTGAAATCTTTTCAGCGCTAAATACTACCTTTTTCTTTTTTTGCATTCTTTCAGTCATCTAAAATCTTTTCCAGTGCTAAATACTACTTTTTCGTTTTGCATTCTTTCCAGTCATCTAAAATCATTTTCAGCGCTAAATATTTTCTTTTTTTTTTTGAATTCTTTCAGTCATCTAAATCTTTTCAGCGCTAAATACCACGCTTTTCTTTTTTTTTGCGTTCTTTCCGTCATCTAAAATCTTTTTCAGTGCTAATACTACCTTTTCTTTTTTTTTTTCATTCTCAGTCATTTGAAATCTTTTCAGTGCTAAATACTACCTTTTCTTTTTTTGCATTCTTTCAGTCATCTTAAATCTTTCATCGCTAAATACTTTTGCTTTTTCATTTTTTTTTTTTCAGCGTTTTCTTTTTGCATTCTTTCAGTCATTTTAAAATCTTTTCAGTGCTAAATAATACCTTTTTTTTTTTTTTTGCATTCTTTTCAGTGCTAAATACTAAAAGCTTTTCAGTGCTAAAAAATGTATTGAAACAAAGAATAGGTACACAATATTACAGTTAGTTTTTATTCTTGGAGACTGTTTCACTCATCTAAAATCTAAATCGCAGTCGGGCAGAGTCTCCTAAATTTTACCTTTTCTTTTTTTGCATTTATATGGTCGGTAGTCGCTTATGTAAAATCTTTTCATACAACAACTACCTTTTTCGTTTTGCATTCTTTCAGTCATCGTCATTTCAGCGCTAAATACTACCTTTTCTTTTTTTTGCATTCTTTCAGTCATCAAAATCTTTTTCGGCGCTAAATATATCTTTTCTTTTTTCTTTCAGTCATCTAAAATCTTTTCAGCGCTAAATACTTCCCTTTTCTTTTTTTACATTCTTTCAGTCATCTCCAAATCTTTTCAGCGCTAAATTGTACCTTTTCTTTTTTTTTTTTTGCATTCTTTTCAGTCGTCTAAAAATCTTTTCAACCAAATACTTTACCTTTTCTTTTTTTTGCATTCTTTCAGTCATCTAAAAATCTTTTCAGCGCTAAATAGAACCTTTTCCTTTTTTTTTTTTTCTTTTTCAGTCGTCTAAAATCTTTTTCTTGCTAAAATACTACCTTTTCTTTTTTGCATTTCTTTCAGTCATCGAAAATTTTTTCAGCTTCATCTGCCTTTTCTTTTTTTGCGTTCTTTCAGTCATCTAAAATCTTTTCAGCGCTAAATACTACCTTTTCTTTTTCTTGCGTTCTTTCAGTCATCTAAAATCGTTTCAGCACTAAATACTGCCTTTTCTTTTCTTGCGTTCTTTCAGTCATCAAATCTTTTCAGCGCCATTACCTTTTCTTTTCTTGCGTTCTTTCAGTCATCTCAAATCTTTTCAGCGCTAAATACTGCCTTTTCTTTTTTTTGCATTCTTTCGGTCATCTAAAAATCTTTTCAGTGCTAAATACTACCTTTTCGTTTTTGAGTTCTTTCGGTCATCTAAAAATCATTTCTGCTAAATACTACCTTTTCTTTTTTTTGATTCTTTCAGTCATCTAAAATCTTCTCCAGCGCTAAATACTACTTTTTTTCTTTTTTTTGCGTTCTTTCAGTCATCAAAATCTTTTTCGGTGCTAAATTCGTCTACTTTTCGTTTTTTCATTCTTTCAGTCATCTCAAATCATTTCAGTGCTAATACTACCTTTTCTTTTTTTTTTTTTGATTCTTTCAGTCATCTAAAATCTTTTTGGCGCTAAATACTACTTTTCTTTTTTATTTTTTGCATTCTTTCAGTCATTAAAATCTTTTCAGTGCTAAATAATACCTTTTCATTTTTGCATTCTTTCCAGTCATCTAAAATCTTTTTCAGTGCTAAATCTACTTTTTCTTTTTGCATTCTTTCAGTCATTTTAAAATCATTTTCAGTGCTAAATACTACCTTTTCTTTTTTTTTTTTCAGTCATCTAAAATCTTTTCAGTGCTAAATCTAAAAAAATCTTTTCAGCGCTAAAATACTACCTTTTCTTTTTTTTGCATTCTTTCAGTCATTAAATCTTTTTCAGCGCCAAATACTACCTTTTCTTTTTTTTGCATTCTTTCAGTCATCTAAAAATCTTTTCAGCGCTAAATACTTTACCTTTTCTTTTTTTTTTTCTTTTCATCTAAAATCTTTTCAGCGCTAAATACTACTTTTCTTTTTTTTGCATTCTTTTTCATCTAAAATCTTTTCAGTGCTAAATACTACCTTTTTCTTTTTTTCATTCTTTCAGTCAGTCATTTAAAATCTTTTCAGTTTCTTTTTTTTTTTGCATTCTTTCAGTCATCTAAAAAATTTTCGGCGCTAAATACTACCTTTTCTTTTTTTTTGCATTCTTTCAGTCATTTAAAATCTTTCAGCGCTAAATAATACTTTTCATTTTTGCATTCTTTTCAGTCATCTAAAATCTTTTTCAGCATAAATACTACCTTTCGTTTTTTGCATTCTTTCAGTCTCTAAAATCTTTTCAGCGCTAAATACTACCTTTCTTTTTTTTTTTTCTTTCAGTCATCTAAAATCTTTTCAGTGCTAAATACTACCTTTTTCTTTTTTTTGCGTTCTTTCAGTCATCTAAAATCTTTTCAGCGCTAAATACTACCTTTTTCTTTTTTTGCATTCTTTCAGTCATTTTAAAATCTTTTCAGTGCTAAATACTACCTTTTTCTTTTTGCATTCTTTCAGTCATCTAAAATCTTTTCAGCGCTAAATACTTTTCTTTTTTTTTTTTTTTGATTCTTTTCTTGTTTCTTCTAAAATCTTCTCAGCGCTAAATACTACCTTTTCTTTTTTTTGCATTCTTTCAGTCTGTCTAAAATCTTTTCGGTGCTAAATACTACCTTTTCGTTTTTTGCTTTCTTTCAGTCATTTAATCTTTTCGGCTGCTAAATACCTTTTTCTTTTTTTTTTTTGGTTCTTTCAGTCATCTAAAAATCTTTTTCTTTTTTGCTTCTTTCAGTCACCTTTTTTCATTTTTTTTTTTTTGCTTTCTTTCAGTCATTTGAAAATCTTTTCTGCTAAATACACCTTTTCTTTTTGCATTCTTTCCAGTCATCTAAATCTTTTCATTTGCTAAATACCACCATTTTTTTTTTACTAACTCAGTCATTTAAAATACTTTTCAGTGTTAATATATATTTCATTTTTTGTTCTTCAGTCATCTAAAATCTTTTCAGTGCTAAATACTACCTTTCATTTTGCATTCTTTTTCTTTCAGTCATCTAAAATCTTTTTCAGCGCTAAATACTTCCTTTTTTTTTTTTTTTTTCTTTCAGTCATCTCAAATCTTTCATCGCTAAAAACTACCTTTTCTTTTTTTTTGCATTCTTTCAGTCATCCGAAATCTTTTCAGCGCTTACTACCTTTTTTTTTTGCATTCTTTCAGTCATCTAAAATCTTTTTTCAGCGCTAAATACTACCTTTTTTTTTTTTTTTTTTTCAGCATTCTTTTTTCATTCATCTAAAATCTTTTTCAGCGCTAAATACTACCTTTTCTTTTTTTTTTTTCAGTCATTTAAAATCTTTTCAGTCAAATACTACCTTTTTTTTTTTTTGAATTCTTTCAGTTCTAAAAATCTTTTCAGCGCCAAATACTACCTTTTCTTTTTTTGCATTCTTTCAGTCATCTAAAAATCTTTTCAGCGCTTCAATACTACCTTTTCTTTTTTTTTTTTGCATTCTTTTCAGTCATCTAAAATCTTTTCAGCCTTCAATACTACCTTTTCTTTTTTTTTTGCATTCTTTCATTCATTACGTGTTTTCAGTGCTAAATACTACATTTTTCTTTTTTTTGCATTCTTTCAGTCGCCACGTCTTTTCAGTGCTAAATACTACCTTTTCTTTCTTTTTGCATACTTTCAGTCGTCTAAAATCTTTTCAGCTAAATACTACCTTTTCTTTTTTTGCATTCTTTCAGTCATCTAAATCATTTCAGCATAAATACTACCTTCTTTTTTTTTTGCATTCTTTCTTTCTTTTCTTTCTTTTCTTTCTAAATCTTTCTTTCATTTTTTGCATTCTTTTCTTCTGCTAAAATCTTTTTCATCTTTCTTTCTAACCTTCCTTTTTTTTTGCATTCTTTCTGTTTTCTTTCTTTCTTTCTTTCTTTCATTCTTTCTTTCAGGTATTTCATCATCTTTTTTTCTAACCTTCCTTTTTTGCATTCTCTGTTTTTTCAGCTTTCATCTTTTTTTTTTTCATTCTTTCTTTCAGGTATTTCATCATTTTCTTTTTTCTTTAGTCATCTAAATCTTTTCTTTTTTTTTTTTTTTTTTCTTTCTTTTAAAATCTTTCATTCTTTTTTTCTTTTTTTGCATTTTCATCATCTTTCTTTTCTAACCTTCCTTTTTTTGCTTTTACTTTTTTTTTTTCTTTCTTTTCAGTCATTCAAATCTTTTTGCTTTCTTTCAGGTTCTTTTTGCATTCTTTGCTTTCTAAAATCCTTTTTTTGCATTCTTTCTGTTTTCTTTCTTTCTTTCTTTCTTTCATTCTTTCTTTCAGGTATTTCATCATCTTTCTTTCTAACCTTCCTTTTTTTTGCATTCTTTCTGTTTTCTTTCTTTCTTTCTTTCATTCTTTCTTTCTTTCTTTCAGGTATTTCATCATCTTTCTTTCTAACCTTCCTTTTTTTGCATTCTTTGTTTTTTCTGCGCTTCTTTCTTTCATTTCTTTTTTTCAAGGTATTTCATCATCTTTTTTTCTAACCTTCCTTTTTTTTCATTTTTTTTCATTCTTTCTTTCTTTCATTCTTTCTTTCAGGTATTTCATCATCTTTCTTTCTAACCTTCCTTTTTTTTGCATTCTTTCTTTCTTTCTTTCTTTCTTTCAGTCTTTCTTTCTTTTCTTTTTTTTGCGTTTTTCTTTCTTTTCAGTACTAAATTTTATCATTCTTTCTTTCTTTCAGTGTTTTGAAATTTTTTTTTGCATTCTTTTCTTTTTTCATTCTTTCTTTTCTTTCTTTTTCATTCTTTCTTACTTATTTTTCATCTTTTTTTCTTCTTTTCAGTCCTTTAAAATCTTTTCAGTGCTCTTTCTGTTTTCATTTTTTTCTTTCTTTCATTCTTCTCTTTTCAGTGCTAAATTTCATCATAAGCATTTACAACTGTACGATTTCCTTTTTTGCATTCTTTCTTTGTAGTCATTCTTTCTTTCCTGCATAATGGTATTTCATCATCTTTCTTTCTCTATCTTCCTTTTTTTTTTGTTATATTTCTTTCTTCTCTTTCCATTTTTTTCTTTCTTTCTTTCAGTCATCTAAAAATCATTTTCTAACCTTAAATTTCTTTTTCTTTTTTTTTTTCTTTCTTTATTTCATTTAAATACTTCTTTTATTTCAGGTCTCCATTTCTAAATCTTTTCACCTTGCAATTTTTTTTTACATTCTTTCAGTCATTTTCTTTCTTTCTTTCTTTCTTTTGTTTCTTTTTCTTTTTTTTTTTTTTTTGCATTCTTTCAGTCCCTAAAATTTCCTTCTTTCTTTTTCTTTTTTTGCTTTCTTTCAGTCATCTTTGTTCAGCGCTAAATCCTTCCTTTTTTTTCTTTCATTCATTCTTTCTTTTTTCTTGCATTCCAGACCTTTTCCATTTTCTTTTCTTTCCCTAACATTTTCAGCGCTAAATTACCTTTTCTTTTTTGCATTCTTTCAGTCATATACGTCTTCTCAGCATACATGCTACCTTTTCTTTTTCTTGCGTTCTTTCAGTCATCGTCATTCAGCACTAAATACTACCTTTTCTTTTTCTTGCGTTCTTTCCAGTCATCTAAAATCTTTTCAGCGCTAAATACTACCTTTTCTTTTTTCTTTTTTCTTGGTCATCTCATTTCAGCGCTAAATACTACCTTTTTCTTTTTTTTTTTTTTTGCATTCTTTCAGTCATCTAAAATCTTTTTCAGTGCTAAATACTACCTTTTTCGTTTTTGCATTCTTTCAGTCATCTAAAATCATTTCAGCGCTAAATACTACCTTTTCTTTTTTTTGATTCTTTCAGTCATCTAAAAATCTTCTCGGTGCTAAATACTACTTTTTCTTTTTTGCGTTCTTTCAGTCACCTAAGTCTTTTCAGTGCTAAATACTACCTTTTCTTTCTTTTTCATTCTTTCAGTCATTTAAAATCTTTCAGTGCTAAATACTACCTTTTCTTTTTTTGCATTCTTTCTCAGTCATCTAAATCTTTTGCTTCATCTACCTTTTCTTTTTATTTTTTGCATTCTTTCAGTCATTTAAAATCTTTTTCAGTGCTAAATAATACCTTTTCATTTTTGCATTCTTTCAGTCATCGTCTTTTTCATTTTAAATACCTTTTCGTTTTGCATTCTCAGTCATCTAAAAATCATTTTCAGCGCTAAATACTACCTTTCTTTTTTTGATTTTTGCATTAAATGCTTTTTACTAAATTTTCTTTTTCTTTTTTTTTTCTCTTCTTTCTTTACTACCTTTTCTTTTGCATTCTTTCAGTCATTTCATCATTTCAGTGCTAAATACTACCTTTTTTTTTGCATTCTTTCTTTTCTTTTCAGCTTTAAATACTACGCTTTTCTTTTTTTGATTCTTTCAGTCATTTAAATCTTCTCATTCTTTTTTTTTTTTTCTTTTCAGTCACCTTTTTTTCAGTGCTAAATACCTTTTCTTTCTTTTTCATTCTTTTCATTTACTTTTCAGTGCTAAATACTTTTTTTTGCATTCTTTCTGTCATCCGAAAATCTTTTGGCGCTAAATACTTTCTTTTCTTTTTTTTTTTTGAATTCTTTCAGTTCTTTTAACCTTCCTTTTTTTTGCTAAATTCTGTTTTTCATTTTTTTTTTTTTCTTTTCTTTCATTTTTCTTTTCTTTCAGTCATCATATTTCAGCATCATCTTTTTTTTTTTTAACCTTTCCTTTTTTTTTTTCTCATTCTTTTCTTTCTTTCTTTTCTTTTTTTTTGCGTTCTTTCAGGTATTTTCAGCCTTCATCTTTTTCTTTTTAACCTTCCTTTTTTTGCTATTCTTTTCTTTTACTTTTGCATTCTTTTCATTCATCTTCTTTCTTTCAGGTATTTTATCATCTTTTCTTTCTAAGCCTTTTGCAGTATCTCTTTTCTGTTTTCTTTTCTTTCTTTCTTTTTCTTTTGGATTCTTTCTTTCAGGTATTTTCATCTTTTGCGCTAAATACTACCTTTTTTTTTTTTTTTTTTTGCATTCTTTCAGTCATCTAAAATCTTTTCAGCGCAAAATACTACCTTTTTTTTTTTTGCATTCTTTCAGTCATCTAAAATCTTTTCAGCGCTAAATACTTTTTTTTTTTTTTTTTGCATTCTTTCAGTCATCTAAAATCTTTTCAGCGCTAAATACTACCTTTTTCTTTTTTTTTTTGCATTCTTTCAGTCATCTCAAAAAATCTTTTCAGCGCTAAATACTTTTTTTTTTTTTTGCATTCTTTCAGTCATCTAAAATCTTTTTCAGCGCTAAATACTTTTTTTTTTTTTTTTTTTTTAATTCTTTCAGTCCAAATACTAAATTTTTTTTTTTTTTTTGCGTTCTTTCAGTCATCTAAAATCTTTCCAAAATACTTTTTTTTTTTTTTTGCATTCTTTCAGTCATCTAAAATCTTTTTCAGCGCTAAATACTACCTTTTTTTTTTTTTTGCATTCTTTCAGTCATCTAAAATCTTTTCAGCGCTAAATACTTTTCCTTTTTTTTTTTTTTTTTCAGCATTCTTTCAGTCATCTAAAATCTTTTTCAGCGCTAAATACTACCTTTTTCTTTTTTTTTTTTTTCTTTCAGTCATTTCATCTAAATTTTTCAGCGCTAAATTTTACCTTTTCTTTTTTTTGCATTCTTTCAGTCATCTAAATCTTTTCCTTTTTTTTTTTTTTTTTTTGCATTCTTTCAGTCATCTAAAATCTTTTCAGCGCTAAATACTACCTTTTTCTTTTTTTGCATTCTTTCAGTCATCTAAAAATCTTTTTTCAGTGCTAAAATAGTTTTTTTTTTTTTTTTTTCATTCTTTTTCAGTCATCTAAAATCTTTTCAGCGCTTCAATACTTTTTTTTTTTTTTTTTTTTGCATTCTTTCAGTCATCTAAAATCTTTTCAGTGCTAAATACTACCTTTTCTTTTTTTTTTTTTCTTTCAGTCATCTAAAATCTTTTTCAGTGCTAAATACTACCTTTTCTTTTATTGCATTTTCAGTCATCTAAAATCTTTTCAGTCTTTTAAATACTACCTTTTCTTTTTTTGCATACTTTCAGTCATTTAAAATCTTCAGTGCTAAATACTGCTTTTCTTTTTTTTGCATTCTTCAGTCATCTAAAATCTTTCAGCCCTTTAATACTACCTTTTCTTTTTTTTTTTTGCATTCTTTCAGTCATTTAAATCTTTTCAGTGTTAAATACTGCCATTTTATTTTTTTGCATTCCTTTCAGTCATCCTAAAAAAATCTTTTCAGCTAAATATTTTTCTTTTGCTTTCTTTCAGTCATTTAAAATCTTTTCAGCGCTTAAATACTACTTTTTCTTTTTTTGCATTCTAAAATCTTTCAGCATCTAAAATTTCTTTTTTTTTGCTAAAGTATCTACCTTTTTCTTTTTTTTTTTTTTTCTTTCCGTCTTCTAAAATCATTTCAGCGCAAAATACTGCCTTTTCATCTTTTTTCAGCGCTAAATTTTTTCTTTTCTTGCGTTCTTCCATCATCAAATCTTTCAGCGCTAAATACTACCTTTTCTTTTTTTTTTGCTTTCATTCTTCTCAGTCATCTATCTTGTCTTTTTCTTGCGTTCCTTTTTTTTTTTTTTTCATTCTTTTCTCAGTCATCTAAAATCTTTTCCAGCGCTTCAAATAATGCCTTTTCTTTTTTTTTTCTTTCAGTCATCTAAAATCTTTTCAGTCTAAATCTAAAATTTTCTTTTTCTTGCGTTTCTTTCAGTCTAAAAATCTACGCTTGCTACCTTTTTTTTTTGCATTTCTTTTCAGTCATCTAAAATCTTTTCAGCGCTAAATACTACCTTTTCTTTTTTTGCGTTCTTTCAGTCATCTAAAATCTTTTCAGCGCTAAATACTACCTTTTCTTTTTTTTGCATTCTTTCAGTCAAATCTAAAATTTATTTTTTGCAGCGCTAAATACTTTTTCACCTTTTCTTTTTTTTTTGCGTTCTTTCCAGTCATCTAAAAATCTTTTCAGCCTAAAATACTACCTTTTCTTTTTTTTTTGTTCTTTTCAGACATTTAAAATCTTTTCGGCGGCTAAATACTACCTTTTTTTTTTTTTGGCATTCTTTTGATCATCTAAAATCTTTTCAGCGCCAAATACTGCCTTTTTTTTTTTTGCATTCTTTCAGTCATCTAAAATCTTTTCAGCGCTAAATGCTAAATACTTTGCATTCTTTCAGTCATCGTTTTTTTTTTTTTTTTTTGCATTCTTTCAGTCATCTAAAATCTCTTTTCAGCACTAAATATCATCTTTTCTTTTTTTTTTTTTTGCATTCTTTAGTCATTTAAAATCTTTTTCAGCGCTAAATGCTACCTGTTATTTTTTTTTTGTTTTTCAGTCATTCATTTCAATTTTCTTTTTTTTGCATTCTTTCCATCATCTAAAATATTTTCTGCATTTTTTTTTTTTGCATTCTTTCAGTCATTTTAAAATTTTTTCAGTGCTAAATACTATCTTTTTTTTTTTTTTTTTGCATCTCTTTCACCTTGTCTTTTTTTTTTTGCATTTTTCAGTCATCTAAAATCTTTTTCAGCATTAATTTTTTTTTTTTTTACGTTCTTTCAGTCATTTAAAAATTTTTCAGTGTTAAATACTGCCTTTTTTCTTTTTTTTTGAACTTCTTTTCTAGTCATTTAAAATCTTTTTCAGTGCTAAATACTATTTCTTTTTTTCTTTCGCTTTCTTTTCAGTAAATACATCTTTTTTTAAATTCTTTTCAGCGCTTTTCCAGCGCTAAATACTTTTTTCTTTTTTTTTTTGCATTCTTTCAGACATCTAAATCTTTTTTCAGCGCTAAATACTACCTTTCTTTTTTTTTTTTGCATTCTTTCAGTCATTCTAAAATTCAACGATAAATACTTCCCTTTTTTTTTTTACATTCTGAATATCCAAAATCTTTTCAGCCTTTAAATACTACCTTTTCTTTCTTTTTTTTTTGCATTTCTCAGTCATCTAAAATATTTTTTTCTGCGCTAAATACTAGCTTTTTTTTTTTTTTTTTTGCATTCTTTCAGTCATCTAAAATCTTTTTTTCAATACCTTTCTTTTTCCGATACTAGTCATCTTTTTTACTTTTTTTTTTTTTTTTTTTTGTCTAAAATCTTTTCAGCGATAAAATCTTTTTTTTTTTACGATAATATCTAAAATTTTTCAGAACAAATACTTTTGCTTTTTTTTTGCATTCTTGATCATCTAAATCTTTTCAGTGCTAAATACTACCTTTTTTTTTTTTTTTTGCATGCTTTCAGTTATTTAAAATCTTTTCAGTGCTTTTTACTACCTTTTCTTTTTTTTTTTTTTTTTTTTTTTCAGTCCTTTTACCTTTTCTTTCTTTTTTTCTCAGGCTTTTAAAATCTTTTCAGTGCTAAATTTTTTTTTTTTTGCATTTTTCAGTCATCCAAAATCTTTTCAGCGCTAAATACTATTTTTTTTTTTTGCATTCTTTCAGTCATCTAAAATCTTTCAGCGCTAAATACTACCTTTTTTTTTTTTTTTTGATTCTTTCATTCCTTTTCTCAGTCATCTAAAATTCTTTTTTTGCAGCGCAGTACTAAATTTTTTTTTTTTTTTTTTTTTTCATTCTCTTCTTTCATCTAAAATCTTTTTCAGTCATCTAAATACTAATTTTCTTTTTTTTTTTGCATTCTTTCAGTCATCTAAAAATTTTTTTTGGCCTTTAAATGCTAATTTTTCTTTTTTTGCATTCAGTCATCCAAATCTTGTCATCTTAAAATCTTTTTTTTTGCATTCTTTCAACATCTAAAATTTTATCAGCATAAATACTACCTTTTTCTTTTTTTGCATTCTTTCAGTCATCTAAATCTTTTCAGTGCTTTTTTTTTTTTTTGCATTCTTTCAGTCATCTAAAATCTTTTCAGTACTAAATACTACCTTTTCTTTTTTTTTTTTTTGCATTCTTTTCGGCATCTAAAATTTCTTTTTTTGCAGTCATCTAAAAAATATTTTTTAGCTTTTTTTTTTTTTTTTTTGCATCCTTTTCAGTCATCTAAAATCTTTTTCAGCGCTAAATACTACCTTTTCTTTTTTTTTTTTTTTTTTCATTTCTAAACATTTTTTTTTCATTTAAATTGCATTTCTTTTTTCAGTCATCTAAAAATCTTTTCAGCGCTTAAATACCACCTTTTTTTTTTTTTTGCATTCTTTCAGTCATCTAAAATCATTTTCAGCGCTAAATACTACCTTTTCTTTTTTTTTTGCATTCTTTCAGTCATCTAAAATCTTTTTCAGCGCTAAATACTACCTTTTCTTTTTTTTTTTTGCATTCTTTCAGTCATCTAAAATTTTCTTTTTTTCTGCATTCTTTCAGTCATCTAAATCTTTTCTTTTTTTTTTCTTTTTTTTTTTGCATCCTTTCAGTCAATCTTTTTCAGCGCTTTAAATACTATATTTTTTTTTTGCATTCTTTTAGTCATTTAATTCAGTCATCTAAAACTACCTTTTTCTTTATTGCATTTTCAGTCATCTAACTTTCAGTGCTAAATACCTTTTTTCTTTTTTTTATGTTCTTTCAGTCATCTTAAAATCTTTTTTCAGCGCTAACATTTTCTTTTTGCATTCTCAGTCTTTAAATCTTTTTTTTTTTTTTTTTTTTGCATTTAGTCATTTAAAATCTTTTCAGTGTTAAATACTTACCTTTTTTTCTTTTTTTTTTCAGTCATTTTTCTTTTCATCCCGCAATTTTTTTCTTTTTTGCTTTCTTTCAGTCATCTAAAAATCTTTTCAGCGCTAAATACTTTTTTTTTTTTGCATTTCTTTCAGACATCTAAAAATCTTCAGCGCTAAATACTACCTTTTTTTTTTTTTTTTGCATTCTTTCAGTCTTCCTCATCTAAAAAATCCTTTTTTTTTTTGCATTCTTTCAGTCTAAAATCTTGTCAGCGCCCATCTACCTTTTCTTTTTTTTTGCATTCTTTTCAGTCATCTAAATCTTTTCAGCATAAATACTACCTTTTCTTTTTTTGCATTCTTTCAGTCATCTAAAATCTTTTCAGCGCAAAACTACCTTTTCTTTTTTTTTTTTTTTTGCATTATCTTTTCAGTCTTTTTCTTTTTTTTGCATTCTTTCAGTCATTTCTTTTCAGTGCTAAATACTACCTTTTCTTTTTTTTTTGCATTCTTTCAGTCATCTAAAATCTTTTTCAGCGCTAACACATTTTTCTTTTTTTTTTTTTTTCATCTAAAAAATATTTTTAAATACTAAATTTATTTTTTTTTTGCATCCTTTTTCAGTCGTCTTTTTCAGCGCTAAATACTACCTTTTCTTTTTTTTTTTTTTTTTTGCATTCTTTTCATTTTATGTCATTTCAGGGCTAAAATGCTTTTCAGCGTTTCAATCCAAAATCTTTTCAGCATTTTCTTTTTTTTTGATTCTTTCAGTCATCTAAAATCTCAAAATACTACCTTTTCTTTTTTTTTTGCATTCTTTTCAGTCATCTAATCTTTTTTCTTTTTTTTTTTTTTTTTTGCATTCTTTCCAGTCATCTTTCCTTCATCTTTCTTTTTTTTGCATTCTTTCAGTCATAAATATTACTACTTTTTCTTTTTTTTGCATTCTTTCCAGTCATCTTTCAGTTTTTCATTTTTTTTTTGCAGCGCTTTTAAATACTTTCCTTTTTATCTTTTTTTTTTGTCCCCTTTCCAGTCATCTAAAATCTTTTCTTAGCGCTAACACTAATTCTTTTCTTTTTTTTTTGCGTTCTTTCAATATCTAAATCTTTCATTTCAGTGCTAAATACTACCTTTTATTTTTTTTTTTTTTTGCATTTTCAGTCATCTCAAATCTTTTTCAGCGCTAAATACTACCTTTTATTTTTTTTTTTACATGCTTTCAGTCATCTGAAATCTTTTTCAGTGCTAAATACTACATTTTCTTTTTTTTTGCATTCTTTTTCAGTCATCAAATCTTTTTTCAGTACTAAATACTACCTTTTCTTTTTTTTTGCATTCTTTCAGTCATTTAAAAATCATTTTCAGTATTAAATAGTACCTTTTTTTTTTTTTGCATTCTTTCAGTCATTATCTAAATCTTTTTCAGCGCTTAAATATCATCTTTTTCTTTTTTTTTTTTTTTTTTTTGCATTCTTTTCTTTTTACGTCATCTAAAATCTTTTCATTGCTAAATACTACCTTTTCTTTTTTTTTGCATTCTTTCAGTCATCTAAAATCTTTTTTCAGCGCTAAATACTACCTTTTTTTTTTTTTTGCATTCTTTTCAGTCATTAAAATCTTTTCAGTGCTAAATACTACCTTTTCTTTTTTTTTTGTCATTGTTTTCAGTCGTAAATAAAATCTTTTTTTCAGCATTTAAATACTACATTTTCTTTTTTGCATTCTTTCAGTCATCTAAAATATTTCAGCGCTAAATACTACCTTTTTTTTTTTTTGCATTCTTTCAGTCATCTAAAAATTTTTCAGCGCTAACACTACCTTTTCTTTTTTTTTTTTTCTTTCAGTCATCTAAAATCTTTTTTCAGCGCTAAATACTACCTTTTTTTTTTCTTTCTCTGTCATCTAAAAATCTTTTTTTTCAGCGCTAAATACTACCTTTTTTTTTTTGCATTCTTTTCAGTCATCTAAAATCTTTTTTCAGCACTAAATACTACCTTTTTTTTTTTTTTTTGCATTCTTTCAGTCATCTAAATCTTTTCAAAGGCTAAATACTACCTTTTCTTTTTTTTGCATTCTTTTTCAGAATATTTAAAATCTTTTCCCAGCAAGTAATACTACATTTTTTTTTTTGCATTCTTTCAGTCGTCTAAAATCTTTTCAGCGCTAAATACTACCTTTTTTTTTTTTGCATTCTTTCAGTCATCTAAATCTTTTCCAGTGCTAAATAGTACATTTTTTTTTTTTGCATTGTTTCAGTCATCTAAAATCTTTTCAGCGCTAAATACTACATTTTCTTTTTTGCATTCTTTCAGTCATTTAAAATCTTTTTCAGTGCTAAATACTACCTTTTCTTTTTTTGCATTCTTTCAGTCATCTAAAATCTTTTCAGCGCTAAATACTACCTTTTTCTTTTTTTTTTGCATTCTTTCGTCATCTAAAATCTTTTTCAGTGCAAAATACTGCCTTTTTTTTTTTGCATTCTTTCAGTCATCTAAAATCTTTTCAGCTTCAATACCTTTACTATTTTTTTTTTTTTTGCTATTTTCTTTTCTTTTTTGCAGTCATCTAAAATCTTTTTTCAGTGCTAAATAATACCACTTTTTTTTTTTGTATTTTCAGCGCTAAATTTTCTTTTTATTTTTCCAAATCATTTCAGTGCAAATATTAGTACTTTTTTTTTTGCATTGTTTCAGTCATCTAAAACTATCTTTTCAGCGCTTTGCACTTTTCAGTCATTTTCTTTTTTTTTTCTTTTTGCTTTTTCCGTCATCTTTCAGCGCTAAATACTACCTTTCTTTTTTGCATTCTTTCCGTCAACACTTTTTCAGTGCAAAAATTTTTTCATTTTTTTCTTTCAGTCATCTAAATATTTTCAGCGCTTAACACCTTTTACTTTTTTTTTTTTTTCAGTGTTTAAAATTTCAGTACTAAATTTTTTCTTTCTTTTCAGTGCTTTTCAAAATTCTACCTTTTCTTTTTTTGCATTCTTTTCAGTCATTCAAAATCTTTTTCATAGCGCTTACATTCTTTGATCATTTTTTCAGCACTAAGCTTTTTTTTTTTGCATTTCTTTCAGTCATCTAAAATCTTTTCAGCGCTAAATACTACCTTTTCTTTTTTGCATTCTTCAGTCATCTAAAATCTTTTCAGTACTAAATTTTTTCTTTTTTTTGCATTTTTCAATCATCTAAAATCTTTTCAGCCTTAAATACTACCTTTTTTTTTTGCATTCTTTTCATCATCTAAAATCTTTTTCAGCGCTAAATACTAACTTTTCTTTTTTTTTTTCCAGTCATCTCTCTTTTCAGCGCAAATACTACCTTTTCTTTTTTTTGCATTTTTCAGTCATCTTTTCAGTGCTAAATACTACCTTTTTTTTTTTTTTTTGCATTCTTTCAGTCATTTAAAATCTTTTTCAGCGCTAAATACTACCTTTTCTTTTTTTGCATTCTTTCAATCATCTAAAATCTTTTTCTTTAAATACTTGCTTTTTTTTTTTTTTTCATCTTTCTTTTCATTTAAAATCTTTTTAGTTTTGCATTCTTCAGTACTACCTTTTTTTTTTTTTGCATTCTTTTTTTTGCATTTTTTAGTCATCTAAAAATCTTTTCAGTGCTAAATACTACCTTTTCTTTTTTTTGCATTCTTTTCAGTCATCTAAAATACTACCTTTTTTTTTTTTGCATTCTTTCATCGTCTAAATTTTTTTCTTTTTTTTTTTTTTTTTTGCATTCTTTTCAGTCATCCTAAAAAATACTTTTCAGCGCTTTCCTAAAATCTTTTCAGTGCTTTTTTTTTTTTTGCATTCTTTCAGTCATTTAAAATCTTTTCTGTGCTAAATACTTCAACTTTTCTTTTTTTTTGCATTCTTCAGTCATCTAAAATCTTGTCAGCGCCAAATACTACCTTTTCTTTTTTTGCATTCTTTCAGTCATCTAAAATTTTCAGTGCTAAATACCATTTTTTTTTTTTTATTCTTTTCAGTCATCTAAAATCTTTTCAGCATAAATACTACCTTTTTTTTTTTTGCATCCTTTCAGTCATCTAAAAATCTTTTTCAGCGCTAAATACTACCTTTTTTTTTTTTTTTTTGCATTCTTCAGTCATTTAAATCTTTTCAGCGCTAAACACACCTTTTTTTTTTTTTTTGTCATCTAAAAATCTTTCCGTCATCTAATATACTACTTTTTTTTTTGCAGCTTTCAGTGTTAAATACTTTCATTTACTACTTTTTTTGCATTCTTTCAGTCATCTAAAATCTTTTCAACGGTAAATACTACATTTTCTTTTTTTTTTTTTCAGTCATCTAAAATCTTTTCAGCGCCAATACTACCTTTTCTTTTTTGCATTCTTTCGAGTCATCTAAAATCTTTTTTCAGCGCTAAATACTTTTTTTTTTTTTGTCAAAAATTTTCAGCGGTAAATACTTTTTTTTTTTTGGCATTCTTTCAGTCATCTAAAATCTTTTTCAGCGCTAAATACTACCCTTTTTTTTTTTGCATTCTTTCAGTCATCTAAAATCTTTTCAGTGCAGAAATACTTCCTTTTTTTTTTTTTTGCATTCTTTTTCAGTCATCTAAAATCTTTTCAGCGCTAAATACTAATCTTTTCTTTTTTTTTTTCAGCATTTTTTTCTTTCATTTAAAATCTTTTCTAGTGCTTCATCTACCTTTTCTTTTTTTTTGCATTCTTTCAGTCATCTAAAATCTTTTTCAGCGCTAAATACTACCTTTTTTTTTTTTTTTGCATTTTTTCAGTCATTTTAAAATCTTTTTTCTAGCGCTAAATACTCTTTTTTTTTTTTGCATTCTTTTCAGTCATCTCAAATCTTTTCAGCGCTAAATCTACCTTTTCTTTTTTTTGCATTCTTTCAGTCATCTAAAAATCTTTTCAGCGCTAAATTCTTTTTTTTTGCATTTTTTCAGTCGTTTTAAAATCTTTTTCAGTGCCAAATACTCATTTCTTTTCTTTTTACATTCTTTCAGTCATCTAAAATCTTTTCAAGTGCTAAATACCTACCTTTTCTTTTTTACGTTTTTTTCAGTAATCTCAAAATCTTTTCAGCTTTTTTTTTTTTTTCTTTTTTTGCATTCTTTCAGTCATTTAAAATCTTTTCAGCCTTCAATACTATTTTTCTTTTTTTTGCATTCTCAGTCATCTAAAAATCTTTTCAGCGCTAAATACTTTTTTTCCTTTTTTTTTTGCATTCTTTCAGTCATCTAAAATCTTTTTCAGCGCTAAATACCTTTCTTTTCTTTTTTTTTTTTTCAGTCATCTAAATCTTTTCAGCAAATTACCTTTTCTTTTTTGCATTCTTTCCAAAATTCAAGTTTTTCAGCACCTAAATACTTTTTTTCTTTTTTTTTTTTCTTTCTTTAGTCATTTAAAATGTTTTTCAGTGCTAAATACTTTTTTTTTTTTTTTGCATTCTTTCATCAATCTTCTCAGTGCAAATACTACTTTTTCATTTTTTTTTTTTTGTTCTTTCAGTCATCTAAATATTTTTCAGTGCTAAATACTAATTTTTTTTTTTTTTCATTCTTTCAGTCATTTAAAATCTTTTCAGTTAACAATACTACCTTTTCTTTTCTTGCATTCTTTCAGTCATCTAAAATCTTTTTCTATGCGTTAAATACTACCTTTTTTTTTTTTACATTCTTTTCAGTCATCTAAAATCTTTTTCAGCGCTAACACTACCTTTTCATTTTTTTGCATTCTTTCATCATCTAAAATCTTTTCAGTGCTAAATCACTTTCTTTTTTTGCATTCTTTCAGTCATCTAAAATCTTTTCAGCGCTAAATACTACCTTTTCTTTTTTGCATTCTTTCAGTCATCTAAAATCTTTTTCAGCGCTAAATACTACCTTTCTTTTTTTGCATTCTTTCAGTCATCTAAAAATCTTTTTCAGCGCCTAAATATTACCTTTTCTTTTTTGCATTCTTCAGTCATCTAAAATTTTTCAGCCTTACTACCTTTTCTTTTTTTTTTTTCTTTCAGTCATTAAATCATTTTCAGTGCTAAATACTGCATTTTCTTTTTTTTGAATTCTTTCAGTCATCTAAAATCTTTTCAGCACTTTAAAATTACCTTTCTTTTTTGCATTCTTTCTCATCTAAAATCTTTTTCCAGCGCTAAATTGTACCTTTTCTTTTTTTTTTTTTTGCATTCTTTCAGTCATCTAAAATCTTTTCAATTGCTAAATTGTACCTTTTCTTTTTTTTTTTTGCATTCTTTTTCAGTCATCTAAAATCTTTTCAGCGCTAAATACTACCTTTTCTTTTTTTGCATTCTTTCAGTTCTCTAAAATCTTTTCAGTTCTTTTTTCTTTTTACGTTCTTTCAATCTAAATCTTTTCAGCGCTAAATACTACCTTTTTTTTTTCTTGCGTTCTTTCAGTCATCGAAAATCTTTTCGGCGCTAAATACTTTTTCTTTTTTTTTTTTTTTTTTCAGTCATTTTAAAATCTTTTCAGTGCTAAATACTACCTTTTCTTTTTTTACATTTTCAGTCATCTAAAATCTTTCAGCGCTAAATACTACCTTTTCTTTTTTTTTGTTCTTTCAGACATCTTTTTTCAGCGCTAAATACTACCTTTACTTTTTTTTTTTTTGCATTCTTTCAGTCATCTAAAATCTTTTCAGTACTAAATACTACCTTTTCTTTTTTGCATTTTTCAGTCATCTAAAATCTTTCAGCGCTAAATGCTACTTTTTCTTTTTTTGCATTATTTCAGACATCTAAAATCTTTTCAGCGCTAAATACTACCTTTTTTTTTTTTTTTTGCATTCTTTCGGTCTTCCTAAAATCATTTCAGCGCAAAATACTACTACCTTTTCTTTTTTTGCATTCTTTCAGTCATTTAAAAACTTTTTCAGCATAAATACATTTTTTTTTTTTTGAATTGTTTCTAGTCATCTCCGTCTTTTCGGCACTTCACTACCTTTTTTTTTTTTTTTTGCATTCTTTCAGTCATCTAAAATCTTTTCAGCGGGCATCTACTTTTGTTTTTTTTTTTTACATTCTTTTTCAGAATATCTAAAAATCTTTTTCCAGCGCTTAAATACTAATTTTTTTTTTTTTTTTTTGATTCTTTTCATCTAAAAATCTTTTCAAAATACTACCTTTTCTTTTTTTTTTTTTGTCATCTAAAATCTTTTCAGCGCTAAATACTTTTCCTTTTTTTTTTCTTTTCAGTTCTTAAATCTTTTCAGCGCTAAATACTACCTTTTCTTTTTTGCGTTCTTTCAGTCATCTTTTTTTTCTAGCATTAAATACTGCTTTTTTTTTTTTTTTATTCTTTCAGTCATCTAAAATCTTTTTAGCGCAAATACTTCCTTTTTTTTTTTTTTTTTTGCATTCTTTCAGTCATCTAAAATCTTTTTCAGCGCCAAATACTGCATTTTTTTTTTGCATTCTTTCAGTCATCTCAACCTTTTTTCTAGCGCTTAAATACTACCTTTTTTCTTTTTTTTTTTTTTGCATTCTTTTCAGTCATTAAAATCATTTAGTGCTAAATTTCTTTTTTTTTATTGTTTCAGTCATCTAAAATCTTTTCAGCACTAAATACTACCTTTTCTTTTTTGCATTCTTTCCAGTCATCTAAAATCTTTTTTTCAGCGCTAACATACTTTTTTCTTTTTTTTTTTTTGCATTCTTTCAGTCATTCGTCTTTTCAGTGCTAAATACTTTTTCTTTCTTTTGCATTCTTTCAGTCATCTAAAATCTTTTCAGCATAAATACTACCTTTTCTTTTTTTTGCATTCTTTTTGTCATCTAAAAACTTTTCAGCGTTAAATACTACCTTTTCTTTTTTTTTGCATTCTTTCAGTCATCTAAATCTTTTCAGCGCTAAATACTACCTTTTCTTTTTTTTTTGCATTCTTTCAGTCATCTAAAATCTTTTTCAGCGCTAAATACTAACTTTTTTTTTTTTGCATTCTTTCAGTCATTCTTTTCAGCATTTTATTACCTTTTCTTTTTTTTTGCATTCTTTCAGTCATCTAAAATTTTCAGCATCTATCTTTTTTTTTTTTTGCATTCTTTCAGTCATTTAAAATCTTTCAGCGCTTCTTTTTTTCTTTTTTTGCATTCTTTCAGTCATCTAAAATCTTTTCAGTACTAAATACTACATTTTTTTTTTTTTTTTCATTGTTTCCGTCATCTAAAATCTTTTTCAGTACAAAATACTACCTTTTTTTTTTTGCATTCTTTCAGTCATCTAAAATCTTTTTTCAGCGCTAAATACTACCTTTTCTTTTTTTTTCTTTCAGTCATTTAAATATTTTTTCAGCGCTAAATACCACCTTTTCTTTTTTTGCATACTCAGTCATCTAAAATCTTTTTAAATAACACTTCTTTTTTTGCATTCTTTCAGTCATCTAAATCTTTTCAGCACTTCACACTATATTTTTTTTTTTTTGCATTCTTTTCATTCATCTAAAATCTTTTTTCAGCGCTAAATACTAACTTTTCTTTTTTTTTTTTCAATCATCTAAAATCTTTTTTTCAGCGCTAAATCTTTTTCTTTTTTTTTTTTTTTGCATTCTTTCAGTCATCTAAAATTTTTTTTCAGCGCTAAATACTATCTTTTTTTTTTTTTGCATTCTTTCAAATAAAAATCTTTTCCTTAAAATACATTTCTTTTTTTTTGCGATTGTTTCAGTCATCTAAAATCTTTTCAACACTAAATCTCTATTTTTTTTTTTTGCATTCTTTCAGTCATCTAAAATACTTTTCAGCGCCAAATACTACCTTTTTTTTTTTGCATTCTTTCAGTCATCTAAAATCTTTTTCAGCGCTAAATCTACACTTTTTTTTTTGCATTTTTTCAGTCATTTAAAATCATTTTTATGCTAAATACTTTTTTTTCTTTTTTTTTGATTGTTTCAGTCATCTAAAATCTTTTTTCAGCGCTAAATACTACCTTTTTTTTTTGCATTCTTTCAAATCATCTAAAATCTTTTCAGTGCAAAATACCTTTTTTTCTTTTTTTTACATTCTTTTTCAGTCATCTAAAAAATTTTTTCAGCTTAAATACTTTTTTTTCTTTTTTTTATTCTTCTGAATATTTAAAATCTTTTTCAGTGCTAAATACTTTCCTTTTTTCTTTTTTTTTTTTGCATTCTTTTTGAATATTCAAAATCATTTCAGCACTAAATACCTTTTCTTTTTTTTTTTGCATTCTTCAGTCATCTAAAAATCTTTTCAGCATAAATATTACTTTTTTTTTTTGCATTCTTTCAGTGTCTAAAATCTTTTCAGCCTAAATACTAATCTTTTTTTTTGTATTCTTTTTCAGTCATCTAAAATCTTTTCAGCGCTAAATACTACATTTTTTTTTTTTTTTTTTTTTTCATCCTAAAATCTTTCAGTCCCAAATACTAAATTTCTTTTTTTGCATTCTTTCAGTCATCCCTAAAATCACCATCAGCGCCAAATTTTTTTTTTTTTTTTTGCATTCTTTCAGTCATTTAAATCATTTCATGCTAAATACATTTTTCTTTTTTTTTTTTGCATTCTTTCCAATCATCTAATCTTTTCGGCATAAAATACTACCTTTCTTTTTTTTTTACATCACTTTCCGTCATCTAAAATCTTTTTCAGTGCTAAATACTACCTTTTTTTTCTTTTTTTTTTTGCATTCTTTTGAGTCATCTTAAAATCTTTTTCAGCGCTAAATACTACCTTTTCTTTTTGCATTTCTGAATATCTAAAATCTTTTCTTAGTACTTAAATACTACCTTTTCTTTTTTTGCATACTTTCAGTCATTTAAAATTTTTCAGTGCAAATACTACTTTTTTTTTTTTGCATTTTTCAGTCATCTAAGGCTCTTTTCAGCGCAAAAATAGTACATTTTTTTCTTTTTTGCATTTTTTCAGTCATCTAAAATACTTTTCAGCGCTAAACACTACCTTTTTTCTTTTTTTTGCATTCTTTCAGTCATCTCAAATCTTTTTTCAGTGCTAAATACTGTAACACTTTTTTTTTTTTTGCATTCTTTTCAGTCGTCTAAATCTTTTTCTAGTAAATACTACATTTGCTTTTTTTTTTTTTTCAGTCATCTAAAATCTTGGCAGTCTAAATACTACCTTTTCTTTTTGCATTCTTTCATCATCTAAAATCTTTTTTTCGCGAAATTTTTTTTTTTTTGTATTCTTTCAGTCATCTAAAAATTTTTTCAGCATAATACTTCCTTTTTTTTTTTTTTTTACATTCTTTTCAGTCATCTAAAAATCTTTTTCAGCGCTAAATACCACTTTTTTTTCTTTTTTTTATTCTTTCAGTCATCCCTAAAATCTTTTTTCAGCGCTAAATACTGCCTTTTTTTTTTTTTTGCATTCTTTCAGTCATCTAAAATCTTTTCAGCGCTAGTCACTACCTTTTCTTTTTTTTTTTTGTATCTTTTCAGTCATCTAAAATCTTTTCAGCTAAATACTCTATTTTTTTTTTTTTTTCAGTTTTAAAATCATTTAAATCTTTTTTTTTTTTTTGCATTTTTCAATACTTAAAATCTTTTCTTTTTTTTTTTTTTTTTTGCATCATCTAAAAATCTTTTTCAGTGCTAAATACTTTTTCTTTTTTTTTACATTCTTTCAGTAATCTCAAATCTTTTCAGCGCTAAATACTTTTCTTTTTTTTTTTTGCATTCTTTCAGTCATTTAAAATCTTTTCAGCGCTAAATACTATCTTTTCTTTTTTTGCATTCTTTCAGTCGTCTAAAAATCTTTTCAGCGCAAAATTTCCTTTTTCCTTTTTATATTCTTTCAGTCATCTAAAATTTTCAGCGCTTCATACTACCCTTTTCTTTCTTTTTTTTGCATTCTTTCAACATCTAAAATCTTTTCAGCGCTAAATACTACCTTTTTTTTTTGCATTTCTCCAGTCATCTAAATCTTTTCAGCACCTAAATATTACCTTTTCCTTTTTTTTTACATTCTTTCAGTCATCTAAAATATTTTCAGCGCTAAACCACCTTTTTCTTTTCTTGCGTTCTTTCCTAGCCGATCGAAAATCTTCTCCCAGTGCTAAATACTACTTTTTCTTTTTTTGCGTTCTTCAGTCACCAAAATATTTTCAGTGCAAATACTACCTTTTCTTTTTTTTCATTCTTCAGTCATTTAAAATCTTTTCAGTGCTAAATATTACCTTTTCTTTTTTGCATTCTTTCAGTCATCTAAAAATCTTTTCAGCGTTAAATACCTTTTCATTTTTTTTTTTTTTTGCATTCTTTTCAGTTTATTTAAAAATCTTTTCAGTGCTAAATAATACCTTTTTCATTTTTTTGCATTCTTTCAGTCATCTAAAATCTTTTCAGTGCTAAATCTACCTTTACTTTTTCTTGCGTTCTTTCAGTCATCTAAAATCTTTTCAGCGCTAAATACTACCTTTTTCTTTTTTTTTGCATCTTTTCAGTCATCTAAAATCTTTCAGCGCTAAATACTACCTTTTACTTTTTTTGTATTCTTTCAGTCATCTAAAATCTTTTCAGCGCTAAATACTAATTTTTTTTTCTTTTTTTGCATTCTTTTCAGTCATCTGAAATCTTTTCAGCGCTAAATACTACATTTTTTTTTTTTGCATTCTTTCAGTCATCTAAAATGCTTTTCAGCGCTAAATACTAACTTTTCTTTTTTTTTTTTGCATTCTTTCATCATCTAAAATCTTTTCAGCGCTATTTTTTTTTTTTTTTGCATTCTTTCAGTCATCTAAAATCTTTTCAGCGCTAAATACTACCTTTTTTTTTTTTGCATTCTTTCAGTCATTTAAAAATTCAGTGCTAAATACTACATTTTTCTTTTTTTGAATTGTTTCAGTCATCTAAAATCTTTTTTCAGCGCTAAATACTACCTTTTCTTTTTTTTATCTTTTTCCGTCATCTAAAATCTTTTCAGTGCAAATACTACCTTTTTCTTTTTTTTGTATTCTTTCAGTCATCTAAAATCTTTTTTCAGCGCGCTAAATACTACTTTTCTTTTTTTTTTTGCATTCTTTCAGTCATTTAAAATCTTTTTTTCAGTGCTAAATACTACCTTTTCTTTCTTTTTTTTGCATACTTTCAGTCATCTAAAATCTTTTTTTTTCAGCGCTAAATACTACCTTTTCTTTTTGCATTCTTTCAGTCATCTAAAATCATTTCAGCTTAAATACTACCTTTACTTTTTTTTTTTTGCATTCTTTCAGTCATCTAAAATCTTTTTCAGCGCTAAATACTATCTTTTCTTTTTTTGCATTCTTTCCGGTCATCTAAAATCTTTTCAAAGGTAAATACTTCCTTTTTTTTTTAGATTCTTTCAGTCATCCTCAAATCTTTCCAGCAATAAATAGTAACTCTTTTTTTTTTTTTGCATTCTTTTCAGTCATCTAAAATCTTTTTTCAGTGCTAAACATCACCTTTTTTTTTTTTTGCATTCTTCAGTCGTCTAAAATCTTTTCAGCGCTTAAATACTACCTTTTTCTTTTTTTTGCATTCTTTCAGTCATCTAAAATTTTTCAGCCTTTAAATACTACTTTTTTTTTTTTTTGCATTCTTTCATTACCCAAATCTTTTTCAGCGCTAAATACTATCTTTTTTTTTTTGCATTCTTTCAGTCATTCAAAATCTTTTTCAGCGCTAAATACTTCCTTTTTTTTTTTTTTACATTCTTCAGTCATCTTAAATCTTTTTCGCGCTAAATACTACCATTTCTTTTTTTTTTGCATTCTTTCAGTCATCTAAATCTTTCAGCGCTAAATACCACCTTTTCTTTTTTTGCATTCTTTCAGTCATCTAAAATCTTTTCAGCACTTCAATACATTTTTTTTTTTTTGCATTTCTTTTCAGTCATTTTAAATCTTTTTCAGCGCCAAATATTACCTTTTTTTTTTTTGCATTCTTTTTCAGTCATCTAAAATCTTTCCAACTAAATAGTACCTTTTTTTTTTTTTTTTTTGCATCTTTCAGTCATCTAAAATCTTTTCGGTACTAAATACTACCTTTTTCTTTTTTTGCATTCTTTTTCAGTCATCTAAAATCTTTTCAGCACTTCATCTACCTTTTCCTTTTTTTTACGTTCTTTCAGTCATCTAAAATCTTTTTCAGCGCTAAATACTACCTTTTCTTTTTTCTTGCGTTCTTTCATCATCGAAAATCGTTTCAGCGCTAAATACTGCCTTTTCTTTTCTTGCGTTCTTTCAGTCCATATAAAATCTTTTCAGCGCTAAATACTACCTTTTTCTTTTTCTTGAGTTTTTCAGTCATCTAAAATCTTTTCAGCCTTCATCTGCCTTTTTTTTTGCATTCTTTCAGTCATCTAAAAATCTTTTCTGCGCTAAATCCTACCTTTTCTTTTTCTTGCGTTCTTTCAGTCATCTAAAATCTTTTTCAAAAGCCGCTAAATACTACCTTTTTTTTTTTTTGCATTCTTTCAGTCATCTAAAAATCTTCAGTGCTAAATACCTACCTTTTCTTTTTTTTTTAAGCATTCTTTTCAGTCATCTAAAAAAATCATTTCAGCGCTAAATACTACCTTTTCTTTTATTTTTTTTATTCTTTCAGTCATCTAAAATCTTCTCAGTGCTAAATACTACTTTTTCTTTTTTTTTGCGTTCTTTCAGTCACCTAAAATCTTTTCAGTGCTAAATACTACCTTTTCTTTCTTGTTTCATTCTTTCAGTCATTTGAAATCTTTTCACTGCTAAATACTACCTTTTCTTTTTTTGCATTCTTTCAGTCATCTAAAATCTTTTCATCGCTAAATACTACCTTTTCATTTTTTTTTTTTTTTGCATTCTTTCAGTCATTTAAAATCTTTTCAGTGCTAAATAATACCTTTTCATTTTTTGCATTCTTTCAGTCATTTAAAATCTTTTCAGTGCTAAATACTACCTTTTCGTTTTTGCATTCTTTCAGTCATCTAAAATCATTTCAGCGCTAAATACTACCTTTTCTTTTTTTTTTTTGCATTCTTTCAGTCATCTAAAAATCTTTTCAGCGCTTAAATACTATTTCTTTTTTTGCATTCTTTCAGTCATCTAAAATCTTTTCAGCGCTAAATACTTTTTTTTTTTTTTTTACATTCTTTCAGTCATCTCAAATCTTTTTCAGCGCTAAATACTACCTTTTCCTTTTTTTTCGTTCTTTCAGTCATCTAAAATCTTTTCACCTAAATACTACCTTTTCTTTTCTTGCGTTCTTTCAACATCGAAAATCTTTTCAGCGCTAAATACTACCTTTACTTTTTTTTGCATTCTTTCAGTCATCCAAAATCTTTTCAGCTAAATACTACCTTTTCTTTCTTTTTTTGCATTCTTTCAGTCATCTGAAATCTTTTTTCGCTAAATACTACATTTTCTTTTTTTTTTGCATTCTTTCAGTCATCTAAAATCTTTTTCAGCGCTAAATACTAAAAATCTTTTTTTTTTTGCATTCTTTCAGTCATCTAAAATCTTTTCAGCAGCCAAATATTACCTTTTCTTTTTTTGAATTGTTTCAGTCATCTAAAATCTTTTCAGCGCTTCATACTACCTTTTCTTTTTTGCATTCTTTCCGTCATCTAAAATCTTTTTCAGTGCACAATACTACCTTTTCTTTTTTTTTTGCATTCTTTCAGGTCATCTAAAATCTTTTCAGCGCTAAATACTACCTTTTCTTTTTTTTTTTTTTACATTCTTTCAGTCATTTAAAAATCTTTTCAGTGCTAAATACTACCTTTTCTTTCTTTTTTGCATACTTTCAGTCATCTAAATCTTTTCAGCGCTAAATACTACCTTTTCTTTTTTTGCATTCTTTCAGTCATCTAAAATCATTTCAGCGCTTCAATCTACCTTTACTTTTTTTTTTTTGCATTCTTTCAGTCATCTAAAATCTTTTCAGTACTAAATACTACCTTTTCTTTTTTTTTTTGCATTCTTTTTCAGTCATCTAAAATCTTTTCAGCCTTCGTACTACCTTTTTTTTTTTTTGCATTCTTTTCAGTCATCTAAAATCTTTTCAGCGCTAAATACCACTTTACTTTTTTTGCATTCTTTTCAGTCATCTAAAATCTTTTCAGCGCTAAATACTACCTTTTCTTTTTTTTTTGCATTCTTTCAGTCATCTAAAATCTTTTCAGCGCTAAATACTATCTTTTCTTTTTTGCATTCTTTCAGTCATCTAAAAATCTTTTCTTTTTTCATACTTCCTTTTCTTTTTTTTTTCTTTCAGTCATCTCTCAGTCTTTCAGCGCTAACTACCTTTTCTTTCTTTTTTTTTTTCTTTCAGTCATTTTAAATCTTTTCAGCGCCGTACTACCTTTTCTTTTTTTTTGCATTCTTTCAGTCATCTAAAATCTTTCAGCGCTAAATAACCTTTTCTTTTTTTTTTTTGCATTCTCAAGTCATCTAAAATCTTTTCAGTGCTAAATACCTTTTCTTTTTTTTTGCATGCTCTTTCAGTCATCTAAAATTCAGCGCTAAATACTACCTTTTCCTTTTTTTTTTCTTTCAGTCATCTAAAATCTTTCAGCATATCTACCTTTTCTTTTTCTTGCGTTCTTTCAGTCATCAATCGTTTCAGCGCTAAATACTTTTTTTTTTTTTTCCTTTCTTTCAGTCGCCTAAAATCTTTTCAGCGCTTCATCTACCTTTTCTTTTTTTTGAATATTCTTTCAGTCATCAAAATCTTTTTTCAGCGCTAAATACTACCTTTTTCTTTTTTTGCATTCTTTCAGTCATCTAAAATCTTTTCAGTCGCTAAATGCCTTTTTTTTTCTTGAATTCTTTCAGTCATCTAAAATCTTTTTCTGCGCTAAATACTACCTTTTCTTTTTTTGCGTTCTTTCAGTCATCTAAAAATCTTTTTCAGCGCTAAATACTACCTTTTCTTTTTTTGCATTCTTTCAGTCATCTAAAATCTTTTTCAGTGCTAAATACTACCTTTTCGTTTTTGCATTCTTTCAGTCATCTAAAATCATTTCAGCGCTAAATACTACCTTTTTCTTTTTTTTTTTTTTTTTTTTTCTTTCAGTCATTTAAAAATTTTTTTCATTCAGTGCTAAATACTACTTTTTTCTTTTTTTTTTTTTCTTTTCAGTCATTTAAAATCTTTTTCAGTGCTAAATACTACCTTTTCTTTCTTTTTTCATTCTTTCAGTCATTTGAAATCTTTTCAGTGCTAAATACTTCCTTTTCTTTTTTTGCATTCTTTCAGTCATTTAAAATCTTTTCAGTGCTAAATAATACCTTTTAATTTTTTGCATTCTTTCAGTCATCTAAAATCTTTTCAGTGCTAAATACTACCTTTTCGTTTTTGCATTCTTTCAGTCATCTAAAATCATTTCAGCGCTAAATACTACCTTTTCTTTCTTTTTTTTGCATTCTTTCAGTCATCTAAAATCTTTTCAGCGCCAAATACTACCTTTTCTTTTTTTTGCATTCTTTCAGTCATCTAAAAATCTTTTCAGCGAAAAATACTACCTTTACTTTTTTTGCATTCTTTCAGTCATCTAAAATCTTTTTTCAGCGCTAAATACTACCTTTTCTTTTTTTTTTTAGATTTTTTCAGTCATCTAAAATCTTTTTTCAGCGCTTAAATACTACCTTTTCTTTTTTTTTTTTGCATTCTTTCAGTCATCTAAAATCTTTTCAGCGCTAAATACTATCTTTTCTTTTTTTTTTTTTTGCATTCTTTTTTCAGTCATCTAAAATCTTTCAGCGCTAAATTTTCTTTTTTCTTTTTTTTGAATTCTTTTCAGTCATCTCAAATCTTTTCAGCGCTAAATACTACATTTTTTTTTTTTTTTTTTTTGCATTCTTTCAGTCATCTAAAATCTTTTCAGCGCTAAATACTACCTTTTCTTTTTTTTTTGCATTCTTTTTAGTCATTACAAATCTTTTCAGCGCTAAATACATTTTCTTTTTTTTGCATTCTTTCAGTCATTTAAAATCTTTTCAGCGCTAAACTACAAAACCTGCATTCTTTTTTTTTTTCTTTTTTTCCAGCGCTAAATATTTTCTTTTTTTTTTTTTATCATTTCAGTGCTAAATACTACCTTTTTTTTTTTTCTTTCAGTTCGAAAATTTTCAGTCATACCCTATTTCTTTTCAGCGTTCTTTCAGTCATAAAAATCTAAATACCCTTTTCTTTTTCTTGAGTTCTTTCAGTCATCTAAAATCTTTTCAGCGCTAAATACTACCTTTTCTTTTTTTTGCATTCTTTCAGTCATCTAAAATCTTTTCTGCGCTAAATACTACCTTTTCTTTTTCTTGCGTTCTTTCAGTCATCTAAAATCTTTTTTCAGCGCTAAATACTACCTTTTTTTTTTTTTTTCATTCTTTCAGTCATCTAAAAATTTTTCAGTGCTAAATACTACCTTTTCGTTTTTTTTTTCTTTCAGTCATCAAAAATCATTTCAGCGCTAAATACTACCTTTTCTTTTTTTTTTTTTTTTCTTTCAGTCATCTAAAATCTTCTCAGTGCTAAATACTACTTTTTTCTTTTTTTTTTTTCTTTCAGTCACCTAAAATCTTTTCAGTGCTAAATAAAATTTCTTTTTTTTCATTCTTTCAGTCATTTTGAATCTTTTTCACTGCAGAAATACTACCTTTTCTTTTTTTTGCATTCTTTCAGTCATCTAAAATCTTTTCATTGCTAAATACTACCTTTTCATTTTTTTTTTTTTGCATTCTTTCAGTCATTTAAAATCTTTTCAGTGCTAAATAATACCATTTCATTTTTTTTTTTTGCATTCTTTCAGTCATCTAAAATCTTTTTCAGTGCCGCAAATTTACTACCTTTCGTTTTTGCATTCTTTCAGTCATCTAAAAAATTTTTCAGCGCTAAATACTTTTCTTTTTTTTTTTTTGCATTCTTTCAGTCATCTAAAATCTTTTCAGCGCTAAATACTATCTTTTCTTTTTTTACATTCTTTCAGTCATCTAAAATCTTTCCAGCGCTAAATTGTACCTTTTCTTTTTTTTTTTTTTGCATTCTTTCAGTCATCTAAAATCTTTTCAGTGCTAAATACTACCTTTTCTTTTTTTTACATTCTTTCAGTCATCTAAAATCTTTTCAGCGCTAAATACTACCTTTTCCTTTTTTTTACGTTCTTTCAGTCATCTAAAATCTTTTCAGCGCTAAATACTACCTTTTCTTTTTCTTGCGTTCTTTCAGTCATCGAAAATCTTTTCAGCGCTAAATACTACCTTTACTTTTTTTTTTGCATTCTTTCAGTCATCTAAAATCTTTTCAGCGCTAAATACTACCTTTTCTTTCTTTTTTTGCATTCTTTCAGTCATCTGAAATCTTTTCAGCGCTAAATACTACATTTTCTTTTTTTTGCATTCTTTCAGTCATCTAAAATCTTTTCAGCGCTAAATACTAACTTTTCTTTTTTTTGCATTCTTTCAGTCATCTAAAATCTTTTCAGCGCCAAATATTACCTTTTCTTTTTTTTGCATTCTTTCAGTCATCTAAAATCTTTTCAGCGCTAAATACTACCTTTTCTTTTTTTTTGCATTCTTTCAGTCATTTAAAATCATTTCAGTGCTAAATACTACATTTTCTTTTTTTTGCATTCTTTCAGTCATTTAAAATCTTTTCAGTGCTAAATACTACCTTTTCTTTCTTTTTGCATACTTTCAGTCATCTAAAATCTTTTCAGCGCTAAATACTACCTTTTCTTTTTTTGCATTCTTTCAGTCATCTAAAATCATTTCAGCGCTAAATACTACCTTTTCTTTTTTTTTTTGCATTCTTTCAGTCATCTAAAATCTTTTCAGTGCTAAATACTACCTTTTCTTTTTTTTGCATTCTTTCAGTCTACTAAAATCTTTTCAGCGCTAAATACTACCTTTTCTTTTTTTTGCATTCTTTCAGTCATCTAAAATCTTTTCAGCGCTAAATACCACTTTTTCTTTTTTTGCATTCTTTCAGTCATCTAAAATCTTTTCAGCGCTAAATACTACCTTTTCTTTTTTTTTTTTTTTTTTTTTGCATTCTTTCAGTCATCTAAAATCTTTTCAGCGCTAAATACTATCTTTTCTTTTTTTGCATTCTTTCAGTCATCTAAAATCTTTTCAGCGCTAAATACTTCCTTTTCTTTTTTTTACATTCTTTCAGTCATCTCAAATCTTTTCAGCGCTAAATACTACCTTTTCTTTTTTTTTTTGCATTCTTTCAGTCATCTAAAATCTTTTCAGCGCTAAATACTACATTTTCTTTTTTTTGCATTCTTTCAGTCATTTAAAATCTTTTCAGCGCCAAATACTACCTTTTCTTTTTTTTGCATTCTTTCAGTCATCTAAAATCTTTCCAGCGCTAAATAGTACCTTTTACTTTTTTTTTTTTTTTTTTGCATTCTTTCAGTCATCTAAAATCTTTTCAGTGCTAAATACTACCTTTTCTTTTTTTTGCATTCTTTCAGTCATCTAAAATCTTTTCAGCGCTAAATACTACCTTTTCCTTTTTTTTACGTTCTTTCAGTCATCTAAAATCTTTTCAGCGCTAAATACTACCTTTTCTTTTTCTTGCGTTCTTTCAGTCATCGAAAATCCTTTCAGCGCTAAATACTACCTTTTCTTTTTCTTGCGTTCTTTCAGTCATATAAAATCTTTTCAGCGCTAAATACTACCTTTTCTTTTTCTTGAGTTCTTTCAGTCATCTAAAATCTTTTCAGCGCTAAATACTACCTTTTCTTTTTTTTGCATTCTTTCAGTCATCTAAAATCTTTTCTGCGCTAAATACTACCTTTTCTTTTTCTTGCGTTCTTTCAGTCATCTAAAATCTTTTCAGCGCTAAATACTACCTTTTTTTTTTTTTTGCATTCTTTCAGTCATCTAAAATCTTTTCAGTGCTAAATACTACCTTTTCGTTTTTGCATTCTTTCAGTCATCTAAAATCATTTCAGCGCTAAATACTACCTTTTTTTTTTTTTTGATTCTTTCAGTCATCTAAAATCTTCTCAGTGCTAAATACTACTTTTTCTTTTTTTTTGCGTTCTTTCAGTCACCTAAAATCTTTTCAGTGCTAAATACTACCTTTTCTTTCTTTTTTCATTCTTTCAGTCATTTGAAATCTTTTCAGTGCTAAATACTTCCTTTTCTTTTTTTGCATTCTTTCAGTCATCTAAAATCTTTTCATCGCTAAATACTACCTTTTCATTTTTTTTTTTTGCATTCTTTCAGTCATTTAAAATCTTTTCAGTGCTAAATAATACCTTTTCATTTTTTGCATTCTTTCAGTCATCTAAAATCTTTTCAGTGCTAAATACTACTGTTGAAGCTTAAATAAGCATGGAATAATGCAACACAAAATGTACGTTAACAAAATGTATTGAAACAAAGAATAGGTACACAATATTTACAGTTAGTTTGGTATATTCTTGGGAAGACTGTTCCTGCATAATGGGTTGACTAAATCGCAGTCGGGCAGAGTCTCTGGATTCAATTTCTTAATCTCTACTATCTTCCCCGTCTTCCGGTACCAACCCATATTTATATGGTCGGTAGTCCGCTTATGTAAATTAGGTGTATCATACACAACAACTACCTTTTCGTTTTTGCATTCTTTCAGTCATCTAAAATCATTTCAGCGCTAAATACTACCTTTTCTTTTTTTTTTTTGCATTCTTTCAGTCATCTAAAATCTTTTCAGCGCTAAATACTATCTTTTCTTTTTTTGCATTCTTTCCGTCATCTAAAATCTTTTCAGCGCTAAATACTTCCTTTTCTTTTTTTTACATTCTTTCAGTCATCTAAAATCTTTCCAGCGCTAAATTGTACCTTTTCTTTTTTTTTTTTTTTGCATTCTTTCAGTCATCTAAAATCTTTTCAGTGCTAAATACTACCTTTTCTTTTTTTTGCATTCTTTCAGTCATCTAAAATCTTTTCAGCGCTAAATACTACCTTTTCCTTTTTTTTACGTTCTTTCAGTCATCTAAAATCTTTTCAGCGCTAAATACTACCTTTTCTTTTTCTTGCGTTCTTTCAGTCATCGAAAATCTTTTCAGCGCTAAATACTACCTTTTCTTTTTCTTGCGTTCTTTCAGTCATATAAAATCTTCTCAGCGCTAAATACTACCTTTTCTTTTTCTTGCGTTCTTTCAGTCATCTAAAATCGTTTCAGCACTAAATACTACCTTTTCTTTTTCTTGCGTTCTTTCAGTCATCTAAAATCTTTTCAGCGCTAAATAATACCTTTTTCTTTTTTCTTTATTTCTTTCAGTCATCTAAAATCTTTTCAGCGCTAAATACTACCTTTTCTTTTTTTTTTTTTGCTTTCTTCAGTCATCTAAAATCTTTTCAGTGCTAAATACTACCTTTTCGTTTTTTGCATTCTTTCAGTCATCTAAAATCATTTCAGCGCTAAATACTACCTTTTTTTTTTTTTTTTTTTTCTTTTTCAGTCATCTAAAATCTTCTCAGTAAGTAAATACTACTTTTCTTTTTTTTTTTCTTCTTTCAGTCACTAAAATCTTTTTTCAGTGCTAAATACTACCTTTTCTTTCTTTTTTCATTCTTTCAGTCATTTAAAATCTTTTCAGTGCTAAATACTACCTTTTCTTTTTTTGCATTCTTTCAGTCATCTAAAATCTTTTCAGCGTTAAATACTACCTTTTCATTTTTTTTTTTTTTGCATTCTTTCAGTCATTTAAAATCTTTTCAGTGCTAAATAATACCTTTTCATTTTTTGCATTCTTTCAGTCATCTAAAATCTTTTCAGTGCTAAATACTATTTTCGTTTTTGCATTCTTTCAGTCATCTAAAATCATTTCAGCGCTAAATACTACCTTTTCTTTTTTTTTTTTTTTGATTCTTTCAGTCATCTAAAATCTTCTCAGTGCTAAATACTACCTTTTCTTTTTTTTGCGTTCTTTCAGTCACCTAAAATCTTTTCAGCGCTAAATACTACCTTTTCTTTTTTTGCATTCTTTCAGTCATCTAAAATCTTTTCAGTGCTAAATACTACCTTTTCTTTTTTTTGCATTCTTTCAGTCATCTAAAATCTTTTCAGCGCTAAATACTACCTTTTCTTTTTTTTTTGATTCTTTCAGTCATCTAAAATCTTCTCAGTGCTAAATACTACTTTTTCTTTTTTTTGCGTTCTTTCAGTCACCTAAAATCTTTTCAGTGCTAAATACTACCTTTTCTTTCTTTTTTTTCATTCTTTCAGTCATTTAAAATCTTTTCAGTGCTAAATACTACCTTTTCTTTTTTTGCATTCTTTCAGTCATCTAAAATCTTTTTAGCGCTAAATACTACCTTTTCTTTTTTATTTTTTTGCATTCTTTCAGTCATTTAAAATCTTTTCACTGCTAAATAATACCTTTTCATTTTTTGCATTCTTTCAGTCATCTAAAATCTTTTCAGTGCTAAATACTACCTTTTCGTTTTTGCATTCTTTCAGTCATCTAAAATCATTTCAGCGCTAAATACTACCTTTTCTTTTTTTTTTGATTCTTTCAGTCATCTAAAATCTTCTCAGTGCTAAATACTACCTTTTCTTTTTTTTGCGTTCTTTCAGTCACCTAAAATCTTTTCAGCGCTAAATACTACCTTTTCTTTTTTTGCATTCTTTCAGTCATTTAAAATCTTTTCAGTGCTAAATACTACCTTTTCTTTTTTTGCATTCTTTCAGTCATCTAAAATCTTTTCAGCGCTAAATACTACCTTTTCTTTTTTTTGAGTGATGGCAATTGTAATTAAAGAGCAGCAGCTGTTCTCTGTTTATTAAGGGTTTCCGGCGAAAGGGTAATGTAATTGATTCTGCCCCGACATCTTGACTTCAGTCACTTTCTCACCAGCATGCCGTGGCTTCCCTCTGTCTTTTCTACAAATATTTTCATGACAATTAATTTGATGTCTCGACTGCGTAGATTTAAACATACTACTAGACTGGCAACCAGGTCTCATCTTTTTACTGTCGAACTAGCTAGACGCAACCGTATGTTCTATATTTTGTTTTTTCGCCTCCCGAATTTTTTGCTTTCCTGACACCTACAATCTTCGTAAATTTAAATCCAACACCAATGATCATTTTATACCTTCCTGTATGCTATTCCTTTCTTGTCCGTTCTCCTCACTAAAGTTTTCTCATTTTCTTTCATTCCCTAATCACTTGCGTCCGCGTTCGTTCAACTTAATCCAGAGCATGGCTGTTCAAACGTAAAACATCTTCAAGCATATTCGCGTATATTCATGCAAACAACACACGTGCTAACAGGTTTGAATACCGACGTGAGTCCCTTTAAGATCAATGCAATCAATATTTCTGCTGACGTTTTTAAAGACGTGGCGCCATTTTCTGTTCTTATCATTTTTATCGGTGACATTTTCCAATGCTGATTTCCTCAAAGAAATGAAAATAATCTTGAATTTTCCTTTTCATACATATTGCTCCCTTAAGACGTCTGATGCCTTTCGACCATCATCTTTAGCGTCTTGAATACGTAAGGAAAGTTTCCTATCGTCCATACACTGATCCAGATCTGCAAAATTCCGGCATTCCTTTCCCTGTAATTTTCATCTTCTAAACAAATTTGTATCGATAATATAATATCATGTAAGATTTGAAATCGCATATTAACCTCTCGCATATAATGTCTAACTTCCCATAACTCGTATTTGCTTTTCTTACCGTTAAACATTAAGCGGCATCTTATGGGCTCATCACCTGTTTGAGACATTTTGTTCGACTTGACGGCGAAAAAAAAAGTAACGCCAATATTATCAAAAATAATAGTATCCAGTGATTTTAATTGTAATATACACATTGATAGTGTAATGCCTTTTTGCCGCCGCTTATACCCGGTGATGTAACCACGTTTAGTGGTCCGGTACTCAGAGTCTTCGGGTGACGTTTTAACCACAGGGCTAAAACTGTGCTGGTCAGTGCTGACGCCGGTCCAAGCTGGTTGTTGGTCGCTGGCCGCTTTGATCCACACCATGCCTACGTTGTGTTCTTAAACTCAGGGTAGTGGAAGATTGAAAGTCGTCGTAATCAAGCCCTGGCGGGTCCTACATTAAGGAAGAAAAATATCTTCATAGCGAAAAACAAAACGAAAGATTCATGGGTTCAATCTTCAATTGGTTTATATAGCTCTTGGTACAACAAAAATTAACCCTTCTCACATCAATCTCTATAGTGACTGGGCCTTGTCGAAGATACTGGAAGAGCTGTGTTCAAAGTTCTTTAGAATCAGGAAATCTGGTGGATTTCAGAATCCATCTCAATCGATGTGGCTTCTCACCCGAAGATCTCTGAGCTCCCAAAATCATCTGCTTATATGCACTTCGGCCCAAAACTGGCTTGGGTCTGAAGGGTTCTGGGGATTCGGTGACTTCACAATTTTCACATTAATCCCAATAAAGTTTTCTTTGTCCCTATTTCTGCTTTCTTATTCAATTTTACAAATTTGGAGAATTATACTCCTTCTTCGTAGTAGTCACTCCTCCACTAACTCCAACCTGCTTCACTTCACGTCTCGCACCACCACTCCACACAGGCGGTGCTTGATTATGTCACTTCCTCCTTCCTTCTCGGTATTCTACTTCTGCCTACCTCTCACGGTTGGCATAACTGTCTTTTTGACAAATCTTATTTTTAAAGTGCGTAAGCAAAAGGGTATAATTCGCATCATTAATTTTAATTCTCTGACTCCCTTCCCCTTCTTTAGAATTACCTCTGTCCAGCAAGAACAAAAACTAGACCACTGCGTTCTCATTTAACCTTCCGAAAAATAGATAAAATTATTTCCAAATTTCTTTTCGTCAATGAAAATATATTTGTTTACCTAAACTCTCAAAAAAGAGACAAACTGTTCTCCGTCCTTGAGCCAATAACTGCCGTAGCGAAAACATAAAACAGACTGCCTGCTTTTCACGACAGGATTGATTTTCATAATCCTAACTCTCACAGTGGGTTCATTCCCTGTTTTCATTTCTCAATTCTTTTTCGCTAAAGAAAATATAATTCCCATCTGTCTCTCTTCTCGCCAATGACATGTGTTTTCTAATTTCCCAAGAAAGAGATAAATCCATTTCCCAATTTTACCTACCCGCATGCCAAATTTTCGATAGATTAAAAAAAAACTGTTGGTGCATCGTTCCAATTCGTAGGTCGGGTAAGGCAATCCAGCTGGCCCCTTTTTTTCACTTCCATATTACTCTATCTCTCTATTTTCCAGATTATATTTCATTCCGGGCTTAACCCTTCTGTCCAGAATCAACATTTAACTAACTCATAGCCTCAGTGTCGCAATTATAATACAATAAAATAACGCACGCGATTGTTTATTTTGTATATAATATAAAAATATGGTACAAAGTCAAAGTTATAAGGCAAGATGAATGTATTGGTCTTTCTTTTCACTATCTTATCGTTAACTTGTTTCATTGCATTTACTGACCTAACCAGTCTTCATTGTTCCTTTCCCTGCATTTATGCTTTACTCTTTCATGATACAAAAAGTTACTTTCTATGAAACTAAATCCGTAGTTTCAATTTCATAGGCGGTGGGGCGAAAAAGTCAGCTGATTCATGCAATTTCGAAAATGTGTCTCGATTTTTCAACCGTGAAATGTTTTAATATACAACAAAATGCTTTTCCTCATTTTTTAGCAAATGGCAAGTCAAATTATCAGGATTAGTTAAGTAGCTTTCTGAATACCCCTGTCAAGTAACTACAAGAAGTTTTCGGTTTTAGGTATAATATTTGTGTGAATGACAATCAGTTTTATTTTGTTTAGGGGGTGCGAAATCATGTCGTACTAACGGAGTGATTTTTTTTTTTAAATTTCGATACATACCATTTAAATTGGTTTTAAAAAAATAGGATATCATTTTAAGTCGTTAGTTTTGTCAATAACTTGTAATTTTACATTTAATATGACCTTTAAATTTGATTCTGTTTATTATTATTATGATGATGATGATGATTATTATCATTTCCTATGATTCTTTAATTTCTCTTGTATACATATTTCTTTCCGGGTCCCACCCAGAGATCTAAGGTCAGAAATGGTCTCATGACATTTTCAACTGATCATTTTCATAAAAAAAAAAGAAAAAAAAAAAGAGAGAAAACAAAAACCTGAGATCACATACATTTTACATAAATAAAGCTCTTCGTAATATGCGACCTGTACTTGTGAGCACATTTTTTTTTATTTCTTTAAGGCATGGACTACCAAAAATCCCTTTAATGAGTCTATCGGAGCCTTTTCCAATCAATCCTAGGTCTGCAAACTACAACTGGAATTATTGATGTCCTCAAGTGACACATTTTTGAGATTTCCACTTCAAGATCATTGTATTTTGAAGATCTTCAAAGATACATTACAACCTGCAGGGATTGCCTTGTCAATAAGAAAGCACATTCTGTTTTTGTGGTCTTTGATCACGATTTCTAGGCGATTAGATTTGGTTGTTCTGTCTGTGTATATTGTAAAGTCTCATAAAATTATTTCAGGTCCAATCTCTGTAACCGGGTCATTTATATTATTTTATACAATCAGTAAAGATACCCCAGCGCGTGCTGAAAGAAACATGTGTTGGCGACTTCAGACGAATCAGCGACAACAGCAACAGCAGGGACGGTCAATCGGCGACTTCAGACGAATCATTTCCAACAACAACAAAGACGGTCAGTGAATCTTCGCTGACGATAATAGTATTTTCTTGAGCAAAACTTTTTTTACTGTGTATCAACTATTTAACAGTCTTTTCTAAACATTAGATTTTTCTGTGTATCAACTACTCAGACTTTAATTTAACTATAGCCTATTTTTACTCCTTTTTGAATTAATCTATATTTGTTTGTAAATAAAAATAATTATTTAATAGGCATACCCATTTTTATTTTTATTTTATTTGGAATTCGGATGTTTGGATTTTTAATATAACAAAACCTATTTACACTATTTACATTGTTCGAACTGTTTTTATCTTTATTGTCATGTATGGCACGTGGAATTAGAACAATCTACTCGCTCGGATTAAATAAAGGGTTTGGTTTGAAATTCCAACGTATAACACCTGAAGAAGGGCAGAGCGTACAATGGCCGAAAAGTTGTGAATATCGCAATAAAGATGAAGACAACAATCCGAACAATTTAAATAGTGTAAATAGTTACATTACCTTTTCTCAGAAATATAGACAGATGATAACAAAACTTGAACGACTGAATTTCCTACAAAGTGACAATTGGAAATGTGGCAAAACAAATTAAATAAATAAATAAGGAGTAATATGAATATATTCTCCAGCTCAGGTTATCAGAAGTCATCAAAAATATTACAAATAAAACACGCTTCTACCTTAATATTCTATCAAAGTTATCGAGAGCAATACTCCTCACTCGTCATCCCCAACCTTTGATCAGATCGTTTTGTTCCCACATTTTCGTTAGTATTTCTGGCATATGACATAATGCCTTTCTTGACAGCGGCTGCTTTTCCAGAGAGATCTACCTCCTTCACCTGAAAGAAAGCTCTTAGAGTATGTCAACATTGGCAATAGAAAGATCATCAAAGTTTGGGGCAAATGAGCAACTTCTCCTTCATCTAAGGGCACAGTTCTCAAACATAGAAATGTTTTTGTGGCATCTTCTTCCCAGAATCTACCATTATTGTCATCTTGTGCCTACATCAAGTATAGGAAATATAACTGCAAAGAATTCTTGATATTCGACATCCCTACAAGCATCTTTGAAGTATGAAAGCACCAGATCTTGCAATAAGCTATGGGAGCCCTATGATGCTTAAACAGAACACTTTCTAACACAGCTAGTCGTTAAAGAATAAGGAGACAGATGTGAAAAGCACATTCCTTGGCTCTTTCTTTCAAGAAAATATTCTTTTGAAGCCACAGATTAACTCTAATACCTCTGAACAGTTCTTCTCCAGTTGGCTGGAGGTTGTGACTGAAGCAAATACCAAGTACCTTGCACAGCCTTTCTTGCCCAACTGAAGAAGTGAGAAGAAAACGTCTCTATAAGACCAATGGACTTATCGCAGTTAAATCTAGCCCCTGTTACAATTTCATAGAATCTGATTTTTTTGCCGACCTCCCCAATCTCGGCATTGTTCATTACAAATATGGAGATGTCTTCAGCGTAGGCAGAAAACACATGGTCGAGATGGTAATACCAGGAAACCTGATTCTGCACAGAATCGTGTTCACGCTTAACTTGTGCAGGCAAGGATGTGCTGATTGGGCAAAAGGGAATAATGTTTATGTACAGATCTGCATAACATGAAAGGTTTTAATTCTACCCTATTCACTTCCACCATAGTTCCGGGGGTCACACAAAGCAGGCGAATTGAGAAACGAATTTTGAGGTTGCTAATGACAACCTTTGATGGTCAGTTTTTGGACATGTAAATTGATCATCGTGTCTTGTTTGTCGATTTTCTCTAGGATCATGCACACCAAATGCAGGTTATCTTAACGATTCTTATCCTTCAAAACACAAGTCTGTTTGGGGGCGATTTTATTTGTATTTTATGGAGGAAAACAGGGTTATGATGGAGGTAATATTCTCTACTTGCTTGTCCTTTAAAGATTTTCTTTTTCACAAGAAATACTTGTTTGTTTTTTCTTTTGTTGGTCCATCCATATTTTCTTTCTTTTTTTCTTTCTTTACTTTGACTGCTTTTATTTTTCAGTTTTTTCTTCTTCTAAGCTCTTTATTGAGTAGTTCGAAACTTCATTTTTAGTCATGAAAAGAAAGTTGAAACAATCACTTTTTGGCTGGTAGTAGAGCAAAACGGCATGATTGTGCCAATTCAAGTTAGTCAACATTTTGGCAAAACCTATAGAAAAGGTTCAGTTTTGATTGGAAAAAGTTTATTCATTTTATTTTCTACTTCAAATCCAACAAATCTCTTTCTGACTCACTATATGTTAAACTCATCCCCCGACTATTATGACAAATTACAATAATTCTGCTTTTCTCAATTGCATAGTAGCTCATATGTATACAAGCTCAGGTCACTAAGGAAATCTCAAGAAAGCTCTTTCTCTACAACTTATAAAATAATTAGTTATAAGTGTAATTTTATCCTACAATTACAAAAGCAAAAATTATTTGTAGAATCTATATGATAGAAAACTGATATACTGAAATAGTGATTAAAGAAATAAAGGAATTTCAGAGTATTTTAAGTTTTAATTTCAGGTATTCTCAAATAACTTTAATCTATGGGTCCTAGGCAAAGAACTATTTGTTTATAACACTTTCTTTTAAATAATTGCATTAAGTGAAATTAGTTTTTTCAGAAAATCTTATGTCTATGAGGGTTGGTCAAAAAGTAATGTATCTTTTTTTTGGGATTACAACAAGTTTAACAGTAAAAAAACAAAATGAAGAAATCAAAATGAACACAAAAGTCAAAAATTCCCAAATTAGTTTTCAGCATAGTCACTTTTCATCTCAATTGTGATATTCAACTTTTGAATAAGGGCATGTATGCCTACCTCAGTGAAGCTTAGCTGTGTGTGCAAGTTGCCTCTTTCATCTCATCATTGGAGAAAAATTGCCCTCTTGAGAAACTCCTTTATAGGCCTAAACAGTTCAGGGCTGTAGGTTATCCAACCATGCATTGTGATTGCTTGTTTGGTTTTTAAACTTCTGTGTGCACATCACTCATCTTCAAATGTGGTCTAGCTTAAAGAAGCCTTGACCTGAGTTTGAACAATGTGCTCATGTCTGAGTCAGAATTGATAGTTGTGACATGAAACAAAAACTTTAACAGTATGACTATTCTGGTCCCAAAACACAAAGGTCATCATTTTTCGGATGGCAGTTGTTCCCAAACCTTTCTAGCCTCTTTGCTCCCAAATCACATCTCTATCTTCCCACCCCAACACCCATGAAAAAAACGCTTCTTTATTGGTATTTGTTATACTACAAATACAAAACAACAACTTATCACACACACATTTTGGCTTTTTACTTGGATGATGATATAGTGCCAAGCAAACATGTGGCATGTCTTTATCCAGATAATGTAAGGAGATTGTCCAACATTCACTGCCATATAGGAGGACTTATATTACATAGCAGTTCAGTACTCATTTCTTTGTGTCTAACAAAATATTTCTGTTTCTTAATTCTTTGCTTAGCTTCTGGAAGCCATTTTTCACTCTCTTAATGTGCCTTTAGATTTCAGTATCGCACATTTCGTCCTTTGTTAAAACATTTCCCAAATATTTAAATTGTTTTAGTTGTTTCTTTTGGTATCTCCAATATGTAATTTGCATGTTGAGATGTTCCTTTTACTGAAGTAATTTCTTGCACTGTGAATTTGAATTCATTCAAATAAAATATCATTCTCCACTTTCATTCCCAGCAAATGATCAGATTCTAAATAATCAATACAAGTAATGTTGTATTGTATAGATGACTAAATTCATACATGATTTTTCTTTGTCTGAATTCCTGAGATGAAGAGTTATCATTGTTTACATGTGGACTATTATCCACTTCTTTAATGTTATTATAACAACATTTCAGCCATTCTGGCCTTTATCAGATGTATGACAATCTAGGTAACCTACAGAGAATTTCAAATTGAACCCTTTATTTAATCTATGGGGAAGATTGTTCTTGTCCCACTGTCAATGTCTAGGGATATCTTGTCTAGTTCTTATCTTATTAAAGCTCAGTTATTTCTTACCAGGTTTCTGCTCAATCCAAGTACACACTGCCTGTCCCAGGGATTGAATTTACAAATACTATGTCACTAAAATCATGAACCAATGCTTTAATCGACTATTGTCTCATGATACAATTATGTACAGAACCTTAAACCTAATCTGACTGCTGATGAAGTGTTGCTGCTACTTGTCATGCTTGACTTCTCCCCGAATCTTTCTCTTTTGTAACAGTTGCTGATGCTGCAGCTTTTGAAGGCTTGCTGTCATTTCTCTTGCTTTCTTTATTAATAGCTCCAATATCACATTTAATGTAAATATTGATTTTTTTTGCTTTAAATCAATTAAAAAACAATGCATTTAAATCACTTGAAAAAAAAAAACTTTTTATTAATTAACAACATTTTGGAAGCATTTTGGTGTTTAATTTTATAAATAATATTCTTAAGATGCTGTGAATAAATATTAACCAAATTAGTTAAATATTTTTGTTTATTAAATAAAAAAATATCTATAAACATATTGATTCTTGTTAAAGATGATCAGACTGATTTCAATAAACTTATGCATGGCAGACTTCTGTTTTTTAATGTTATGTTGCTTCAGGTTATAGGAAAATCATTGCTCTCTCCACTAATTTCTTTTATCTGTGAATTACTATGATTTCTTGGAAATGATAAGAGTGCAGTTTCTCATTGCCTTCTCCAGAATTTTCAGTTCAAAGTAGACTGGTTGCCAGCCAAGATGAAGGAGCCCTGGTCTATCCTCCTATTTTACCTATAGCTGTTGAGGGATGAAATGAAGTGAGAAGTGAACACTACAGATTAGGATGGAACTTGAACTCAGCTCATCGTTTTCGTTTTTGCTGCTGATAACCATTATTATGTACATGCATTATGAGAAATAAATTGCTTAACTTATTAATGGTTGAAAATCATTCTTCCTAACTTGATAGTTTTATAATCTTGAAACAAAATTATTCACTTTTATGCCATTTGTATGTGACCTGGAGTACCTGTCATTGCTAATCAGCTTTTCCTTTCTCTAGAAGCAGGAAGAACTGATTAGTGATTACTTTATATATACTAGTGTTGTAATTTTTATAGCTTACTTTACACTTATCACCTGTGCCAGACAAAGTTAAATATTTACAGGAAATGTGTGTACACTGGTAATATACTAGAAGCTGATTACTATTACTGATTCCCAAAAAACTCAAGAACCATTTGACAGATCTTTATAAAAGATGACAAAACAATTTATTGAATATCTTGATGTATTAGCTTAGGAGAATGTCTATCATCTGGATTTTGTATATATTTTTTTAAAATACTTATCATATTGCATGTGCTACTCAATTCTATCTGTCAGTAATATTTATTATTGCAATTAGGTATTCACGCACACACATACATACACATGTGCACACACATATTGGTTTTATATAAGAGCAAGCTTGCCTAATGCCTTGTTCACACACCTCCCTGGTCTTTTGAACAGGTGTAGAGGTTTATTCCTTGTTTCCTATTTAAGATTGGGTTACTGGTTCCTTCTGAATTATTTTCATTCTCTTTCATTCCAAGTTGCTCATTAGTAGCATTATCGCCTTGCTTGGGGTGAATTGCCAAAAACAAAAAAAATGTCTATTATCTAAAACATAACTATTATATTTTATAATTACCCTTTTTGTCAGTCAATAGATACATTTCCATATCTTCTTTGAGTTAGATGCATAAAGAATTATATACTGTTCATATCTAATATATAGCTTGGAGTTTTCTTCAACTGATGTCAGTCATTATCAACGATCAAAGCTAGTTTGGAGATTTTTATCGTTCCTATGATGATTTTTTATCTCAAAATTTAGTCATGAGATATGATTTATTAGTTACTTTTAATTTTTGAATGTTTGTAATGTCATGTGAACTTGATGTTATTTTATATTTTGAGGCTACAGTAAAGTGTAGATAGTCACTTGTTATATGCCTGACCAAAATGCAATACAGCAACACATGATTCAGAAGAACAAAAATTTACAATAAGACAGTTGCTTGTGAATAACAGAGTAATACTCAGTAAAACAAACTGAAAAAATGGATAAAAATATTAGAAGAAAATCCATATTAATACCTACCATAAAATCTGTTATTATAAAAATGAAAATAAAAATCAAGTATTATACATTACTAAAATAATTCAGTATTAATTAAGTTTTTTGTTTTTTTTAAATCTGTTATTAATTATAGTCTTCTGCCTCTGACCCACATCCCATTCTAACTATACCTATTCTGCCTATGACCTCCATTCCATTTTTGTGGCAGGGAGCATTAATAGGTTAAACCAACATTAGCCACCAAAATCACTTATAAATTATAAAGGAACAGGCATTCTAAAATGTATTATATTCTCAGAATCCATATGTTTCTCCATTCACATGACATTACAAACATTCAAAAATGAAAAATAGCAAATAAACTTTCAGATAAAAAGTCATCACAGGGATGGTAACAATTTCCAAATGAAATTTTGATTTTTGACAATTATTAAAGCTCATAAATGATTGAAGTTGAAAGCTTGAAACTTTATGTGACATGATTTGTGGATGATTCCTTTACATTTTTTTTTATCTCTGATATACAGAAATCAGTCTACTGATCAAAAAGAATAATTATTATGCATAACTTTTCTGTTCATGGTGAAAGTCTTTTGCATTTGAAAGATAACAAATTTTTTCTTTTTTAATTTGCAAATTGCAAGCATAAGAATGATATATCATGACCATTTCTTCCTGTTACTTATCTGCAAGACATAATTAAAAAAAGACCAAGACATAATAAAAAAAAAATTGAGATTTTGTCTAAGTTTGTTTATATTCAATTTATACTCAGGGACAGGGAGGCATGCACCTACTTCTCCCTTTGCTCTATCCCATTGCTAAATGACTGATGAAAGAGTCATTAGGTAAGTAATCACCTTATTTTATCCAGGTAATAGAAGCAAAAAGCTGTTACACTCATAGTTACCCTTGACAAGATCCAATAGTACACCAAGTGGTTAATTGGTTAAGTTGCCTACCTATAAATGTAAATGATCATCTACATGAGGTATATTATATTGTAATGATATTAAATTATCATTCATATTATAGGAAATAAACTAGAGGATACATTTAGGGTTTATTTTTCCCTTGTATAAAATGTATTTTCAGTGTCACAAAATCTATAGTTTGTTTTTGGATGGCAAATTTAGTACTCAATAATAATAATAATAATAATAATAATAATAATAATAATAATAATAATAATTATGTGTCATTCCATGAGAGGAAAAGTAAAAGGAAGTTAATGATAGCTCATTTTGCAAATAGCAAAATACTTTCCAAAGGATTTATATTCTTCTACAGATCTTTGCAAATCTTCATTGGAATCAGTAGGTACTTCAGAAAGGCAGTGATCAATGCCAGGATAAAAATATATAGAAATAAAAATGGAATAAAAAGAAAAACTTTAAGAATATAAATACAATATAAACTGATTTTAAGGGGAGAGTAAAAGGATTGAGAAAAACAGCAAAAAAAAAATGATATTTTGCTCTTGTCTATTGCACTCAAGAAAAAGGAAAGATTTAAAATAATAATTATCAAACAATGATAGCATGTATTGATTGGTGTATTTATCTACAACTAGCAAAATAAAAAATAAATAAAAATGAAGAAAGGAACAGTTGATAAAGAAAATAAGCAAGAATGAGAAAATTTAGCCCTTAGAAAAAAAAATATAAAGAAAATAAAAGAAAAAAAGAAGGAACTAAATTAAGGAATGAAAAAGATGGGTCAAGTTTATAGAATGCAAAGAAACAAAACAAAACAAAAAAAAGGATAATTCTAGAAATAGTTACAATACAAAAGAGTAACCAGTGGAGAAACATGATGGAAGAAATACAAAGTATAGTGATTCATGCTCGGAAGTGTTTCACACAGGAAATCAAAAAATATATTCTTTTGGTTGGAAATAAATAAAAAGAAACCTTTGATGGGAGGAAGTTTAGTAAAAAAAAATGAACTTTGAGGTTTGCAAAAACAAAAGTTGGAGGTGATTAGATTGAATCAATTGCTAGATGTGCTACTAGGAAAGTTGGTTCACTGTACCATGCTAGACAATTTTTCTTGTCAAAGACAATCTTATATATTTATGAATCTACCAATCACCCGTGTATTGAATATTGCTGCCATAACTGGTCTGATGCTCCTGTTAATTCTTGATCAAATCCAAAGAAGAATCTGTAATATTATTGGTTCTGACCTGGCATCTCAAGTTCAGTCACTTTTCAACCGCTTCCCTCTATCTTTTCGATAAATACTTTTATAAAAGTTGTTCTAATAAGATCTTCTCCTTGATACCTTGACCAACTGAATTTAAGTGTACTACTAGATTGCTAACTAGGTATTATCATTGTACTATTGAATTATCTAGATGTAATCATAAGTTCTATTCTAATTGTTTCTTTTCTCACCTGTGAAAATCTCTTCCAGTTTCTTGCTTCCCTGTCACCTACATTTTTCAAAAATTTAAATGCAGTGTCAATCACAATTTTCTGATTTCCTGATTTTGAAAGGACTTGCCACCTGCATGGCGTTAGTGCCTTTATTCGTTAACATCTCCCGAGTGGGAACTCTCACTTGTGTCTCTGAATTGTTCTCGTATGTGTGTCCGACTTTTACTATTATTCAAATAGTTTCTTTTCTCGCACTTCCTGCCTGTGGAACGTTCTTCAGTTTTTTTCCCCCTGCAATCTCCAAAAATTTAAATGCAATACAAATCACCATCTTCTGTCTTTCTGAAACTTGTTCTTTTATTGTCCTTTCTCCTTTGTAAAGTCTTCTCAATCACTTTCAATCCCAGTAAACCCTTGCATCTTAGTTGCGTTATTGCTTTGCTTAGGGTGAAATGATTAAAAAAAAGATGTCACTGTTGAATTCAGCAAAGTAGATGAAAGCTGAAATGATTTGAAATTTTCATATCTTATGAAATTGTTATGATGAGCCTTGTTTGACTCCTGTTTTTGGTTAGCAAAAATAATATATATATATTTACATCATAACAACAAAGTGAGACATTTATACATATATAGAAGGATTTATTATCAGGATTTAGTTGTACTAGTTTGGTAGATGTATGAAAGTTCTTGTAATGTGGTAAATGTTTCTGATTTTGGTGTTTGTCTTGGTGAATGAATAAATGATTTACAAGTGATAAGTAGATCATTGAAAGATAATATTAAACATGAGAAAGTCATATTTGTATGAGACTTATCTTTTGTCTTCTATGTTCAAGCAGTTCAAATCCACATCCTCTCCTTGTGAGGGACTGATGGAAAAGAGGATGTTTCTAAATTTCCTGCCAGTAGGGTGGTTTCCTTCTTTCAATGGAATCATAGGAATTAGTTGGTTTTTTTTATTTCTCGTAATCACAAGAAAGTACAAATTGGTATTAACCAATTAATGTTGTTAAAAATTTCAAGGTATTCTATTAATGAAACAAGCAAAATATTAGTACGACTTTCAGATTATGATATCGACATTTATTAGAAATAATGTATTTTGGGAGATCCAGAATTTATTATGCAAACACACTCAGTGTAACATGAGTTTTATTTACAAATAAATCCAAACTATACAGTCTACAGAAACATATTTGAGTAACACTGTATCCGATATACTGAAATAATTTATAATTATTAACAGATTTTAACACTGTCATATTTTTTCATTACATCATGTATTAAGAATATAGTAACTAGGCTCCACAAATTGGAGGAGAGAGTTATCAACGATAATGTGCTGACTTTGAATCTGCAGTTATCTCCCTTTAAACCTGCTGTTTTTGATTTTTAAATGTACTTTTTATCACAAAATTTGGTGAGGTTCAAGCAAATTTTATTCCAAAAATGCATCCCAGAGAAAAACAGTTTGGAAACCACTGGTTTATAGCCATAGTTAATGAACAAAATGTAACTGAGTTCTTTATTTAGAAAAAAAAAACAGAATAGGATTATTTGTATTGAATGATTTGGGTGGGGCTGAAATTTGAAATTTTGGGTGAGGCTGAAATCTGAAATTTTTGTGACAATATAAACTAAGATGATTTTGTCTGCAAAATATCTCTGAATAATAAGAATAATTTGTCACTGAAATTCCAAAGGAAAATATTAGCTGAATAATTCATCATTAACTTAAATTTAAAAATATAATTTTCATGTTGCATATCAAGCAATATTTTCTTCAGACAATAGCAAAAACATTACCATGACAACATATCTTAATCACCTTCTGAAAACACTCAAAGAATCAAGTAACTTGCATGGAAAATCATAGGTTTGCTTTGATTATTGAACATAAGCTGATGAAGGAATCTACTCATGTGACACTGAACAACCAATCAGGAATTGCTATGAGCCACAAAAGCCATAGTGATTGGCCAGTCCCAAAACACATTGTATTATTGAGTATTTACTACAATCCAGATTCCTAGCCCAGCAGGAAATGGATGAGATGCCTATGAATGAGAACTCTATATAATGGAGTATAACTCATTGCCTCTTTCTTTTTCTTTTTTTGTCTCATTTTTTTCAACCTCTAAAAATGGATAGTTTGACTAATGGGTTTATGCAATACCTGAAAGCCAGATTGTTGATAATATTGTTTGCATAGGACAAGTGGCTTCTTTATTTTGTCAGTCTGATGATGGTTGAGAGAAAATATAGATGCAGGGGAAAGGTCTGAACGCATTGGCCTCAAGAGCATGATCAGTGAGCGGGAACAAAAATCAGAGAAGACAGATTCAGTGGAATGCTTGCACAAAAATGGAGTTATAATGGTAGAAAATGGAAGTTAGGAAGTGTTTTATGGTAAAGGTTTTCTGGTCAAGTGATGGGGCTTGTATAATAATGAGGCATAATTGCATGTGGACAGGTAGTGAGAGATCAGCCTGTTTCAATCAAGTATAGTAGAATTCTTCTGTTGAGAAAAGAGCGCCTTTTGCTTTTTGCTAAATGAGGTGAATTATTTTTGAGGCAATGCCCAGCAAATGGAACTCTTTAATATGCAACAGGAAAATAAGAGCTAAAAAGATATTAAAAGATATAAATAGTGGTAAGAATTATTTTGCTGTGATTGGATTGCTTCAATTTGTCTACATTAATAAATGTATGTGAAGCCAGAATAAAAGTTATGGATGTGGAAATGGGAAGGTGAGTTCAAATTTCAGCCGAGTCGGTTGAATTCATTTTTGCACAAATGCTATTGTGAAAGGTATGAACCCAATGCTTCTCATTCATCTGTAGGTAAAACAGTGTTGTAGACTGGGTTCTCTAGCATTGGTTAATAGCCAGCCAATGAGAATAAAAACTCTGAATTCAAAACCATACAGAAGGCATCAAGAAAGTATTCCACGGTTTTTCTCAAGAAGTCATGGCAATTTACAGATAATAGGAGAAAGGAATCAGTGGAGAGCCATGATCACCTATATCCTGAAAAGGAGAATGAAAACTCTGAATTCAAAACCATAGAGGAGACAACAGGAAACCACTCTGCTATCTTTCCCAAGAAGTCATGGCAATTCACAAATAATAAAGAAAAGGAATCAGTGGAGAGCCATGATCACCTATATCCTGAAAGGGAGAATGAAAACTCTGAATTCAAAACCATAGAGGAGACAACAGGAAACCACTCTGCTATCTTTCCCAAGAAGTCATGCCAATTCACAAATAATAAAGAAAAGGAATCAGTGGAGAGCCATGATCACCTATATCCTAAAAAGGAGAATGAAAACTCTGAATTCAAAACCTTAGAGGAGACAACAGGAAACCACTCTGCTATCTTTTCCAAGAAGTCATGCCAATTCACAGATAATAAAGAAAAGGAATCAGTGGAGAGCCATGACCACCTATATCCTGAAGGGCAATAGCATTAAAATTTAAATAAATGTATAGGATTTGCAAGCAAGCAGCAAGAAAATGCATGATAATTAAACATAAATTTTTTATCAAGAAAGTCAATCTGGTCAGTCAAAAGAAGGCTTTTAAGTGAAATTGTTCTTCAACAGAAAACAAAGTTTATGTAAATAATTAATTAAAAGTTAAACTTCTGGTTATTATCAGAAACCTTTTTCTGCTTGTATTTACTTAATTCCACTGAAATTTTAGCCAAAGGCTCTCTGACTGTCCACCCAGGTAATTCTAAAGGAATGTTAAGTGTCATATCCACACTTACAAGATCCTAAAATTAAATCTAAATCTTGTAATTTTCTATTATCATTTATTTTCTATCATTTAAAAACCACAAAAAAATCATTTATTTTCATTCTTTGACAATTTCTTTAATGCTGATTAAATTGCTGTAGCATATTTTTTTTTTTTAATTAAGACTACTTTTTAAAAACATTTTTATTTCTCTCTGTTTTAGAATGAATTTTTATTAATCCGACAGATTTTATCACTTTAAATGTTATTTTCTCTTTGTTTATGTTTGGATATGAAACTGAAAATTTCAGGAGATCTATGACAAGAGAAGTTTTTCTTAAAGTGAATTCAGTCCTTACCTGACTAATTGATACTTTGTAGATCAGTCAGTCAGAGCATTTCAGATTTACCAATAGCTCCTTCTGCCCAGAGGCATGTAGGTTTGAATCCTGCCAAAGAGCATAAATTTTTCTTTAATAGGATTTCTTGGATATTCATGATGGTAGACAAATATGAATAAATATACTATATAGTAAACAGAACATTTACTCACATTTTAGTGGATTTTATTTAATCCACTAAAAATAATGTTTAAAGTGATAAAAATTTCTCTGTTTACAGAAAGTAAATCTTTCCAATTTAAAATTAGAAGAGAAATTCATTTTAATATATAAAAATTGTATCTGATCCAGATGAAAATTTTTATATGTTAAACAAGAAAATGACAGTCGTATCATTAATTTTCAAGGAATTAATAAATTGTAAAAAACAAAAAGGACATTTATACTTAGAATCAGAAAGAGACACTTGAAATTTCTAGGATATACAATCAGGAAAGAAGGCTTGGAAAATTTGACACTCACAGGACATATTGAAAGCAAGTGGGACAGAAGGAAACTGCAAGTAACAAACTTGTGTAAATGGATGGCAGAACAGAGAGTGGGTGGAGGAATGGCAAAAAGACAAACATTGGTAACAGTTATAAAGGATATGAAGTTGTGGAGAGCCATGATAGCCCAATTCCTAAAGGGATGCCATTTAGAAGAAGAAGAATAGAAATTATAATAATTATTTTGAAAATCACTCTTTAGGTTTTATCTGTGATCTTTTCTATTTGACCCAATGACTTTTTTCATATGATTGTAAAAAAAAACTTAAAGTCAGTGACTAAATACTGTTCTAAATTTTAAAAGGCCATATCCCTTCAGGATTTAAGAAATCATGACTCTCTACAGATTCCATTACTTTATTATTTGTGAATTGTCATGAATTCTTGTGTAAGATAGTGGAGTGGTTTTACATTGCCTTCTCACCAGTTTGGAATTCAGAGTTTTCCTTCTTTTAAACTTGTTGCCACCAATGATTAGACAGCCCAGTATAACCTGCTAAATAACCCATCATTGGTGTCAGGGAGAAGAGACTGAGTCATGTCTCTCCAAAGGAGATTTGTGCAAAATGGAATACAACAGGTTAACTTGGAATTTGAACTTGGTTCCCTTGTTCCTATTTTCTATGCCATCCTAAATACTCCATCTTGCTAAAATTCCCATCTTGCACATTATTGTCTCTTAGCGTCTTCTTATCTCTATGTAAGTATTAAAAGATTCAAAGGTTGAAAGGTAATTTGCAACAGTTGAATTAGGAGAGGGGAGAAAATTTGACATATAGGGTAACTCTAAAAACATATGTTGCTGTTTATTAAGTGTGGCTTAGTTTTGGCACAAGTATGAACCCTTTGTAAGGATTGAACTCATTACTCATGATCCACAAGTTCAGCTTATTGATCATAAAGCCACAATGAGGCATCCAAGTGGATCAATATGATGATATATTTTTAATCCAGGGATAAATTTTATTGAATTAACTTTACTTGAAAATCCCCTTGAAACATAAGGGATAAAAATGATTGATTTGATTGTACTGAGTTCAATTTGTGTTATTGAAGTCAGGCATATAACATTTGGTATATATATATATATATATATATATATATATATATATTTCTAAAGAATTAATGGATTTATTTTTAATCTGACATTTTTATTACTTCAAACATTATTATAATGAATACTTCATATTTGAAATAGACACCCCCACTTTTATTTATTAATCAGTATGTATTACATCTATTGGTCTGTGCATTTGAGAAGTTATAGTAAAGACTGTTCTCTAACAGCAAGGGAAACTGCATCCCCTTTTGTAGGAGAAATCACCAACATTTAATCCAGTGTGCTTTACCACTCAGCCACAAAGAATATTGCAATAATCAAGGCTCTATTTTTCCTTTCTATGGAAAACACATCTTCACTCATCTTATTTTCTTTAAAGTCCATATCTGCATTTCAGGTGTCTGTTGGCCTTCAGGCAATTTCAACTTGACAACAGCCTAAAGGTTTAAAGCATTGATTTGTGAATTTGAGGGCATAGTTAAAAAACAAAAAAAAATACACCAAGAATTTTTTAAAAGGAAATATGCTCCAAAATAATACAATGTAATGCAACAAAAAAGCAATAATCTTAGAATATATTCGACAAAAAGAATGACTAGATTTAAAAGCTTCTTTTTTATATGCATTCTTTTTTCACCACGTTTGTTTTTTTGTGGTTTACACCGTATCAATTCATATTTTTTATCAATTTAGAGCTGATAAGTTTTTTCTTTTTATTAGATTTTCACTCAATTTCAAGAACTATTGAAGGTAGAGGGTTACTACTAAAATGCTTATGATGAATGAGGAGTGTAATATGAATTAAAACAGAAGTGGCAGGAAATTAAGATTATAAGGATAAGAAGGACAGTTGACCCTTGAGTTGAAGAGATTAAGATTTTAGTGTTCTTGGGAGCATCTATATGGAGGAAATTAGGGTGATTCAATTCCATAGATGCAGCATGGCATGTACTAGCTGTAAACTTGACTAAAAAATAGAGCTCATATGTACATTTACCATGCAAATAATGAGAGAATATTGATAGGCTTGCAATGCTGTGGGAATGTGGCTGCAGAGTGATTTTTTTCTGGTACTTCCTGAGTAATAGAATAAGCTGACCAAAAGTGATTCAAGCAATCAGGATCAGAGCACATTTCAACAATATATTTCAGGGAGGCCCACATCTTTATTCATCATTGATATTAAATAATTGTATTTTTCATAATGTTTTGTCATTCATTTAGTTCTACCTGTTTCAAGCTTTACAGCTAGAATCCTGACATGTAAATTCAACTGAATCAAAAGACCATTATTTTCTCTGTATTCTTAATGTAGAAAGAAAGTTCCATTCAGCTTTTTCCCCAAGAAGTGCTTTATTTTGGAATTCTACATGGATGCTGCATTCATTAACTATTGTTCAGAATGTTGTTCATATCTTTATTGTACTATTCACTATGTTTTGGTTGTTGTACACTCTGGTCTTCTTCAGGTGATATACACTGGAATTTTGAACCAAACTCTTTATTTATAACTGTATATCACCTGAAGACGGTTGGAGCATACAATGGCCGAAACATTGTGACAACAGTCAAAAAATGCAAATAATGTAAATAGTTACAATACCTTATCTCAGAAATATAGACAGATAGTGTTCTGTTAAATGAAGTATTTTAGCATTTTTGTGTTTTTGCTGTAATAATGTATCCAGTTTTTGCAGTTGTAACTATTTACATTATTTACATTGTTTGGACTGTTGTCCTCATCTTTATTGTCATATTCACAACATTCCAGCTTTCTTCAGATGATATACATAGAAAACCTGAGTGTACAATGACCAAAACAGCATGAATATGACAATAAGGGTGAGGAAAACAGTCTGAACAATGTAAATAGTTACAATACAGATATATCTCAGAAACATAGACAGATGTTAAAATCTTAACCTCTTCAAAGTCAAAGGTCAGTTGTTATATATCCTTCTTATCTTCATAATCTTCATTTTCTCAAGAATATATTTTGAGAAGGCCCACATTTTTATTTATCATTGATAGAAAATAATTGTATTTCTCATGAGTTTTTCTCTTGAAATTAAGATTTTTTAAAAGGATCATGCTCCAAAAGAATACACTAAAAATTTGAAAAAAAAAAATGAAGGTAATAATATTAAGATAAATATCTCAAGAAAATAAAAAAAAGAACAAGTTTAGTTAAAAGCATCTTATTTTTATATTTAGATTCCTATTTTTTCCTTCCTTTTTTTTTTCTCTGTGTTTTACTCATTTCAATCTATTTTCTATTTTTTTTATCAGCTTAGAGCTGATAAGTTGATGACAGATTTTGTGGCCTTAATCTACCTTCAATGTTTGTTTGTTTCTCGATTGAAGTGCAGTCAGAGCAATTTCGAAACAAAGATTGCAAGGTGTGCACACGATAATAACAGAGTGGAGAGGGTTATCAACCAGAAACTGGCAGATGGCAGTAGTCATTTGCGTGCAGCACATATCAAGGCCAGAGACAAAGCGAAGGATAATTGTTTTTAAATTCTGTTGTGTTAATGATAGAGAAAACACTAACAGAAATATGACAATGTAGAGATTATCAGGGCTTTATCAGGTCACACAGGTGATATTTCCAATACTATTTGAAAGATATTTGGCTTTATGAACTTATAGCGAAGTGGCACACGGATGAGGCAGTAAAAGACTGATGGCAAACAGTCTGATTGAATTTTGTAAAAATATGACTCATAAAAAGTGAAAAACATTTAAACAATAATTCTGCTGGTATACTAATGCCTCAAAATGACAAATATATATTGTTGGAATTTAAAATTTCTCTTAATGATTGTACTTGAACGTATGTATTTATATCAATATATCTTATCAATGTGAATATATATACACACACATGCACAAATATAACACACACATACACAAACACATATAAATATAACACACATACACACATATACATACATATACACACACACACACACACACACATATATATATATATATATATATATATATATATATATATATATATATATATATATATATATATATATATACTGGATATGATAGAAATATCTCCCACATAGAGCTCCCACATAATGATAAGACATTAGCTAGATGAAGACACCATTACCACTAATGTTTTACAGTTATGTGGAATGCTTTTCTGGGAGATATATGGGAGGTATTTCTGCCACATCCTGTATTATTAAAAATAACAGACATTTTGTGTTTACTTTTTTATGATCAAATTTTCCAAGTTACAAATAATTCTTCTTAGATGATTGTATATATATATATATATATATATATATATATATATATATATATATATATATATATAAAAGATGCTGAGATACATATATAATACACATGCACAGATACATATATATATATAAATTCACATCTTGCATTTGTCACAACACTGTTTATTTCTGTCAAACCATTCATTAATTCTATGACTTTCAATCCAAAAATCTACTCTACAACCTCTTATCACATAGTTCTAACAGCTTATTTTAAATATAGTGTTGTATCACCATTTCAAAATTTTACTAAAATCACAAATTTTCTGTACTTACACTGATGATGATTTTTGAAAGCTTGGAGGAACCATATTTACTGTACTTTTTTCTGAAATTCACTTTGGACAATTTCTAATGGAATTTCCCTCTTGTCTGAGAAGAATTATTGGTAAGATGGAAAAGTCGATCATTAAAATTAATCAGCACAAAATGTCTGTTGTTTTTAATAGCATTGACTATAAAGTATCTTCTGCTGCTTAAATACACCGAATATATTTGTATGTGTGTGCGTATGTGTTTGTGTATGTGCTTGTGTATGTGCTTGTGTGTGTGTGTCCTCATGTGTTTGTGCATGTATGTGTTTGTGAGTGCTTGTGTATGCGTGTGTGCATGCCTGCATGTATACATGTGTGTGTGTTATTGTCAAGTAATCAGTATATTCTTAACTCTCCAGAGATTTTTTTTTTTAATAATCTCAATTTTTATTCCTCAGAGTATGTTTCATTTAAATACTCCCTTGATCCTCACCATTCCATATGCCTGCCTCTACCTATCTAGACAAAGAGAGACGAAAGAGTTTGGAATAGTGGAGAAAGAATTTTAACAAATAATTATGAATTGATATACGAATGCCTCGTCATGACAAACAATTACACCTGGAAACCAAAATGTATGTCTCTGTATTTCTGTATGCATATAAGTAAAAGTGTTTATATATGTATGTCTCTATGCATGCATACACATGTATGCATGTATTTATACAGATGCGTAAGTGTGTGTGTGCATGTGTGGTTCTGAGCATATGTGACAGAGTGTTATATTTTTGTGCTTCATGGTTTTGCACAGAGCTTGGCAAAAAAATACCAATTTGAAGAAGTCGACAGATAGGTAGGTAGACTGATGGATAGACATTAGAGCACAGTTGAGACACCAAAATCAAACAAATACAACAATTTCGATATCTGCAAAATGTTTTAACAGAGGATGGAATGTGCAACATTGAAATCTGAAGGTGCATTGGGATAGCAAATCATGCTTTCCAAAAGCTAAACAAAGTATTAGAAAACATGAAAATTTCGTTAGAAATAATGACAAACCTATTGAACTGTTATGCAATATGGATCCTCCTATATGACAGTAAAAGGAACCTGACACATAGAAGTAGACGCCTAATGAGTTGCATTATGTAAGGATGCCATTATTATTTAAAAAGTTGTCAGACTATTGACCTCAGTTTTTCTCTTCCTGATCACCAAAGTTAAGCAATGCCAAGTCTGTCCTGTACCTAGATGGGTGACTGCTTGGGAATACCAGTAGGTTTGGATGTGCAGGTGGTGTAATGAACAACTGCTTGGAATTGGAAATTAAAGAACAGAATTTCAATTTCAGTCAGGTTTGATTCCACTCACCAACAGGAATTGATGAAGTCCAGAGTTGGATAGGCAGTAATAATACATATGAGAAATTTAGTGTCATGTTCTTGTTAGAACTGGACAACAATAACATTACACAAGTTTAATTACATTTTGCTCTTTAATAATCAAATATTATAAATCCTCTGAAGATGATGCAAATAAACATTGAAATTTAAATAAAATTAACTTCATTTTAGTTTATCGAATATTGATTACCTACAAGCATGTGAAGTTACTTTCATTTTTTATGTTTAACAATTGTTTAATGGGTAAAGCGCCCTGTTTATTAAGATTTATATATATATATATATATATATATATATATATATATATATATGCATGTGTGTGTTTGTGTTTGTGTTTGTGGGGGGGGTATATTTACAATTATATCACTTGTCTTGCAGATATTATAGATTCAATTGTTTTTGCTACCAATCATTTTTTAGTATGAACATCAACAGAAAGACAATATATATATATATATATATATATATATTCATATGTATGTGTGTGTGTGTGTGTGTCTGTGTAGATTTAATAGGCCAATTAATGAAATTTGAGGAATAAAAAGACAACAAATCGATAACAATATTGGCAATAAGATTGATGTTATTTATTATATATAAGTAAGCCTTTGACTAAATTAACTGTCTTTCATTTGATTTATATATATATATATATATATATATATATATATATATATATATATATATATATATATATATATATAAAGAAATATTAAAAACTTGCACAGTGGCTTACAGCTAATCAGTTTTCACCATAAAGGATCTTCAGTCCATAAGTGCTGTTTTTTTTCCCCTTACATAAAAGATGAACAAAATGAACACATGTTCACTCATTGCAAAAGGTATATCTGTTTAGATATAATTAAAACATTAAAACCATGAATGTTAAAATAGTAAATGTTTCAATATTATCATATTTCTTTTGCTTCTTCGAGAGACAAAATTGGTGAAAATGGAATAATGAAATTTATTCCAAGAGACAAGTGAACTATGTGAAGCAGCAGTGTTTATATTATTCACAAAAAAGTGCCGGCAAGTATCTGTGCAAGTTTCTTTAAATCATTTATGGTGCTCTGTATATATGGACACTGAGCGTTTTTGTGCATTTATTTATTTCATGTTCTATATTTTTATTGGTGATTATTATTTCATTATAAATAATTTTGTTCAATTCAACCGAAAAAGTCAGGTCTCTTTAATGTCTTTTTTTTTGTTGAAAACGAAAGAAAGAAATGGTAGAAAATATTCTGATGGGTCCTGCTGGTTGTGTCAGTCTTCACAAGTAATTCTTTATTTTAGACACAGTAACAAGAAGAGATTTACAAACAATACCTGAGAAAGAAAAAAAGATACCTAACACTTTCTATTTATATTGCATTCCTGAGGAAGGCTGAAGAATGGATTGGCTAAATGTGAATACAACAGAAACAATAAAAAGAGTTTTCTTCTTTTTTCCTGACTTTTTTTGCTCTAAGTAACTTTTGCCTCCTTACTATTTACTTTTCTCCCTGTTCCTCTATTCATCCACACAAACTTATAAAGTAGATTACTCACTGTTTCTCTTTGCTTCTCTTGCCTTCACTATACCCTATAAATGTTATATTCTCTAGGCACTCTTTCTTCATTATGTATCCCCAAAATTTCACCTTTCACTTTCTGATTGTGAGTACCAGTCTCTTTTGTTTCTATTCTCCTTAAGACATAGCAATTCGACACTCTTTTCTTTATTTCTAATGAAATTTTCTTGTTTCTTAATATTCTGCTTAGTTTCTGGAAGGCATTTTTCTCTATTCCTATGTACTTTGAGCAGATTTTACAAATGAAAAAATATAGTGATTGCAAATAAAAAGTAGAAGTTGGACTGTCTTGAAAATAATTATTTGATATCTTAGGTATTCAGTCAGTCAATTAAGTGCCATACATGATACACACTTGGGCAATCATGTCTCTTCTGATTTATAACTGACTAGGCAAAAGATGTTCCAGCAATAGGTTGCCATTAATTTCTGTGATAGACAGGTTGCCAACCAAAGCTATGAGACCCAGTCTTTCTGGTTATTCAACCCATAGCTGATGGAGAAAAGATGGATTCATACTTTTCCATTAATTGTTAGAGAGAGAAATTTACTACCACATTAGGCAGTAAGCAAGTTTCTTGGCTGATAAAAGTGGAATGAAGTCAACCATCATATTCAGATATTTCACCTCATTCACCTTCACACCTCCTCCGTCTTGTTCTCCTTCTGACCCTCCTTCCCTTCTTCTCTTTTCTGTTTCTTCCTTCTCCCCTCTTCCTCCTCATTCACCCCCTCCCACCTGTGCCATTAGACTCCCCTGTGAAATATCAAGCCAAAACCTCTACACCACTGTGGTTTCTGTAAGAAGTAGGTTTTACAAAGTGGAGTTGCCAGTCCCATGTCCAACCAGTTGTTCTGAGCTGTTCTTCTCCTAGACTAGTTATCAATCAAGGCTCGAAAGCCCAGTCTGCTCTACTGTTTAACCCATAACAGGGCAAAACCCTTTATAAAGAATACAAACTACCATAACAAAGGGTATTTTACACAAATATCCTTTTTCCCATTTTTGTGAAGAGTGAACACAATGAACTTGGCTTGGATTTGAACTTGTCATGCCAGTTCTACTTTCTCTGCTACATGTACAACTAAATTGTTATTTTTTATTGTTTTTGTTGTTACTGCATTATTCCAGCCAATCCATTCTTTAGCCTTTCATAGATTCTCAGAGGGCAAGATTTAAGGATACTTAGACTTAACATCAGAAAGAGACAGATAAAATTTCTAGCATACATAATGATACTGACAGGACATATTGAAGTTAAGATAGATAGTAGTGTGTAAGCTCCATAATGAGCTTGTGTAAATGGTTGGCAGAACAAGGATTAGGAAAGATAGCAAAAAGACAAAATTACTAAGAGCTACAAAGGGTAGGAAATTGTGGAGAGCCATGATCATGGCACATAGAAGAATAATGACCACCATACTTTACCTCAACAGGTTTATAAATATGGGTTTAGTTGATCACAAGAAAAAATAATTTTTAAAAACATCTTTTGGGACACAGAGAAAGTAACAGTATAAAGCATGAAAATAATTCCGAAAAACAGATCAAGTGTAGTATATGTCTTACCTCAGAAGATACACTTTGTACTCAGTGTCCATAAGAGAAGTCAGGTGCATCAGTGGTTTAATCATCTTTTGTGCTACGGTGAAAGAAACATTATAAAACATGAAAATAATTCTGCAAAAACTTGATTTGGACTTGGCATGCCAATTCTACTTTTTGTGCTACATGTACAACTAAATATCACAATAAATGAATTGAACAGAACACAGATACCCTGGATTTTGATGTTTAAATATTGGAGTATGAATGACCCTAAAATTCTTTTTCTTGATAACTCATTAATATGGAGAATCTAATATATTTCTCTCCATCATGTAAGCAATGTTTATACCACTGATATACAAAAAAGATTAAATCTTTGCAGCAAGAAGGTCATCTGGCAGTAAAATGAAAATGAACCAGATAGTAAATAGAAATAAACATATACATATCTGTTACCAGTACAAAACTCATATGAACAGATACACATATGTAGAAATATTTAAAAATGTTTACATGCATAAACATACTCAAATATGTGCTGATTTTGATAAAAGCAAACTCCTGTACAGAATTCTAAAATACGTTAATGAAAAGGATTTTTTAAAAAAATCATCATCATTTGTATTCTTTTGTTCATTTTCTAATTTTGTGGAAGGATTTTTATCTCTCAGGTTTTTAACAACTTACATAAGCTTTACACATGTACAATATATTTCTCTCTCTCTCTCTCTCTCTCTCTCTCTCTCTCTCTCTCTCTCAAATATATACACACTTTTTCTCTTTCTCACATATAAAAGCACATTCTCTTTCATCTCTATCTCTCTCTCTATCTCTCTCATGTGCATATATATATATACTCTTTTTTCTCTCTCTCTTACTCTCTCTTTCTCTCTTACTCACACACACACACACACTTTCTTTTTTCACATATACACTCTTTCTCTTGCTTGCACATAGTATTTCTTTCACTTAGTTTTTCTCTCCCTCAAATATACACACTCTTTTCCACTTTGTCATACCTATGCGCACACACATATAAATATATACTCTTTTTTCTCTGTATCTCTCCCAAACATATATACATTATTTTTCTTTTAAAAGAAAGTTATGCTGTAGTCAAAGCACTAGCTCCTATCAACACTCCATATAAAAGTGAGCAAAATATATGGAAGTAGCTACAGTATTTTACACAAAATTTAGATAATCTATGATAGTTCTGGGGGTCATAAGCGATGAAGGCTATGTCATACCACCCACTTTTTTGGCACTGCAGGGCCAATGACACAACCTACATTTAGATGCAGAACATGGAGTTCGTCCAGAATCAAAGGACTAACTCAGGGTAACCATATTATTTTCCAGCAGGACTCTGCTCGCTCCCACAGGGCATATGAGTGGCTGGCCAATAATTTTTACAATCATATCACTCTCAACATGTGATTCTCTTGCACTGCTGTTTTCAGTCCCCTAAACTATGACATCTGAGATCATAAAAGAGACCAGTCAGCAGCTCCTCCACAATACCAAGATCTCATTAAATGAACAAAAATCAACTGATCAATTCCAAAGCCAAAACTGATGCTGTCTCAAGGCTGATGCTGATTTAATGAATAAAGTGTTTCTGATATTCAAGGTTGAACAAATGTAAAATGATTTTTTTTAAACTCTACTGATTTTAGTACTGAATATTTTTGTTTTACTTTATACTATAATTTGTTCTCAATTACCTGACGCAATCTTTTATAAATCCATTTTTGCTGTCTCTCTCTTTCTCAAATACCTTCACTGCTTCTCTCTCTTTCTCTCATATAATACACATAATTTCTCTCTTTCACACATACACATTTTATTTCTCTACTTCTCGCTTTCCCACAAACATACACAATTTTCTTTCTCTCTCACATATATACACTCTTTTTCTCCCTTTTTCTCATATTCACTCTCTTTTTCTCACCCCACATATACATGGTTTTTCTCTTTCTCACACATGCATACAAACTCTCTTTTTCTCTGTCCTTTTTCCCTCACATATAATCTTGTTTACTCTCTCTCACACACTATTTCTCTCCCATGCATACACATACTTTCTCTCTTATACACACATTCATATAATTAATATTCTTTCTCTCTCTCATACTTATACACTCTCTTTTTCACTCTTTCTACACACACTCAATTTCTCTCTTTCATATATACTCTCTTTCTGTTTCACATATATACACTCTCTCTGTTTTCTCTCTATATGTCTATATCTGTCTATTTCACTTTCTGTATCTATCTTTCTCTCTCACATATGCAAACTCTTTAGATCTATCTATCTATCTATCTATCTATGTTCCATATAATACACTCCTGTCTCACACATACACTCTTTAACTCTCTCTATATATCTATCAATATCACACACACACTCTCTCACTCATGCACACACACAAAGACACATTTTTTTTACTTTTTCTATTCTTCCTGGTAAGTTAGAATATGTGGGTGACTTAATGGAATGAGAAATTGCAAAGGTAATTTCAACTTCCAGTCAGGTTTGGTTATATTCACTTACATGCAAATAAACTTGAGAAAGGAGTGAATCTATCTCCTCTCTCTGCTATGGATTAAATAGTAGGATTTGTATCTGAAAAAAAAATTTTTCAAAAAATTGTTAATGCAATATTCACTCACAAAAAAAGATACAGTCCAAAATATATTTCAGCTTTAAATAATTGACAAAGGGTTGATAAGCCATAAAAATCAATCAATCAATTCTTGGAAGTTGGGCATGAAATCCAGAGCTGTAAGTGAGGGAACATGTAATTTTCTGTCTTTGGTAAAGAATTTTTTCTAAAATTTCAATTTCTGTTTTTATTCTCTTAATTTTTCTTGACTAAAATCTTCAGCTTTTAATCACTTTTTCAGCGAATGTTTTCTTTAGAATTCTTCAAGTATATACGACCAAGAAACAATAAAGGCAACAAGACTAGTTTGAATAATTTATGGAATAATGACAATGGTTCATATTAGAATTTCAGACTAGATTTCAGCACAATATTTTTTAAATAAGATTTTTTTTCAGCTTATCTTTTATTTCAGTTGCCTTGGCAAATAAAACCTTAATTTTCTGCTTCCAGCAAGCAAGTAGAATGATTAACAAAGATGATGATTTTTCTAACACTTGCCTGAATTATTTATGTAATTAGTCATTGTTGACTGAAACCCAATTGTTTCTATGCATGTAATTCTAATGCCACAACTCAATTTAATGAAACATAAACATTAAAGGCCATAAATGAAAGCTGTAAAACCCGCTATTAAATTGTACATATTTATTTTATATTTGGCACGTGACATTTAACACTGTTTATTTTGGTCCTGCCATCATGTTGTATATCTCAGAATTTTTCCTTCTTTAAAATTTTCCAGCAATCAGGAAACTAAGTCATTCATAACAGCAGAAATTGCAGGTACTTATTTTTACCTAAGAAAGGTTACAAATGCAACAGAATTTTTTTTATTTTTACTTTAAAATTAAACATTTTAGTAAAGGTTAAACATTAAATATGTAATGCAGCTGAGTTTAAACCAAAAATATTTATGTCTATGATAACAAAAAATAATACACAAACCTTGAGAACTGGTCATTTTAAAGAGAGAAAAAAATGTACATTTTCTTTTTGCCTTTGTTTTGATTTAAATATATTATTTGTCATAGAATCACCTTCATGTAGCTAGTTGATTTTCAGAGAGCTACATGTCTTCTCATGATTTATTACTGGTGAGTACAATCTTAGTGACATAAGATATGCAGATGACACTGTGTTGATGGCAGACACACAAAGAACTGCATGAATGCCCTTACAAGGTAAAAAATGAAAGCAAGAAGAAAGGACTATCAATTGTAAGAAGGCAAGATAACCTGGCTGTTTGTCTTGAAAAGGACCTCCAGTTGGTTGTGGACTGGGGCAGGAATTGGCTGGTTAACTTTAATGCCTCAAAAACAAAACTGCTCTTTATTACTTACCAGAGAGAACCATCCCTGACTCCCATTAGAATGTCTGATGCTCAACTCCACAAGAGCACCTCTTTGTGACTGCTTGGTCTCACATTGCTGACCTGAGATGGAACGAATACATTGAGTCAATAGCTTCATCCACCACTAGGAAAGTTGGCTCCCTATGCCACACCAGGAAATTTTTCTCACCAGAGTCAATCCTTCAAATCTACAAATCAACCATTTGCCCTTGCATGGAGTATTGCTGCCATATATGGTCTAGAGCCCCTTCTAATTGTCCTTGATAAAATTCAAAGACGGATATACAATGTAATTGGCCCTGATCTGGCATCTCGTCTGCAGCCACTCTCTCACAGACATGCCTCTGTCTTTTTTACAAACACTTTCACGGTAACTACTCCGATGAGCTGCTTTCACTGTTTCCCAGACTTCATGAATTTAAGCGTTTAACTAGGCTAGCATCTCGTTCTCACTCTTTCACTGTCGAAACTGTTAAATGTAGCCATCTCTTTTACTCCAATAGCTTCATGTCTCGCACTTCTTGCCTGTGGAACTCCCTCCCCATTTTTTGTTTTCCTGATAGCCATAATCTCCAACTATTCAAATGTAATGTCAATCAATGTCTCCAGATGCCCTGATCTATCCCCTAACCATCTCTTCATCCTTTCCTCTATCACTCCTCTTTGTTCTCACTCCAACTCTGTAACCCCTTGCATGCTAGTGGCTTTCTGCCTTGCTTGGGGTTTAATGCTTAAAAAAAAAAATGTATGATTGTTAGAAAAAAGACAGTTAATCTTTAACATTTTGGAGGTAATTTTGTTTGCAAAGTAAAAATTTTCTCCTGCCACTAGCAAGTTACTCGGATGAATGAATGATAGTGTGTTTGAATCATGCAGTTGTGTTGTCATATCCTGCTATGGCAACAGAAAATGACCATGACTGAAATTAAGTAATACAGTAGTAGAGCTTTGAAAGACAATGCAGTGGAAAGGACAGTAAGGAATAATGCAGTGTATAAAAGGTTAAGATGTGAGCAACAAAATGGAGATATCAAATTGAGCACATAAAAAATTAAACTACTTGGGGTGTATTATTAGAGATGATGGAAAATATGACACTGAAATCCAAAGGTTAATTGGAATAGTGAAAGATAATTCCAAAAGCTAAAGAAAGTATTAAGAAACAGGGAAATATCATTAGAAACAAAGAAAAGAGTGCTGAACTCTTATGTAATAACAATTCTCCTATATAATAGAGAATATAGGACAATTTCCTCATTGATGTAGAGGAGACTTGAGGCAACAGTTGTTCTACAGAAGGATGCTGAGAATACCATAAATGGAGCATGTAGAAGTTTTAAGGAAAATATAAACAAAACAAACACTTATATCGTTGAAATTTCCGGGTTCACATATCACTCCTCTAATATGGCACTGAGGTCTGGACAATTTCCTCACTGATGAAGGAGACACTTGAGGCAAGTGAAATATGAGTCTACAGAAGGATTTTGAGAATACGATGCACTGAACATGTGAGTAACAAGGAAGTTTTAAGGAAAATGGAGCATAAAGGAGACTTGTTCTTAAAATTAGAAAAACAATTGAAATTTCTAGGAGGAAATTGGGCTTAGAGAATATGACACTCACAGTCCACACTGAAAGTATGAGTGACAGAAGTAAACATTGAGTGGTTTACTTAATGAGTTTGTGTAAATGGATGGCAGAACAGGAAGTGGGAACAATGGTAAAAATGGTGAAAATCCTTACTGAGAGCTATAAAGTTGAAATTCATCAAAGAAGGCACATACTTTTTGTTAACCCAAGTACTTTCAATCTCCTCCATGATCATTCTCAGGGGTGAATTGCAAAGACAAGCTTATTGTAACTATGATCGTTGTGATGCTCATTTTTGAAAAACCATGTGAATGCGTTTCTATTGTAATTATTTTAAAATTCTAAATTTATCCATGGTAGCTATGGTGTTTTTGCAAATAAGCATCTCAATATAAGGGAGTTAACCAGAAATTCATATATATATATATATATATATATATATATATATATAGCGGGAGAGAGAGAAAGAAGTTTCCGGGACATGTAATGAAAAAAGAGGGCTTGGAGAATTTGACACTGACAGGATATAATAAAGGCAAGAGGGTCAGATGGAAGTGGCAAGTAATCTATCTAATGTGCTGGTATAAACAGATATCAAAAGAAAGCCTGGGAGTAATAGTAAGGAATAAACTTAGAGCTATAAAAGATAAGAAGTTGGGGAAAGCCATGACTACCCACATTCTGAAGAGACACAGCACATAAAAGGAGAGGATATTAAAATAGCTTCTAGTGTTTATTTAACCACAAAAGACAGTGAGTTTGAATCTAAAAGAATTTTTTATATTGGTAAACATTTTCTTTACAAATTGTGTTCATCTTTGTAGCAAGCATTAATTTCTTTATTAACTTAAAATTCAAAATACTTATGGATTAGGCTAGATTAAAAGTAGAAAATAACTTGAGAAAAATCTTGTCATTAACATTTTCTACTTTTTTTCCTGTGTCAGACAAAAGCATAATCAGCCCAATTCAGTGTTTTGCCATGCTGACAGCATCAAATACTCAAAAAAAAAACTAATTGCAAATTTAAAGCAATGGTGAGAATTGAAAATTTCACAAAAAAAAATATATCTGCTTAACCAGCATAAAAAAAAAAAAATTTTTTTCCAAATGGACACTTTCCCCTGGTAAGATGATTACAACAATTATTTCCTCCATTTTGTTGAACATTTTTACACAAGCAAACCTAATAAAATAAAATTTGCTTTTATTTATTGACAAAAAAATATTTTCTCTATAAATGACTGAAATTTTATTTAGCAGAACACAACTACAAAATCTGTTTATATTTCTAAGATGTAGTATTGTAACTTTTTACACTATTTACATTGTTGTCCATATCTTTATCGTCATATTCATGATGTTTCAACTGTTGTATGCACCAGCCTTCTTCAGGTAATATACGGCAATAAATAAAAGCTTCACTTCGAAATTCCAACATATATCACCTGAAGAAGGCCAGAGCGTAGAAGACTGAAATGTTGTGATTATGACAATAATGATGAGGACAACAGTCTGAACAATGTAAATAATGTAAATAGTTACAACTACAAAAACTGGGTACATTATTACAGCAAAAACACAAAAATACTTTTTTTTAATTTAAAAAAATATATAGTCTTTATTCTAGAATTCAACAAGTAGGTTTATAAATATTACATTTAGTGGACGACAAGAAAAAATAATTTGTCCAAACACCTTTTGTGCTGCAGAGAAAGTAACAATACAAAGCATAAATTGTAGAAAACAGACCAATTTTACTTCCATTTTGCTGTTTGCTGATCAGATATTCCAAAAACCTGAAGATCATGTAGATATTGAAATTTTAATAAATGTTGATGAATTCAATTGATATGTTTCTCAAAATGAACCATTAAATAAGTGTGAATCATTTAAAAATAACTGACCAGATGACAAGATCAGAATACTGGCAGTTAACATATTCTAAATTGAAAAGGCACAAGGACATTTCAAATTTGCTGTGGTGCTTTTCTCCCTGCAACAATAAAATAAACATAATCATTACTATTTAGCATAAGTAATCCTATGAATGTTCACTTTTAAAAAAATAATTATTTTTACTGGTAATTTTATTATGCACACACACACACACGTGCACGCGCACACGCACACACACATGCACATGTACATGTACACACATCGTGCACAGTGAATACTGGGAATAAAAAAAACACAGTACTAAAATGATAGACTGTCATGTCATCTCCAACATCTGAGGGTCCAACTGTTCAGCTCTTAGAATGGAACAACCAGACTACTTTGCACATATGATTTGATAATGGTGGGGTGAGCAGTTGCTTGTGGAGAACCAACCACTCCCAGTAATCCATTGTGTTTTAGTGGCATTATCACATTGTTTGAGGAAATGATTACATATATATATATATATATATATATATATATATATATGAAGCTAACATATATATATATATATATATGTATGTATGTATGTATGTATATATATATGATGAAATATATATATATATATATATATATATATATATATATATATATATATATATATATATATATATATGAAGCTAATTATGACAAAGTGTAAAAATTTTCTTGTGACATGTTTCATCCTTCAGGACTTCATCTGACTAAATTTGTTATGTTGGTAGGGCTGCACATGCACATGACAGAGAGGTGCTGGGAATTTGATAATTTTCTTTTTTTTTTTATCAAGCCAAATTCATTTGAAGTCTTTTTCCTTTTATATCAATTTTGTAAGTAAGTATGCCACACTGTAATAAATTAAATAAGGCATGTCTATTTAAATTTTTGTTATATTTTTCCAATTTTCAAAGAAGACCTATATTGGGTTCAAAATTAAAGATAAATTGTCCAAAGTCTATGCTTTTTTTCATTTTTGTTCAAGTAATTTTGACTGCCTCAGTCATTATCAAGAACTGGGTTTTATCAGCATCACAGACAAGATTTTGTTGACTACATCCTTGCATTTTTAGATTGTTGGAATTGGAATTGAAATCAGCTCAAAGTGATGTCATATGTAAAGGTTATATGGATAAGCATGTATTGTTATTTTTGTATGTATATTAAATATTTTGTATGCATATCAAATATTTTATACACACTTCAAGATTCAGTCTTCTGTGATGAAAGATTTTATTTAATGCAGTTTGTTTTTTTGTTTAATAATGGCTTCTAGGAATTTAACTTTTTGTTTACACTGAGTGCTGTATTGTATTTGGGGATTATTTACTAAAATTTGTCTATAGTTGCATTTTAGTTGTTTGCACTAAGTTTTCACTAAGTGACAAGTCAACCTCCAAGAGAGTGTGATGCATGTGTGACCAATGTAAAAATTTAATGTTGTTTTTTATTTTTAGTATTGGAAATGAGAATTTATAAACAACATATTTCCATTTGTTGGATTTTTGAGGACGTTTGAGGACCAGAGTTATCGGTAAGAAATAGGTTAGACATATTTTATTTTTTTAAATACTAATTTTAAGGTATTTTTTTAGATCATTAATTCTTATAAAATGGCAAACTTGGTTGAATGAATTCTTGCTGCCTAAATATGCTTTATGTGCATGCACATGTCTTCTGATATTTAACTGTTGATTTTGCCTATTCCCGGTCTTTATGACTCCTCCTTGGACAGCGTAGCTTGTAGGAATTTAACTTTTTTTTTAAAAAATGGTAATCATTTGATAGCTGTTCCCAGCTGCTAGAGTTGATGCCTGTGAGTTTCAGGTCCCTCTCACAAGCATCCTTGAAATGTAGTCTAGGACAGCCTAACAGACAGTGTCTCATGGCCAGTTCACTAAACATGATGTCTTTTGGTATACTGTTAATATTTGGGAACTTCTAAGACATGCAATAGACATAATGTTCATATATGTACATTGTATATGTTCCAATCCAAAGATTGTCATAGCTAAGGGTGGTAGTGAGGAAAGTTTCCACAGTTCCATGACATGCATCTTCATATATATATATATATATATATATATATATATATATATATATATATATCTCACATACAATAGGGAATTAAGATTACTATTGTATGTGATTTATATGCTCTGTTTGAATAAAACATTGACCTATGTGAATCAGTTTTGATATTTTTATTAATAGGAATCAGTTGGATTATATTATAAATTAATTGATTTAAAATGTTTTTTTTCACTACACAGTTCTAACCATGTTTCAAAAATGGAAGCTGAAAGCTCCGAATTTAATTTTGTAATTAAATTAAAGACATTAAAGACATTAGTTCCATTTCATCCTCAAGCGAATTTTGGAGTAACTTTTAAATTACTGTGTTTTAAAGACACAGCAAAAATCATAATTCATGTTTCAAGGATACAGAGAAATCCAATTCAACCAGACGAGGTGTTTAGTGTTCATTATGGCTGTATTTTGATGTATCAGTTATTAGTTATGTTTTGGTAGGGGTAGGGATGTATTCTTCAATGAAATCTGACATCCGTTAAATGCATGTAGTCTGGATTTTTAAAAAAATGTTATTGTTAACGGCAAAAATTCTTACAGCATTTTTTTCTATTTGTATATTTAAAGATTTTCGGGGGGTATTTAGGTTGGAATACGTTTTATTTAACTACAATTTGAAAAATATTTCACTTTTAATTTTTAATATACTATATTTCTTTTAAGAACAAGTAAATGTATTAGAATCCCTTACAGTATGTAGAATTATTTTCACATCAAGTATAAGTATGTATATTATTAGGTAACAATATTTTTTTTTTTAAATTATATTTAAATATTATGTAAGTAAAATTTATGACAATGACGGCAAAAATAGCTCATTAATTTCACTGATTTAGTAAATTTTTATTTTTTATATAAACCTAGTAATATATTGTTTCTCATGTAAGTACAAAGGACATGGGTCATTCAATGTCTTACATCTTCTAGCTTTTCATATTAATTTCATTTTACTGTAGGTGTTTTATTGGATTCTTTTAAGTGCTTGTAGTACTCAGAGGGAGGTCTTTAGGGTAGAATACATTTTATTTCATTACAATTTTAAAAGATGTTTAGGTTAGAATTCATTTTATTTAACTACAATTTTAAATACAACTTTAAAATATTTTCACTGTTAATTTTAATAGACTATATTTCTTTTTAAAAGAAGTAAATGTATTAGAATAACTTACAGTAAGTAAAATTATTTTTCCATATCAAGTATAAGTATGTATATTACGATTTTTAAAATTTTATATTTAAATATTTAAGTAAAATTTATGACAGTTACGGCAAAAATAGCTAATTCATTTCTCTGATTTAGTAAACTTTCTTTATATATATATATATATATATATATATATATATAAACACAAACATGGATACAGAGAAATAGTCCATGTAAGAAGTATTGTACTTACATAAACAAAGAGTTACTTACTAACTTTGGCTTAGTTTGGTATAAGGTTACAGTAATGAAACATCCCATGAATATTAAACTCATATACAAGGGAATCGGTCTGCAAAATAAACCCACTATCTACTGTCCTAATCCAGCCATCCAAATATCTACTAAGCTTTGCTTAGACTGGTGCAAGAATAGTTAAGTTACCTGGTGGGGATCAACCTCATTGTCATAGTAATGAGACTAGCTTGCTAACTATTGCTCCAGGCAGAGATACACATATGAGAAGGATATCACTGCAGAGAAACTGAAAGCTTCCCTATTTAAAGTTAATATTTGAGAACAGAAAAGACAGAGGGTCACCTACCTGATCAGCTTTTGTGAATAGAAGAATATAGTTATGGGTAGATCACAAAAAACAATACTTACTAAGAGCTACAAAGAATAGGAAGTTGTGGAGAGTCACAATTACCCCATCTAAAGGGTCATATATCTCATAGAAGTTTTGAGGAACCCAAATCAAAACAACTGTAATACAATTTATCAAAATCTTCTTTTATTTATCTTTAGTTATCAATATTAAAAAGCTTGATGATGAAAAACAAAAAAACAAAAGTGAAATCAATTTACTTTTTTCCAAATTCTTTTGTTTGATTCTTAATTAAAAATTTGAATCTATCTTTTAATTAGAAATTTTCTTTCTGTTAGACAATATCAACTACTTGAAATATACCAACACAACTGCAGTTTACAAAAAAAGTCCCAAAGAAACAAAATGAAATACTTACTTGTGCCTTCTGATTGGTGTCAGATGAATGGCTACATTGTTGCTCATCAGGGAAAATAATGGTCCTTGGAGGCATCTGTTAAATTTGGGGAGTCAGTTAACAGGCAGACAGAGTAACATGAAATAATGCCAACAGTGTCTAATTAGAAATAAGAACTCTCCTAATTTAACAAGAACATCGTGAAAGAAAAATATTAAAAGAAAGGGAAACAGAACAAAGGTTAAAGAATTGGTGTCAACTCTAGTTCAAATGTGAATGTGTGAAGAAGAGGAGGCTTTCTAATTCCATTTTATATAAAAGAAGGATTTCTGATTTCATGCCAAGATGGACTGGACTATTTGAATTGAATCATGGATAATTATCATATGGCTAGTGCAGGGGTTGGCAACCTTTTGCTAACTATATGCTGAATTAGGGTTTTAAAAGCATTCAGTGTGCCAACAGCATACATATCTTTATACAAGTCATGGTCAATATACCTGTTCTATAATATATTTTATATAGTAATGTACTTTATTAAAATTGAAACAGCTAAATATCTTCTTTGCGTTGTAGTAGTTATTGGTTTGGACTTTGTGATGTCATTTGTGGCTGTGTGGCATTGGAAATTGCTTGGTATGTCACCTGTGGCATGTATGCTGTAGGTTGCTGTCCCTGGACTAGAGCATTGGACTAGTGGCTGTACCATTTAAGATTCAATCTCTAGCCTGAATTTTGCAATTTAATGGTAAATGGAAAATTTGTTTGAGTAACGTTTGGCACTTGAATGTTGTGTATCAAAATCAAGAAGAAAGAATGATTGTCAGTGGTCACAAATTAAGAACTATTATCCACATCTGTGTATTCATATATATATATATATATATATATATATATATATATATATTATTTTTAGTAGATACCAATATTTCAGTAGATTAACAGTTAAACAATAGTTATTTCATCTACTGGCCTGCGACTTGAAAAAACTTAATAAAGAAAAGCTGGTAGATGAAATAAACACATTTTATAAAATGGACTGTTTAATCTGTGGATGGACAGTTGCATACTAGATATTTGCATCCCGGACAATTACATACCAGACAATTGTGTCCCTGGACATTTGCATCCCTAGACAAATGTGTTTCTGGATAATTGTGTACCTCTGATAATTTTTTGAAGTTACCATTTTTTTTTTTAAAGAGTTGTTTAATATAGACATTTGCAGACCAATACCTTTAATTATTCTAAACAAGCAGAATGGTAGTTGCCATAAATAAAAAAAGAGAAAAAATTTCTTTTTAAAAGCAAGAGAAATTTAAGCTATCAGTTTCAGTTCACTCCAGCAGTGCATACCACAAACATCTAATAGATTCTGGATTTTATAGATTATATTTTTATTTGGAACCCATGGCTAAGTTCCCGAAAATCAAACACTGGTGGAAAAATATTTGTGGACGAGGAAAATTGCAGCTACCACTATCATAAGAAAAATGCCGATGAAACAAAAACATACTGGTGGTGTGTAGAGTGTTCTTGCAACACTGTTAATCTATCATTGCATTTTAAACAAAAATAAACTATTAATTTTTTTTTTATTTTATTCCTTTCTTAAAAATTTAGCATTACTACCTATGCTTTTTGCAAAATTTATGGTAATTGCCATTAAAAGCTTCAAAAAATTATGAGAGAGATGCAGTTATCCAAAGAACGACTGTCTAGGGACATAAATGTCCAGAGATGCATATATATATATATATATATATATATATATATATATGTGTGTGTGTGGGGGGGAGTGTGTGTGTGTGTGGGAGTGTGTGTGTGTGTGTGTGGGAGTGTGTGTAAGCATGTATGTGTAAAATTTTAGATCGAATATATCAGTAAAAGGACAATAGCAATAAAAACAGAAGAAAAACTTATCTTAGCCAAAGCATTTGTCCTCTGAGGGACTTTATCAAGGGCTTGATAAACTCTCCCAGAGGACAAAACTCATTGGCTAAAATAATATTTCCTTTTGTCTTTATTGATGTTTGTATATATATATATATATATATATATATATACAAGTTTCATTGAAAATGACTGACACAGTACTGCAGTTAAGTTTTTTATTTAATTTTTCTTGGCTTCTTAGAATTTACTTCCTCTATAGACCTAAATTATATTGAAATTGTCCAAATGTTCTGTATGCACAGCCATGATTGGCTATATTTTTCAGTGATGATTTTATTTTTACTTTTAACTGAATGTATGGATTGTTTTATATATGTATCTAGAGTTATAGGAATGTTTTATAATTATAGGAATTTTCCAAACATGGTCAGCATATTGTGGCTGTGTTCATACTTGATGTTATTGAGTGTTGGCTTTTTCTTTTTTATTAATAATCCTTCCATTATTTTTATCCTTTTTTATATGTGGATGAGGCTATTATATTTGTATTATCAATGAGTATGCTGTCAATGGAGTTTGGTAGGTCTCTATGTGTATTGTAAATGAGTTTGCTAAAGAAATGAAGAGGAAACTACAAAGAAGAGCATTGTGGTTAGTCAAGAATGAATACAAATGTTAGTGACAGGAAAGGGCTATTATATGTATACTAATTCATCAAAGAAGATTCAAGGAAATTCTTAACAAAAATTCTTGAATGAAGAGTTATCATTATTTACCTGATCTACATTATTTACATTCAAACTATTGTCCACATCTCTGTTGATTTTATCATAACATTTTGGTTACTGTGTATTCTGGCCTTCATCAGGTGTCTGTTGAGAAGGGTGACCTCCATGGAATATTTTGAATTGAACCCTTTATTTAATCTAAAGGAATAGTTTCTGCTCTCATTCAGCGGTGTCATTCAGTTAAAAAAAGAAAAGTTATATGCCATAACATTCCAGGTCATTGGCAATCATGACTCTCCCTAACTTCCTGTTCTTTGTTGTTATAAATAAATTCAGACTCCCTTTCCTCACCTCTTTATCCTTGTTCTGTTATCATTTCTTTCAGACTTGTAAAGTAAGGTTACTTGATCTTCACCAAACTTATCTTGTCTCGAGTGAGTGAGTGAGCCTTCTTTTCTCATTACGTGTCTCAGAAATCTCAGTTCTCTCTTTGCAAATTAAAATAATGTTAAAATATAAAGAAAAAAAGACTATATATAGTAGTATCAGAAAATTGCTGGATTGTACATACTAGGCTTGTACCATTCAGTGAAAATGTACACACAGTTAATGCTTATTGGTACCCTGCCTACTAAGTTAGTCTGCCAGTAGGCTTTGTGCTATCTACTTCTGTTCATTTACTACATCTGTTTGTAATGTTGTCTTGGAAGAACTTTGCAGTGTTTATAGTGATTGACAAATTCAAGCAAAAGCCCTACATCAAATTTGTGTGAAACTTAACAAAATTCTTTAAATACTTTTTTAAGCATTGTCAAGCTGTTTGCATATATTCTTTTGGTCAAATGCAAGTCTTTTGAGTGTCATTTTAAAGTTGGTCAAGTGTCAATAACCAGCAAAACATTAGAAAATATAGAAGTCTGTGACCAAATTATTCCTATTTCTGATACCACTTAATAGAAATATGGATAAATTATGTTGAATAATAGTTTTTTCCCTAAATGGTAAGCTATTTCATTATAAGGAAACATTCTCTTTCCCAGATTTGCAGTATTTGTTAAAATGTGGTTCATATACTGGTATATGTTACATGTGGAAAATACAATAGATTATAGCTACTACTAATAATAATGGTACCACCCACAAGACAGAGAAAGTGATTGAAAATGACCAAATTAAGATTTTGTAGGATTTCAACATCCAAACAGACCACATCCTTGATGCTACCAAACCAAGTATTACCGTAAAAAAGAACAAAAAAAAAAAAAACAGAAGATGCCTACTTATCAATTTGGCTGTTTCTGGTGACCATAATATGAAGGTCAAAGAAATTGACAAACTTAAGAAGTACACTGCACTCTGGATTGAAGTTGCCTGAAGGTGGGACATTCAAGCTATTATTTATTTGAGGGGTCTCTACTACTGCACTTAGAGTCCTACATTAAAATAACACCTAGTATCCCCTTACTTCAGAAGTCTTCATTACTTGGCACTGCAGATATTCCATATTCCATGAAAAGTGCTTTTTTGCCTAAGGCAGTATGGCTTGATAGAGAACAGTCACAATGCAAAATCTTTGGTTGAAAATGAAAAACTGTGTGGAAGTAGAGTAAAAATTAATAATAATACAAGTACTATTAATATTAATATTGATAATAATACTGGGATGTGTTTATGGTGCAATGTTATTGCCTTAGAATGTTGTGTTCATTTTCACACTCATGGAAAGGCATGAAACCTATCTCTTCTTAGCAGGTTAGACTGGGTTCTGTAACCTTGAATAGCAGAGAGTCAACTCTGCATTCAAAATCATGAACAAAGCAGAAAGAAATCATAGTAATTCATAGACAATAAAGAAAAGGAATCTGTGGAGAGCCATGTCTGTCTACATATATAAGGAACATGACATAGAAAATATAATAATACTATACTACAACATTACTGCTATTATTATTTCAAAGTTTGGACTGAAATGTTTGTCAAAGACATCATTTTTTAGGGTAGAAATCTCAAAAGTAAAAATGTCATTTATATTTACAACACTAACCATTCAATCATCGCAAATCCATTGCTTACAGTGGCATTTCAAGTTAAAAAATTCCATCAAACACTGTTGTCTAATAAATCCATATGAAGATAATATTTTTATAGAAACATTTAGGCTGATATAAGTAATGCCAGGTAATGTTTAATAGTTTTGCTCTTATTTTAATGACAATTCATCTTTATAATGATGAAAAAGGAATTGAAGGTAAATTACTAGAACTAATTAATGCATGAAAGAATATTTGCATAATGAAATTATATATGTGATATAGGTATATGTAAATATGTATGAACAGGGTGGATTGCTCCATGTAGGAAATGAGAACTGTGATGATTGCGAAGAATTTATGCTTTGAACAGAACAAGCATTTCTTTATTTAAAGTATTATCATTCAATCAGGTGTTATTTGAAGAAAGAATTAGGAAGAAGTTAAGAGTTTATATCTATCTATCTATCTATCTATCTATCTACCATAGTCTGTTCATTATCTATCTATCTATCTATCTAATCTATCTATCTAATCTATCTATCTATCTACCACAGTCTGTTCATGGTGGGGTTCTTAATCTGTTCTTTCTCTTTATTTGTGTGTGTATATATATATATATATATATATATATATATATATATATATATATATATATATATATATATATTTGTATAGGTTGTATAAAAAAGAACAAAACATATTCAAATTACTATACAACAAACTCCTGAATTACCTTAATTGCAAAAGAGTTGTATACTAACAGTTTTAAAAGGAAATGCAATATATTAATGAGAACAAAATTTCAAAGTAGAACACATTAAAAGAAGCGTCAGTGACATCAGCAAATGAGATCATTCCAAGGAAAACTAGACAAGAAGAAAAGGAGGGGGATGACATATGAATTTCTCAATATGGTGAAAAGGAGACAGTAAACAATACCAAAGTGTGGTACAGAATATAATATATTACACAAAGAAATTAGAAACCAATACAGGCAGGTAGATAAGGTGGATATGTTTAAGTATTTCACCCCAAGCAAGGCAGGATGCCACTAGCATACAAGGGGTTACAGAGAGTTGGAGTGAGAGTAAAGTGGTGTGATAGAGGAAAGGATGAAGAGAAACCCAGGGAATAGATCAAGGCATCTGGAGATATCGATTGACATTACATTTGAATAGTTGGAGATTATAGCTATCAGGAAAACAAGTAAGAGGAAGGGAATTTCACAGATGAGAGGTGTGAGACATGAAGCTATTGGAGTAGAAGAGATGGATACATTTAACTGTTTTGACAGTGAAAGGGTAGGATGGAGATGCTAGCCTAGTAGCATGTTTAAATTCATGCAGTCTGGGAACTAGCAAAAGTAGCTCATCAGAGCAGTTACTGTGAAAGTATTTGTAGAAAAGACAGAGGGAAATGAGAGAATGTCTGTGAGAGAGCGAATTTAGGCGAGATTCCAGATCAGGGCCAATCATACTGCATATCCATCTCTGGATTTTGTCGAGGATCTTAAGACAAATAGCGGGGACACCAGACCATATATGGCAGCAGTATTCCATGTAAGGGCAAATGGTTGATTTATAGATTTGAAGGATGGACTTTGGTGAGAAAAACGTTCTGGCGTGACACAGGGAACAACTTTCTTTGTGGTGGATGAAGCTTGATTCAATGTATTTGTTCCATCTCAAGTCAGCGGATAGTGTGAGACTAAACAGTTGGAAAGAGGTGCTCTCGTGGAGGTGAGCATCAGATATTCTAATGGGTAGCAGGGATGGTTCCCTGTGGTGAGTAACAGAGAGCAGTTTTGTTTTTGAGGCATTAAAGTTAACCAGCCAATTCCTGCCCCAGTCAACAACTGATTGGAGGTCCTTTTCAAGACCAACGGCCAGGTTAGTTTTGTCAGTGATACAAGGATTTACTTTTGAGGTAGGAGTAAATAGTAGTGCCGTCTGTATAGATGCCTACTTGGGAACTGATGACAGTGGGAAGATTGTTAATGAAAATAAGGAACAGAGTAGGGCTGAGGATAAAGCCTTGGAGAACACCTGCATTTGTGGGCAAGAAACTGGAGGAGAATCCATTAAGGATAATCTTTATTACATAGTTTGACAGGAATGATCATATAAAGTCAAATAATCGATAAATGCATAAAAGAATGAAAGAAATAACAAGACAAAGACATGTTCATCAACAGGAAACATTAAATCAAAAGAAAAAATGCTGATAATAAAGAACTGAAAATATTTCAAAGATGGAATGAATACTTTGATGAACACTTCCAAAATGAAAGATGGAAATCTGCAATACACAAAAATATGGAAGAACCTGTAATATTAAAGTCTGAAATGAGATTACTACTGGCAAAGGTGAACAGGAACAAAGCAATAGCATAAAATGGTATTGTAACTGAGATGCTAGCAGCCTTAGACAATTTTGGCATTGACAAAATTATAGATATAATAAATGAAATATACAACATTTGTGATATGGTAACAGACCTTTAGTAGATTCATTTTCATAGCACTGCCTAAGAAGTCAGGTGCAAATGAATGTGAGCTCCATCAGACAATCAGCCCCATAATGAAAATTATCGTCTTAATTTTGATGAGTAGAGTTTAGTTGAATTAGACTGGAAATAGGACAAGAACAGTGCGGTTTCATTAAATACGTGGAATAGGTGATGTGATATTTATGTTCAGAAAGAATATCAGAAATAGCAATTTAAAATTCAGCAGGATGTATAACTATATTTTATAGATTTTGTAAAAGTGTTTGATGAGGTCCGACACAAAGAACTGTTTCAACTGCTATGGAAACTTAATATTTTGGGGAAAGATATTAGAATAAACCAGAACTTATGCAAGTTACAAACCACCTGCATATGGATAGAAAATGATAATGGTAATGATAATATTAGTTGTTTCCTTATAAGGAAATATTTGGCATTCACTGACTGAGCAGCCAGTATTGCTGTCAGTTTGAAATTTATAAAAATATGACTCTTTAAGAAATTCTTTTAAGAAAATCAGTTTCTCAAGTCCAGCAGCATGTTTTGCTGGTGGTTGGTGATTTGAACATTCATCTTGATTCAGCTCTTTACAGTATTGATAGGGGTTTCTTTCCTAACCTTTTATTTGAAGTAATGTGGAACACCAATATCTTAATATCTTATGCTATTATCTTTCTCTTCAAGTTACATGTGCTATCCGTTTTATTTGTTGCTGCTATTGGTAGTCTTCAAGTGGTTTTTGTTAGTTGTTACAGTTCTTTGTGATTCTGTAGCACTAGTTCACAAGGCTTCACTTGCTCAAAGCCATTTTTAACCATTGATCTGAGAAAGTGGTTGTATACAGCTGACAGTCTAAATATTTCTGAACAACTTTGGTGTCATGCATGACATCCATAGGCTAGACTCAATCTGATGAAGTTATTAAAGTATATGAGTTTTCTGGTTAATATCTTGGTTTTGTAGCTATTTGCAGTTGGGGAAAATCACCACTATTGTAGCCTATTCTATGTTCAATTTCATTATCTCCTCTACTAAATTGGTTATAACTGATCAATACACTGGGATATTTGGAATGTTTAATATTTATGAATACCATTTCCTAAAAATAGAATGGGGTTTAAGACAAGAATGTGTCTTCTCAATTGACTTATTCAACCTTTACAACAAGGTGATACCAAGAGAACTAGAACTCCTACTAGGATTTACTATTGGCAGACACAATCTTAATAACATAAGATATGCAGATGACTCAGTGTTGAGAGCTGACACACAAAGGGAGCCCGAGAGAATGTGGTATAGTGAAGTGAAGGGAAACGAATAAACATCAATTGTAAGAAGATAGAATGTATTGTTGTCAGCTAAAAGAACAGCTTAAGAAGTGACCTACAAATTGAGGATACAAAAATCAAGCAAGTATAGTGTGTTTGAATCATGCAGATGTGTTGTCATATCCTGCTATGGCAACAGAAAATGACCATGACTGAAATTAAGTAATACAGTAGTAGAGCTTTGAAAGACAATGCAGTGGAAAGGACAGTAAGGAATAATGCAGTGTATAAAAGGTTAAGATGTGAGCAACAAAATGGAGATATCAAAATTGAGCACACATAAAAATTAAACTACTTGGGGTGTATTATTAGAGATGATGGAAAATATGACACTGAAATCCAAAGGTTAATTGGAATAGTGAAAGATAATTCCAAAAGCTAAAGAAAGTATTAAGAAACAGGGAAATATCATTAGAAACAAAGAAAAGAGTGCTGAACTCTTATGTAATAACAATTCTCCTATATAATAGAGAATATAGGACAATTTCCTCATTGATGTAGAGGAGACTTGAGGCAACAGTTGTTCTACAGAAGGATGCTGAGAATACCATAAATGGAGCATGTAGAAGTTTTAAGGAAAATATAAACAAAACAAACACTTATATTGTTGAAATTTCCGGGACACATATCACTCCTCTAATATGGCACTGAGGTCTGGACAATTTCCTCACTGATGAAGGAGACACTTGAGGCAAGTGAAATATGATTCTACAGAAGGATTTTGAGAATACGATGCACTGAACATGTGAGTAACAAGGAAGTTTTAAGGAAAATGGAGCATAAAGGAGACTTGTTCTTAAAATTAGAAAAACAATTGAAATTTCTAGGATACATAATGAGGAAATTGGGCTTAGAGAATATGACACTCACAGTCCACACTGAAAGTATGAGTGACAGAAGTAAACATTGAGTGGTTTACTTAATGACCTTGTGTAAATGGATGGCAGAACAGGAAGTGGGAGCACTGGTGAATATCCTTACTAAAATCTATGACAAGTAGGAAGTTGTAGAGAGCCATGATCACCAACTTCCTGAAAGGACATGCCACATAGAAAAAGAATATAGAGATATCTCTGTGTGTGTCTGTGTAAGAATTATTGCAAATATATTCACATAGACATTTTTATATAAATATATATATATATATATATATATATATTTGATATAGATATGTAAATTCATGCACACACATATGCAAACAAGCATGTATATATATATATATATATATATATGTATGCATGTGTGTCTAATACACATGCACACACACTCATTTTTTGCACATATATATGTATTTATAATGTAATAATTATATGACTTTACCAATTTTTAAGAAATATTTTTACAACTTTATATTCATTGTTTCCATCTTGTTTCATTTGCTTTTAATTTTTTTACCTAATAACAATTTTTGTTTAATTTGCATTTTATTCTGTGTGTTTCAATTTAACAAATGTTATCTTAAGACACCATTTTATTTCATTTTTTCTTTCCTCACAACATTTCCTTATCATCTCAACTTTTCAATTTGGCTCATTTTTCCACTGACACACTTCAACCATTTTTATTTTTTGTATTTTTCAAACAGGCAGTTAAAATAAATTTGCTTTTTAAATTAACTAGTTAACAGGTTCTTTTTTTCAAATTTGTATTGATGAGTTTTTTACTAGATCGGAACAAAGTGAAAATAAATGTTTCAAGAAAATATTTGAATTGCATCAACAACACTCATGTGATTATTTGAGCTACAAACAAGAACGAAATCTACATTTATAGTTAATTTTTCAAACATTACATGACAACTGACACTTTATGTTATGTATTTTTCAGGAAAAGAAAGAAAATGAGCAGAGTTTCTTTGTTTCATTTTAATTTAAGGAAAATATTTCAAAATTTTCTTCCCAAATGTATTTTTTTAAATTTGTGACTTTCTTACATTTATTTTATTTAATGTTCTTTTTAACATCCTCATAAAAGTGTAAAATAAATCAGATTCAAGGAAATTGCTTTGAAAATCATTTGACTGAATTACTGAAATGATACTATTCTCCTCCTTTCACACATTGCACCACAAAATAAAAAGTCATGGTGGGGTTAAAAGTGGGGGTACAAAGTTAGATGGTAAAATTTAAAGAATCCTAATTCTATATTTTTTTATTTAATTCTTTCATAAAAATGAATAAATGTTTTTTTGTATTTTAAATGCACATTTTTTTTTTATTTTTGCTTGTACTTATTTTTTGGACTGAGACCTGTAGACCTTTCCTTAATGTTCTTCTTTTATGTGCTGTGTCCCTTCAGAACATAGGTGACCATAGCCCTCCACATCTTCCTATTCCTTGTTGATCTTAATAAGTTTTGTCTTTTTTGTTATTTCTCCCAAGCTCTGTTCTGCCATCCATTTGTTCAAGCCCATCAAGTACGTTACATGCTGTTTTCCTCTATCTCTCTTTTCCTCAATCTGTCCTGTGAGTATCATGTTCTCCAAACTTCCTTCCTCATTACATGCCCCAGAAATTTCAACTGTTTCTTCCTGATGTGAAGTATAAGTTTCCTTTTTGTTTCCATTCTCTTCAAAACCACATTGTTGTTCACATATTCAGTCCATGGTATCCTCAACATCTTTCTGTAGAATCACATTTCTGTTGCTTCAAGTCTCTTCTTCATCTTTGATGAGATTGCCCAGCATTCACTGCCATAAAGAAGGACAGATATCATGTAACAGTTCAGTACTCTTTCCTTTGTTTCTAATGAAATTTTTCTAACAAGCTTCAGAAGCTAAGTTTTCTGATTCATTTTCAAAGTTAATGGCAGTAATGATTTTAGACAAATGATACTGCGCAGCTCAACAGCATTGTCATAGATTGAGATTAAGAAGTCAAATTTAGTTTTCTGTTTAGTTTTCAGCTTTGAAATCATTGAAGTAAAACTTCACCCACTCGGCAGCCTTTCCTGTAGCACTGTGGATTCTCTTTATCCATATGTTTCAAGACTCACCGTAAATGCTTCAGACCACAGATAATACCAAAGTCTCTATTTTTGTTATACACATATATTTATGAGAAAGTTTAATTTATGAATCAGACATAAGAGATGGATAACTATAATAATATTGAACAATTATAATAATATATAGTCATGTGACTGACAGACAATTTGTTGTTGCCACAAAATTTAACAACTTCAGTTTACTATTTTTTTTTTTTTACTTTTTATGTCAAGGACTTTTATCTTTAAAGTCATTGGTCGAGAGCAGAGGATTTTCTTAATGGAATCAACAACCAAGTGACCAGGGTGAGCCTTCAAGTGAGAGGACATTGGCTGTGATTTGACTGGGGAAAGGATAAGTCCTGTCAGGTCTATTTGTCCAAGACATGCAATGCATGAATGAATAGCGCTCTCTGGCTTTCAACCCAGATGTGTAGAATGAACTAGTCAAGTGTTCACTTGTGCAGTGACCCCCATGACCACACCTGATTATGGGACTGATGATAATGATGATGATGACTTTTAACTTTTCACTTAAAAGAATCAATTTAGAACTTTTCTTTGTCATATCTGAATTTTCAGCATCATTACTCATATGCTTCCAGACTATTATTAAGTAAAACTTAGGAATTTTTTATTCCTGCAGTTGAATCACAAAAAAAACAAAACTAAAAGGCGAGCCACCATAACATTACAAACTCTGAATTTAAAAAGATTCGATGTCAGCAAAGAATGACTGTTACAAAAGCAAAAAGTTTTTCCTTGCTTAGAAATTTATAACAAACTTAACTTTTTTAGTTAATTGCTGAATTTCTGTCTGAATTAATCGTGTCATTTATACATTAGTTAATTTATCTTCCAGATTTTTTCAGGTATTCAGACAATGATAGCCAAGTTTTGGCCTGAAATTTTCAGTGTATAATGTTCAATCTACATCATTAATATTCACTACAAAATTAAGTTTCAGGGTGGTCCGAAAGTCTTGTCACCTCTATATAACATAATTTTCTATTTCAAATGGCTAACACAAGCTCCTACCATTTGTAAGAGAGGTTTATGGTGACATTGAAAAATAATTTTTGTGCAAAATCAATAATCTTTTCATTATTAGGATATGAAATTATTGTTTTATCTACAGAATAGATAGGAGTTCAATCCCTATATCAGGTGATGAAAGTCATATCTTTTGGTTTGATGGAAAAGCAAAATCAGTATGATCTGGTTGTGTTCACGTGGAAAAATTAATAAGAATTGGAAGATATTCTCCAAGCATGGAAAGAGCCATAAGAAAAATGTACATTTTTGGATTGAATAAAGGATTTGTCTTATTGTCTTAGGATTCTCAGATATTTAGTAAATATGACAGACCTTTGAGAAATCCTGGGTAGTATAATAACCAAAATATCACATCAGCAGAATATCTCCTTAACTACTCTAAGACACCCATTAGTTTTATTGTTTTCATCACCATATATTGTCTTAAATTTCCTCCATCTTCATGTCACTTCAGGACGTGGGTAAATATGCCTCTCTACCACATTTTATCCTTTGTATATCCTGTGAGTGCTATCAATATGTCCTGTGAGTACTAGATTCTCCAAGCCTTCTTTCCTTATTATATTCCATAGTAATTTCCTTGTCTCTTTCTGAATCATTCTTTTAGTTTCCATTTTCCTTAAAACTTCTATGTTAATCATAGTATTCTCAGAATCATTATGTAAAACTAGATCTCTGTTGTCTCAAGTTTCCTCTTCATCTATGAGGAAATTTTTCAGCATTTACTGCCATAGAAGAAAATTGATATTACATCTCAGTTTAGTTCTCTTTTCTTTGTTTCTAATGACATTTTCCTGTTTCTTAGTACTTAGCTTAGTTTTTGAAAGGCATCTGTCACCATTCCAATGCACCTTTAGATTTTGCTGTTACATTTTCAACAGATAATGTTAAATTGTATGAAAAACTAATTAAGAAAAATAGAAAGTTAGTAACACAGTTTCTTTGAAAAAGAAAATGACAAAATAAAGAAAAACCCGAATGAAAATTGATGTGCAAAAATCTGAAAAAAAGAAGCTCTAAATTGATGCTATAAAAACCTACCAAAATGTAGCCAGACAGTTTATAAAAATCTGCTGAAATTAAACTAGATAATTTAAACATTCTGTAGCAAAGATTGACTAAACGAGGATCAGCTTTGATGTTGTCAAACCAGCCACATTTAAATTGCGAATGGGCACAGTTTAACTGGATAGTAATTTTCAAACTTTTAACCAATGGGGTTAAAAAGTATATGCCTCTTAAGGACTCATTTTTGGATGCAGTTGGAGTAATTTGTTTGCTATATGATATTAAGGATAAACCACCTGGGTGAAAAGCTGTGATCGGGGCAGAAAGGACAGACTGACTTAGCCTGTAAAGTTCACTGCTGCTGCTGTTACTACTCCTACTGCAGAAAGGAATCAACCACCTAGTTGAAAAAACCACGTGGGGAGATGATAAAAGGTTGCTACTACTACTCTTGCTGTTGCGGGAGAATAAAGAAAAAGAAAAAAGAAAAAGAATCTTCTAAATTTGATATGCGAATGTCTTCTAAACTTATGAGTTTATCTCATTCAAATATCTTTTCTAAATCTGTGAGGGTTTATCTCATATTTGAGAACACTTGTCCTGAAACCCTGGATATCTTGGCTAGAGGACCCAGAGAACAAGCTTCACCTGAGATGGGTCACCTTTCTCACATACTTTCGACTGGAAACATTTTTTTTTGAATTGTGAATTTTTTAAACTAAGTAAATTTCTTTTGTTAAGAAATTGATTTATATGAAATATAAAAGAAAATTGTTAAAATTACTTTCTTAGGGAAAACATTTGTTTTACATGAACTGTTGTCGTCTAAGAGAAAACAGGTTTGTCTTTTGAACGCATTCTTAACTTGCCTTGATAGTATAAGGCACACAAGGGAAATTTTGTGCAAAATCTTTATTGTATTTCTATAATTTGTATGTTTTAAAAATATGTTTGTAATAAATGTATATTTCTTTACAAATTTTACTTTGAGTAAAAGTCTTGTCTTTTTCACTAGTGCATCTAAAAGTATTTTATAAGGAGAAGGATAAGAGATTTGAAATTCCTCCAGCTTTGAAATCTTCTTCTCCCTCTTCTCACTCCTTCTTCCCCAAACTCTCTTCTTTTTTTACCTACACTTATATAAGACAATGTGATTACTTAATGTCTGTAGTTAGACTTGAAATTTTATAGTAATAAGAAAACTTGATACTATATTTCATATAATGTAGGAATGGAGATGTTACTGACCTCTGTCAAATTTGGCTAGAGTGGTAACAGCTTTTTTCTGCTGCTGTTGTCTGGGTAGTTCTTGAAAGTGTTCATTTTCACTCTCTCCCCTGTTAACCATCATGCCATTGATGAAATATTTTGACAAGATATCTGGTGAGGAGAATGAACACAGGTAGAAGAGGATTCATGCCTATCCCAAGAGCATTAGTGCCTAGTGAACATAACCAAACTTGGCTGAAAGAAATTGAACCCATTTCATTAATTCTGTAATATCCCTTCTATGCATCTACTTAAACATTTACTTTCATTTAAAACATGACAATTAAGATGCATCTAAACTCTTGCTGGTTGATTGTCACAAAATTACATAGGAGAAACCTCAAGGAATCTAAGTAAAAGGTTATATGAACGCAAAAGGGACATTTCACAAAACAATACATTAAGTGTATGATCAAATAGCCAAAGGAAAGAAATGAATTAAAAAAAATCTTAGAAAAATATGTCCAATGATGAAAGTGTATACAGCTAGTTTTATTATATGAAAACAATTGCGTAAGTTTTTTGTTGCTTGTCCTTCTATAGGAATTATCAATGCCAACTTCTTTATTGAAACTTACAAATGCTTAAACACAATAAGTAAAAGTTTCTATTGTATTTACCTGAAGACATAATTGAACAATGGCACTTAAACTTGATTTCTCCATTTCCACCAAGAACCCAGCTGTACCAAAATGGAATGCACAAACATGAAGAGAAGCCATTACTGGCAAAAAAAATAATATATATATATATATATATATATATATATATATATATATATCAGTCAGACAAAACAAGAGAAACCATGATAAGCAGATGTGTTAGACATTCTATTAAAAAGAGGGAATCCAATGAAATTGTAGCCAGAATTGTACATTGATTTATTTGAACTATTGTATTCATCTTTGTTGTTATTGACACAATATTTCAGCTGTGTATCCTCTGGCCATCTTCAGATGTCCATTTTTGGTTGATATAGAATACCTTGTATTGTTTGATTATTGTCTTCTTTCCTCACAAGTTGATTCATGTTGTGCATATATATATATATATATATATATATATATATATGAAATAGATTAAGTACAGCAATTATTTAATATATTTTCTGTCTATACATTATTTTTATAGATATAATTTAAGTAAATTCTCTGTTTTTTTTAAACAGTATTAATTACATTTACTGGCCAGAATATTTTAAAAATTTTGTAGAAAATATGTGCTCTCTCACAGGAATTGAGCCTGTAATCCTTATGGGAATTGTCATATAGCCTGTCATGCTGTTACTATTCAGCCACAGAGAAGCATCTGATTAACAAAGTTCAAATTATTGTTTATAATCACACACCTTCAATGATTTTTTTCAATTGATCATTTTTGCTCACAAAACATACCTTAATATAAACAATGACAATATATTATGAAATGAATTGCCCAACAATTATTTCATATATTTTCTGTTTATACATTATTTTTTTAGATATAATTTATTTAAGTAAATGCTCTGTTTTTTTTATTAAATGGTATTAATTACATTTACTAACTTGAATGTTTGAGAAATTTTGTAGAAAATATGAACTCTCTAACAGGTGTGTGTATATAAACAGTAATTTAGACTTTGCTATGCAGACACTTCTCTGTGGCTGAATGGTAATTTTAATTTTTCAATTTGCTGCTCCCTTTGGTTAATTTCAAGCTAAATAAATTCACTTCATAGAGTTTGTCAGAGAAAAAAATGAAAGCTAATAAATGATGAAGACAATAAACAGGAATACCTGCAAAGTCAGAAAAATAATTTCAATTTTTCCCTCTCAATAAATTGTATTAGCTCCAGTTTGTTTTTCAACTTATTCAGTAATAAACAAATTGAGCTGATAAATTTGAGTGCCTGAGAACAATATGTTGCCAAATTGAACTGCAATCATTCAAGTTAAAAAGTAATTTTAATTTTTATATTTAAAAAAATCATACTTTATACTGTGAGTGTCAGATATTATCTTGAGTAGAAACGTCAAAAAACATTACTATTTTCGGACAAAAAACAATCTATGCTGTAAAATATGGTCTTTCCTGTCATTGACTGGATTTTTTTAAAATCACATACGATTTTTCTATTTTGTCACTCATTTACTCACCACACATATATATATATATATATATATATATATATATATATATATATATATATATATATATATATATATATATATATATATATATGTATATGTAAATGATGCCCACAACACACACACACACACACACATATATATCCACAGACATATATACAGGTTGCGATGGATAAATTGTCGTTTAAATTACACAAAAATGAGAATAAAACTGATATCTCATTTTAACAGCTATATTTACCAAAATTACACAAAAATATATTTAAATGCTAAAGAGTAAATTCATTCAACAACCAGGTCCTTCTGACAACACTGGAATCTTATGCAACTCTTCTGGACAGTCTCCTTGTTTAAGTTGATGAATGCTGACATAATACTTGCCTTAAGTTTATCTTTGGTGTTACAAAGAGTTTTGTTGGTCTCTTGCTCAACTGCACCCCACACATAATAATCAAGGGGGTTGCAGTTTGGGGAGTTAGGTGGCCAGATGTAAGGGGTGATGTGGAAACAGAAATTGTCTGAGAGCCATGACTGGGTTCTGCTGCTTGTGTTGAATGTTGCAGAGTCCTGTTACCAGATATAGTATCTTCCAGCAGTCACCTTCTTGATCCAGGGCAGCACTACCTCCTCAAGACACTTGATGTAGGCCTCACTGTTGATGATGGCTTCATGCATAAATGAATGAATCCATCATCAACAAATTCAGCAGTTCTTTTCTTATCAGAATGATGTACCTTCATAATCACCATTAGACTCATCAAACGCTTTTTGATTCCTCAGCACTGTCCTTAGATAGACACCCTGACACTCTGAAATGTTCATATTTGAGCTTCCAGTATGAATGCCAAGCAATCCAGCATGCCATTTCCAAATTTTTGGCTGAGTGAATTGTGTTATGGTGCTCTTTTTCTCACAGACAATGCCCTACTACACTGTGCAGTTGAGAAAATTAAAAACAATGTGCATGTGTGAAATGAAAAATATAAACTGGGGACAATTTAACCATCACACCCTTTTATATATATATATATATATATATATATATATATATATATATATATATATATATATATATATATATATATATATATATATTTGAATAAGGTATATTTAAACACCAAGAATTATCCAAATAAATTTGATTAAAAAGAACCGATTAGGTCTATCTGTTTAATTTTTATTGGAAAAATACAGTCAAAAATTAAACAGGCTCCTTATCAGTTATTTTTCATCAAACTGGTTTGTATGTATGTATATATATATATATATATATATATATATATATATATATATATATATATATATGTATGTGTGTGTGTGTGTGTGTGTGTGTGTGTGTGCATATATACATGTTTGATTAAAAACAAGCAAAAGTTCCTTGTTGATTAATTTTTATTTACTTTTACAATGCTTTTAATCATTTTTCTGATTTCTGGTTTATATTTGTAAATATATTTGGCCATGTCTAAACACTTTTAGATAACACTAGCCATTTTTAAAGACTTTGTATTGTATTGTTAGTTTAATTTTTTAAATATTGCATTTCATGTGTTGTTTTTTTAGCAATTTGCATATACACATGGGAGTTCATGATTTTGTATTTCTTTTTATGTAATATATCTCGTATGATGGCTTTGAGGATTGATGTAATTTTATTGATCTTTGGTTGCTTGCTTTTTATGCACAATTCCTTGGGCAACTGTAGTCATTTTTTAAATTTTGTAGTATAGCAGCTTTGTTATAAATACCAATAAATTAATGTTGTCTATGTATTTAAATGCCTGACTGGAGAAGGCTTCTCTAGTAACAGTTGAAACACATACATTGATTTTGCTACTACAACATTTTCATCTGTCTATGAGATAAGGTGTTATGTACACTATTTACCTTATTCAGACTATTGTCCTCATCTTTGTTGCCAAGCATAGAAATGAATACAATATGGTAACCAGTAATAAGGAGTGCCAGAGAAAAGCGATAAGAACAATGAAAATTGCAATATGAGCTCTGGTAAAAAAATGTAGCTGAAGAGATTAAGTTTATAATACCCAGAAATTCATACACAGATGTCCTCAAGGACACATGGCACAGTGGATAAAGGCATTAGTTAGATCCAGTGACAGGACCCAAAGAGTATAAGTTCCTGGTTAAGGCAGTGGAGAACTTCAAGAGGTGATTTAACAGGAGATAACTGATAACTGACATCCATTAGACATGGCATGTGGAACTAGAACAGTCTACCCCAGTGAGCGAAATAAAGGGTTCAGTTTGACATTCCAACCACCTGAAGAAGGCTAGAGTGTACAACGTTGTGATGGCAACAAAGATGACAATAGTTTGAATAAAATAGTGTAGTCAGTTAAAATAGCTAAATAGTCATGCCACTTATCAAACAATATTGTTATTAAAACATATATTATCAACAAGGAAAACAACACAAAATCAGACAAATATTTAATAACACAAAGTTGCTATACCATGTAAGTTGCAAAAAGTGACTGCAATTGTTCACAGAATTTAAAGATCAACAAAATTAGATCAAACCTTAGACCCAATACACTAAATATATTTAATTAGCAATAAAGAAGGCACAAACTCCCATGTGAATAAGCAAAAAAAATATGATATTTTAGTGTTACAATGAAACACTAGCCATTACTAGTACTTAGACAAAAGTACTTAGACATGGAAAGATATGAACTAGAAATTGGAAACATTGAAAAGATAAATATAAAAATAATCAGCAAGGATCTCTGTTGGTTTTTAATCAAACATGCATAAATGAAAAATTCCTGTTCAAATACAATCAATATGGAGACATCCCTGATGCAGTCACAACGTCACTGGGCTAGTCAAGTTACTAGAATGAGTGATGATAGAATATCTCAGGTCCTCATGTATAGCCAGGTAAACAGGAATGTTGGATGGCCGTGGCTCAGGTATAAAAACAATCTAAAGAATAAGCTCTCAGCTGCCAATGTGCCCCATATTAACTTCAAGTGAGTTGCCCTGGAGATATTTGTACCAGAGTGGTATCAGAAATTTTGAAAAAAATCATATTGACTGGCTAAGAGATGAAAGACAATGGCAAAAAGTGTCAGCAAATATTCCTGTTGCTATGTCTCAAGATCCTTGCTATTGTACAATATACAGACTTGTATGTAGGTCACTAGCAGGACTGAACACAACACAAACATAAAAATCAAATGAGGTTGGAATTAATGAATTTATTTTTAATGCAAAATTTTCATTACTTCTAACGTTATTTTTAGTAGACAGAAGTTTGAAGTAATAAAAATGTTGGATTCAAAATAAATCCTTAGAAATCTCTTTGTTAAGCAAGCTAAAACACTCCAGATCAAATGCTGATTTCTCCTGCAAAGGTGAACTCAGGTTCAAACCTTTTCCAGAGAACACATTTTCTTTATTAAGTGTGCTGGCCAATTGACTAAAATAAAAATGGGGCATCTATTCCAAACATGGGTATTCACTAAAAATAATGTTTGCAGTAATAAGAAAATTAATAACAAAGTGGAAAAATATTTTTGTGTAATATGTTTTGTCCTTTAGGACTTCAGACTAAATTGATGTTTATTTTGATGTAATTACACATGTGCATGAAGGAGAATGGACATTGGAATTTTAAACATCCAAGTTAATTTTTTTTAATATTTTTTATGTGTTTAATCTAGCCGATTTCATTTAGTTCCTTTTTGTTTTTTGTATAAATTTTTATCACTTTTTTTTATTAAATATCTCACATTGTGATAACAGAAGATCTACCAAGAAAGGTGAAATATTGTAAAGAACTGGATGCAAATTTACTGTGGGTTATCTAACAATTAAAGCACTTTCTATAGACTTAATAAATTGGTTTCTCTTTTAATTACAGTAGTATTTCTTAAATTGATATTATGGTCAGACTCATGACAGTGAGCAACTAATGCATTGAGTGCATTGTTTTGTAAAAGATCATTTTTGTGTTCATATAATCGTTTATTTAAATTCCTTAAGGTTTCTCCTATGTATTTTTTGTGACAATTATAACAAGTAAATTCCTCCTACATATTGTAGCTTATTATTTTGCTTTATATTAATTAAGACTTTTACTATTTAAGAAGTAGTTGTAACAAATCTTATTCTAAGCTTAGCTAAATTCTTTTCAATTGTAGTTGTAATAGAGTTGGTGCATAGGGTAATATATTTTAATTTGTTGTGTCTGTCAGAATGTTCCATTCTTCCATTTTTAAATATTTTATGACCCTTTTATTTCAAGTTGAATATGAATTAATCTATGATATTAGAGAACATTGAAAGGGATTTTCAATGTATTATCGCAATGTGCATTCCTTAATAATAAAAGCAATAAAAAAATAAAAAATAAATCAAATTGGCTAGATTTATAGACCCAAACACACAGTATATAAAACCAATTTTAATTTAAAAGTTTAAAATTTCAGCATCTCCTCTGCTTCATGTATATGTGTTAAGATGTGTTATAGACAAGGTAGATCTAGACTGAGTTGTAACCTATTTTACTGACTAAGAAAAGTATCCCAGCTTGCATATTGTGGATTTTTTTCCTGTAAAAGGGGAGGGGGAAAACTTTTACTGTCATTTCCACAGATTGTAAATCTACAGTATGTGTAGCTACATCAATGTAAACATCACTTTAATTCAATGAAGTTCTAAATGGGTATTTAAAAGCAGTAATTCGACCTTGCTAACCAGATGATTCCTCTGTAGCTAAATGGTATAGCAAATCAGGCTATATGACAGTTTCATGTAGGATACAGGTTTGATTCCTGTCAGAGGACATATTTTCTATGAAACTTCTTGGACATTCAGGATGGTAAATGTTATTAACACTGTTTATTATAAACAGAGTATTTACTTAAATATTTCTATCTATAAAATAATATGTAAACAATATATATATATATATATATATATATATATATATATATATATATATATATATATATATATATATGTATATATATATATATAGGCAAAAGTGATATGAAGCTGAATGAAACAAAATTAAAATTTAAACTTAAAGTTAAGCCTCCTTTAATTTTCAAGGTTTCTCTTGATGTATAATTATAACCAATGTTTGTTTGTATTTTGTTTCCTTCTCCTACATATATAGGATCCTATCAATAAAAGCATTATTTAATCTGAAGAAATTCTTTTGGAGGTCAAAACATGTCATAGAATTTTTTAGCAGAGCTGTGCTACAAAAGGTGAAAATAAAAATACATAACAAAATAATTAAGGAGGTCATGGGTTAATTTTCATTTAGTTTATATAGTTTCCAATACAACAGAATTAACCCTGTCCATTAAACTCTCTATTGTGACACTTTGTCCTTTTCTTCTAAAACTTGAAGTCATTCATTCAATAAAGAAAGAGGTCAGTTAAGAATTCTTTTGGCAGCAGGTCACATAGGGTTTAGCAGTTTCTTTATCTGCTGCTGTCTCATCTCATCTGTGCCTCTTGCCATCTCTCACTCCAACTGTTGGGTCACTTAAGTGCTCTGTTTATATGTATTTCACCTAATTCCCACTGCATCTCAGGACTCATCAATATTCATATCAATTAATTAATTTCTCCAATTTTGATGAAATGATAATGAGCTTCAAACAAAGTGGTTAATTATTCAAAACAATACATTCTTCAACAACAAACTATGTTTATCATTCCTGACAACAATCGACCCACAATCGGTTACTTATTCAAAACAATAATTTTTCCAATAACAAACTTTGTGTTTACAAATTATTTCTATGTCTTTGATGTCAAAGAATTTCCTTTGTTGTCCATTTTCTAATATGACCCATATAATTTCCTACCCATTTTGCATGGTTACAAAATGACACTCCACATTCTTTATATTACCAGCCTTGTGAATTTTTACAATTACATTTGTCTTTTGGCTTACATTTTACATTCTTATTCCATTCTATGTTCCTTGTTATCAGAAAGAAAAAAACTCTCTTTTTTTTCTCACTTCATATTTCAATTCATATTTTCACCTTAACATTTTTAATGTTTTTAACCCTTCTAGTTCTCCAATTCCTATACAGGGTTTCACATGAACCCTTTTAATCCTGATTTCATACTAGTAGTGTCACCCTCATACATACAATTTTTTTTAATTATTTCACCCCAAGCATGGTAATAAAATCACTAAGATGCAAGCAGTTTGATTGTGAGAGAATATGAGAAAGAAAAACATTATTAAGGAGTGTGTACAATAAAAGAACTGGAATTAAGAATCCAGAAAATAATGATTGACATTGCATTTAAAACTTTGAAGATCAAAGTTGACTGGAAAGAACTTAAAGTTACATCTATCAAGTTCACCTGTAAAATGATATTACATTATAACATATCTACATATATATTGAATTATAGATAAACTGTTACTATCCAATACTCCAGTAAACAAATGGTTTATTCAAATTGGAAAAGAAATGCCTATGTTTTGAATGAGGCGTGCTGAAAATTCTCAAAATATATATTGTCTTGAATCAATCTATCATTTATACATTGAGCACATGAGCTTCATTCCAATACTGCAGTTTAGAGGATATTTCATAGCTTATAGGTCAGTTCCTTATAGTACTCTAGAAAGTAGCTATCTATCTTTATAAGAGTCAGATCAAATTAAAAATGGAGTATTGTTGACATATCTGGGCTGGTGCTGTTCAGTCCTCACTGTCCAACTTTGACACAGTTCAAAAGTGGTCTTGTGGGCAATGAATCATTTTCAACACCCTGAAACTATGGAATAATAGCCTAGTGGATAAAGCATTGGTTTGTGAATTAGGTGACATAATAATTGGGAGATCAATCCCTGGACTGAGCATTGTGGACTCAATAACTAAGCAGTACTGAGAATAAGAACTAGCTGAGATATCACTATATATGGTCAGTGGAATGAGAACAATCCACCCTTATTAAATAAAGGGTTCAGTTCAGAATTCCCTGTAGGTTACCCAAATCACCATACACCTGATGAAGTCCAGAGGGCACAACAGCCAAAATATTGTGATAACAATAACAAAGATGAGGATGAAAATGTCTGTGAGTAAATAGTGTTATCCCTGAAACCACTTTCCTACAGGTGAAACATTGCTACCCTCTTGCTACCCTATCACTATAACTATGATAAATATTCAGACAAGTTACATTCCTTAATTCCACCAGTTCAGACCTTCACAGCTAAGATCCGGAATGCCATGTTCACAATATCAAATCATCCTCATTCTTTTTTATCCCTTTGTTAAAGAAGAAATATCACTTAGACAGCTTCTCCCCCGGAACTGTCACTTTATGGAACGGAACAGACTTCCAAGACAGTGCTTACCTGACCACTATAATCCTTTATGCCCTCACACGAATTGCATTCAGTTACACAGTTGAGTGGCTCTTAGGCTTCGTTCTTAGGTGAAAAACTTTGAAGCAGTAGCCATGTTGCTTAATGCTACTATTTGTAAGATAGTAACATTATTCTTTCTTATTTGTATATATATATATATATATATATAGCCATCCACTGTTTCACTGTATCACAACTCTTCAGTGTGGCTAGACGTCTGATTGCTTCAAGCCAGGATCAAAACCAGACTGATTTGACATCAGTCAGATATCTTACCCCGAGGCCATCATCACATGGCAGAAAGGAAGGGAATTTTAACGTTTTTCTCTATACGAATTACGCCAGCAGCTCAGAGAACTCAATTATACTTGAGGAGTAATGTTCTCTTTCTCTCTCTCTCTCTCTCTCTCTCTATATATATATATATATATATATATATATATATATATATATAAGCAATTTCTGCATATTTAAGCACATATGGAAACCTATCAAACTCCATCCACAATATACTAGTAGAAAATACAGGTATAATATCCTCATCCACATGTAAAAAAGATTAAAAATAATGGAAGCACTAACAATAAAAAAAGGAAAATTCAACACTCAGTAATATCAACTGTGAACATGGCCACAATGTGCTGACCATGTTTGGAAAATAAACATTCCTATAACATCAGACATATACATAAAAAACACACACACATTCAGTTAAAAATAAAAAAAAATAAAAATTGTCCCAATAATATATAATCAAGTGCAGATCACTTGATAAGATAACAACAGAATTAAATTATAACATGTGTATGTTATAAATTTGAATATATATATATATATATATATATATATATATATATATATATATATATATATATATATATATTATATTTCTTATTACTATAAATGTTATTTTAATGGCTATATATGTTTAAGTTACTATCCCTGTTTTTTTAACTACTTTAAACAATGAAATTAATAACAACCAAACTAGATGGTAAAACCTTTTCTGTCATAAGGTTACTTGAATATTGAGGCTGCTAGATGAAAATAAATATAATATACTTTTTAATAAATAAACAGAGAGTCTACTCAAATAAGGGTATCAACTAAAAATAACATTTTAAGTGATAATATATGTTTATGATTTCATTGATAAGGAAAAAGATTTTAATTCACTATAAGATATTTAAAAATGAATAAGTGAAAATCAGATCTTTTCTTTCTCACCAATGTCCATAATGTCATAAATATTTAAAATATGGTTTATTAAAATGTGTGCATATGATGTTTATACATTATAAAAAGTGCAGTTGAAATTAACAATGATCATGTGCCTAAAAGTTCAGATGATTTACAAATTTGATAGTGAGTTCAATCATGATTGATACTTTAAAGAAATTATGCCATGTATCTGTCTTAATGCTTTTATAAAAATGTGTATATTAAAAGAAATCTTTTAAGGGAAAAAGAGATTAAGTACTGTAAACATTTGCCTGTAGAACAGGAGAATGCATGTCAATCTTGTGATCTAATCATAGTCAATCCTGTTCTAATTGAATATTTTCACATCAAGTTATATAAAGAAATTTCTATTTGCATTCTATGAGTGACTTTGTGGTCAAGGGAAAACACTAGGCTTGTATCAGATCAGAGACCAGAGACGTGAAAAGGTTTGGTGATGTTTGGTGATGCTCAGGGCAATTTCGTTGATTGTATCAAGTAGGGGGTGCCTGTAGGGCCTAGTACTGAGAAATATGAGAAAGGAAGAAATTTTAAATATGTAAAAACAGATGAAACATGGAAGCAACATTTTATTTAAATTAAATATAAACTACATTTGATTGGATGCTCGGTCCATTGAACCATTGCCCCCCCCCACACACACCTCTTTGCATGCTATTGTCAGAGACTGTCAACAGGGCTGTGCAGAGAACACATGATAATGGTATACTGAAATCCATTACATTAACCTTCCTGAGTAGAATTGTCAGTGTTCATTCTGTCTTTTCGGTTAATAAAAGATAAAATTTATGAGTGAATTAAGATTTGCTTTCAACTTTTGATTTCCTTCATTGTTACTGATCAGAAAAGATCCAATCTTTGTTGAAGATAAAAAAAAATTTGCCTGTGAATAAATAAATAAATAAATAGAAAATAACCCCAAATAGTTATATTTTGAGTTCATCAGATGTAAAAAAAAAAAAAAAATGAAAACCAAAAAGTATTTTCCCCCACTGAAACGAAAAAAACAAAGGAAACCATATTTATTTCTAAATTCTTTTAGTTTTTAGTCTTATTTTTTTTTCATCGTTTTTGTTATTCCAATACTTTTCAAAGAATCATTTATTTTATTCCAAAAGATTTTTTTTCTACCATTTTTATTTTACTCAATATTGATACAATTTTACAATAAGTATCCAGTAATCTGTAGTAAAAAGAGAACCAGTGAATAAACCTATAACAAAGTTTTATTGCGGTTTACTCTGACTACTTATCTACTGACAGATATAACAGGGTGCTTTTTATACCTCCTACACCTTAAGGGGAGGTAACTGATGATTTATCAGTACATAACCTATCAACCATAATCTTATGCTAACCTCTGATTGTTTTTATTTCCATAATCCAAAAAGAGAGTATTACCCATCCTTGTAAAATAAGTTCATTTAAATAATCTGACCGGGTTTTATTCAATATATATATATATATATATATATATATATATATATGAAAGAAAATCTAAAAATGCAATATTATATTGTTGCATTCAAGAAAGCACATCAACCATTTACATTATAACTTCTCTTTGGGTTTGATATAATCCCATATATCCCTGTAAAATTCATGCACAGCTGGTAATTTCTCAGGCTTTAAAGTCACATACAATAAAACATTATATGTTATGTTATAGAAGAAAAAACATTATAGCTAAAATTTTTAAAAAGTAGTTTGTTCTTCCCTAAAACAAAATTACTAAAACCTAAAGTTAAAAAAACAAGCAAATCTTTTATTAATTCAAACATGGATGCCAATTTTGCATCACTTTTTTCTTTTTAATATTTGGAGCAATTAATTAAAAGAAGATCATTAAAAATGATTGATAAACAAGTCTTAGAAATGGTCTTAAAATATCCAGAAATTATTTTGGACAATTGCTTCTTTTCTCCAAAAATGCCATTTTGGAAACTTGAATGAATTTTGTTATCCTCTGAGAGAAAACCTTTTGATTTCAGTTCATCTTCAAAAACCTTTTCGATTTTTGGCTCTTCTTAAACCTGGGTAACTTGCTTTCAATCGATCTTTCCAATTTTCCATCGTCACTATCAAACATTTCTCATCATCTCTCAGCCCACCCCTGCCTTTATCAAGGCACTTCATCACCTTTCATTAATAATAGAGAAGAATATTTTATTTAATTTGCTTTTTGTGAATTTTATCTTTTTTCATTAACTATTTTTTGGCATCATTTGGTGAGAAATTATATTTTGTGTATGAAATTAATTCTTGGAGAAGGAAGTAATAAAAATTCTTTTAAAAAATATTAAAATTTGAAAAAATTTAATACAAACAACCGGATGTACTGGTGGTTGAATTTTTCACGTAATAATATGAAAAGTGAAATGTCCTTAACCCCATGTTGCCTGTCACAAGCACCAATCTTGCTTGGATGAATATAAGCTAGAAAGGAGTTAAGAATAAAAAAATACAAATATAATTTTGCACGTGCACACACATGCACACACACACACAAACACATATTAAATGGTCAATATATATTTGCACACATGCACATGTTTTAGATTGAGGCATATAAACTACATTAAAGGAATAATTTTTTTAAGATTAGAAAAATGCCATATATTGAGATATAATTGAAAGTGAAAAATAAAAATGTTTAAGGAAAAATATTAATGAAGCTAATATATATGTGTGTGTGTGCGTGTGTGTGTGTGTGTGTGTGTGTGTATGTATGCATGTATGTATGACTTAAATACATTCATATCTACAAGTTAAATATGAAAGTTAATTTGGAAACCTTCAATTTGACATGTTTTGCCAATGAAGTAACATCATGAGAAAATGATGGCACCAGTTCCTCTGCAAAATATGTTAACTTAAAGAGACCCAGTCATTAACAGCAAAGATGGGGTAAACCCCTACTCCTGTTCAAAAGACAGGGGAAGAGTGTGAACTGGACGATAGACAGACCTATCTACTCCTCTTAATGTATGATAAAAATATAGTTTTAAGCTATGCTATATTTATGAGTAAATATGCTCAATACTGGGAATAGAGTGTGTGTGTGTGTGTAAATATAAACGTGGACACAGAAATCAACACCAAGGGGCTACTCTCTGTTTCATGCTAGAATGCAATATTCATGCCATCTGAATATATATATATATATATATATATATATATATATATATATATTATTGGTCTGGAGAGGACAATCCCAGCATGCGGCACCTTTGGAAAGTTCGTAAGAACCAAACCACGGGTTGACCCAAACCTTGTGATTGGGTGGACGGAACACTTGGGGGACAAACAATAGCTGTGTTAGCACAAAGTCACAAGTCATCGTGTGCTGGCCTTGTTGAGATTGTTGATCCCGCTAGATAACACGCTCTATCCCAGAAACTGTTACTAAGGTCTGCTCAGCATAGTTGCGGTATAAACCACAGGTGGGCTCTGTGGGTGTTGAACAAAAATAAATGTGCCTGAGCTTACGTCTGAATTAGGGATTGGCTAGCCGCCCTAGTAGATGGGTATCCTAGAATACGAGTGGCCTGCTATTATTATATATATATATATATATATATATATATATATATATATATATATATATGAGAAAAGAAGAGTCACACTGCAAACTGTTTGAAAAGGGAGAAAGAAAATTGAGGACCTTTAAAAAATTATCTTACGAATTGCAAAAAAATAAATGTTATTTTCGTCACTTCCTCTATGAAGCTTAATCTTCGGATTGTTAATAAATCCTGCATTCTTTATTCAGCATCTAAATTATATTTCGGTTACTAATTCTAGTTCTAGAAGAGGCAACCAAATTTTTCACGAAGTGCTTTTGTGTGTGTGTGTGTGTGTGTGTGGTGTGTGTGTGTGTGTGTGAAAGTTAAGTCAACTAGGGCAAGGTTATTATTCCCAGCGAGGACGAAGTGCGTGTTAACGTTGCTACTACCGAATGCTAGGTTGAAAGAAGGAAAGAGAAAGACGAAGATAGCGTTCTTTCATTTTTATGGTACTTAAACAGCGCCACCTAACAGACGTTTTGACGGACCAGATGGAGGCAATCCCCACAAACTAATTGGTTAATCGAGACACCCACTACTAAGCCCAATGTTCAATTAATACTGCGCATGATCAAATAAGGAGTGTGGAAATGTGGGAAGTAATATTGTGTTACGCCATATATTCATAAGTTCATTTGAAATCCTAAAGTTTTAATTGGATTCGAACACCAACCTCCAGCAACAGTAGTAAAAATTTTAGCCACAAGGCAAGCTATCTCTCTCATCTATAATTTTTTACGTCGACAGTTGCCTGGTTAAGAAAGAAGACAAAATAACAACCAGCATAAGGGAATTGATTGACTGTCGTCAAGCATATGACATAGAAAAATCGCCACAAGGCGAGTTTATATCACAAAGACAAAATAAAGCACCACACTCAAAGTTTCCAGACTGTTTAAACGCCAATCTTGAGAATTGCCTAGGTTGGCACCCCGAGATTATCCTTTAAAGAACGCGGCAAACAAACCTCTTTATTCTTTAACAAGGGAATCCCTGCATATCCAGAGGAGGCAAAATAACGCTCGTTTCAAAGCGGTCACAAACACTATACGGAACGGTAGTAACACAGAGACAGAAATGGAGAGGTAATAATTGTGACAACTCTACGCCTATACCCTAAGAGATAATTGTCGCTGAAATTAACTCTCGAAGTGAATTTCGAGTCAGTCTTTATCCAGACGGAGAAAAAGCCTAAAGCGAACTCGTTCGTCCAGTTAAAGGGACCAAGAAGCGTATTCAAACACAGGTTGATGGTGTTATACTTCAACTCTGTTCTCGTGTTACTTGTTAAATGTTCGTCTTGAACATATCACGCGTAAAGTCGATACGAATTTAGTGACATCATCGAGGCACAACAAAGTCAAGATCCTAATACGGTCAATAAATTTAATGGTCGCAGGAGCATAAAAGTCATCAGGTGTGCATTATTAGGATATGAAAAAAATCATAGGAAGAAAGTCATCGGAAAAAAGGTCGCACGAAGAAATGTCATAATTTTAGTTTGTGTGTAGAAAAAAAAACAGAAAGGAATATTTTTATTTAAAATAGAGAATATTTTTAATAAAGTCATATCTTAATTTATTTAATATATCCGAATATAATACTAACTAAACAACTCATATGGAGTAATCTATCCGTATTCGATCGCTGTGAAACAAGTTCCACTCGAACAGCATCTTCCCGCGAACCACTACTCTGAGGAACCGATTCCCAAGAGGATGTTTCCCCGAACAGTACAATCATAACCGGTTCAAGTTGAGGGTTGACCGTTATCTTCCCCACCAATCCGTACGAACGGCCTTCTAAACGTAGCGTTCTACGTCGAGTGACGTACGAGCCCTGTACAGGGTGAACCTTACAGTAAAAACAAAACAAAAAAAAATGGTTAACTTTTCTTCCGTTTCCGTAATTAGTATGCGCTGCGTTTAGCCGGTCATGTGACCATGAATGGCCAATCAGTGAAGCTCTGACCGGTACAGACGACAGATCTTGGGTAGATGCCATAACGACCATTGGGTGAATCTCTGATGCAACACGAGTTTATTAAAATGTTACTTTAATCATTATAGATTAAATAAGACTTACCACCAAAATGTTCATCCTTTTACATCCCATTTGTCTCTGCGTGTTAACATTATATATACAGATGACACTATGTTGATATCAAATAGATAAAGGAAACTACAGGAACTCCTACAGAAGTTAGTAAAGGTAGGCGAGAAGAAAGGGCTAAACATCAATTTTAAAAGGACATAATGTATGGTTGTCAACAGAAGGATGCTGAAAATACCATGGACTGAACACGTGATAACGACGAAGTTTTAGAGAAAATGGAAACTTATGCTATGCATCGGAAAGAGACAGTTAACATTTTTAGAGTATATTGTGGAAGATTCCACATTTGCCAGTTACACCCCATTGGAAATGCACTCTTCCTCTATAGTAATTACCACCACATTACATAAACACAGTACATAGACAAGTATTCATTGGTTAATCTACTCAAAACTAACTCGCTGATTAGTCAGTTCCGACCAATCAAACCGCCTGCACGCGACAAATCTGTTTTCCCGCTCAATTTGCTCTGAGATTACCACGTGATTCACAGCCATATATAAACAAAACACGTGTAAACTCTCTCTTTCTCTGTCGCGTCTCATTCCTTGCTGCCAATATGTAATCTTCAAGAACTCCCGTCTTGACCATGGAGTCAGACGTTAAAGAACATTACCATTTCACGCAAGTACGAACTCTAAAATCTCTTCTAAACTCTTACCAAGGTTTACAATTCACATTTCCTAACATGTTAAAGAAACTTTATTCTTCTAAACTACAGTTTAATAATTACTTCTTCTTTATGAGCTCAGGAACAAATATTTGCAAATCTAAGAGACATAACTCTATCACACCTTCAGCTTATATGCTTGTACACCAAACACTAATAAATTTAATTGTTATGTTTTGAAATCATTACATTCTGTTTTGTATTTTATACTATGTGCTATTTACGTCAAATATAAATTGCATTGCGTCCACGCATTGTCCTTAATCCCGCTTTTCCAAGCCAAAGTTAAATGTATGTAGTACACACCCTTTACATAATGGTGACAACCCGCTACAATATTGGTAATCCCGTCGCTACAATAATATAATGAAGCATGAAAATTTGATACTCACAGGACAGACTGAAGACAAGAGAGACTGGGGAAAACAACGCATAACCTGACTAACGATCTTATGTAAATTGTTGACAGAACAAGAATTATGAGAGATAGCAAAAAGACAAATTTTACTAACAGCTGAAAAACAGAAAGTTGTGAATACAATGATCGCAGATGACCTGAAGGGACAGGTCATATAGAATAAGAAGAAAATGTAACGCTTTAATAGTAACAAGTTCAATTTTTATTGTTAAATAAAATACTTTCTAGTTTATTTTCATCTGTTGTTTTTCAATTTGTGTTATTCGGTAGAAGCGTTTGAGTTGCCAGGTTGAATCTATTGCTGAAGGGCTGCAGTCTATTCGCTTACATTAGTTTGAGCTTTGGAGAACCTCGTGGACACAGGAGTAGTCAGAGACAATGTTATATAGGTTTGACGGTAAAGCTATGTTTTTTTTTTCTGAGATCGAAGGTCGTGTCAAATAAGAGAGAGCCTTTTGTTGACAGATGGTGCGTTCGAAATTTGATGCTATTACAGCATCTTCCATTTCTTTCCGCATAGCTTCTTCAATTTCGGTCAGGTTGCTTCTCTCCGGGTAGCAAGAGACGCTTCGGTAGATATAAACAGCTTGAGGGAGATAAAATAAGCTTTTCATAAGAAAGAGACCTAGGTGGGAATCAAATAGACAGATTCATCTGATCATAGTTTTAATCTCATATTTGGTATAGATGGGGATATAGGCGAGAATAGACAGCTGATCCAAAAATCACAACACTCTCACCCGACGTCATCTGGAAACTACTCACAGTAGATTTTACGGCGTTAAGAGCATCTTCAATAATTTCGCTCTTGGACAACTTAAGTATCTTCAATTTCTGCGAGTATGACGGTACGTAAGTGACAGACAATGACGTTGACAGGTCCACCTACAGTTGCATCATAGAAATACCAGATGTTTAAATGACACTCGAAGCATCGGAATAGATTTTGTCTAATTCAAGCGGAAAGGGAAGTTGGTCCAAGAGGTCACCTTGCAGGGCATTCGGAGTGAAAGGAATAATTTTGTCAACCGTGAGAAGTGCATTAACCGATGCTTATGTCAAATAGGCAACAAAATAAAGGACTAGTTAGTTGACATCTGAGTCGCACCCATCAACATGTAATCCTGACAAAAGTTGACAAATGTTGAATGTGTTCTCCATATCAAGGTTGATAACAATCTTTCAGGCATCAAATCTAACTTCGCGGTTGAAAATCTGTTTGACGCCAGCTCCAATCTGAAATGCTCTTGACCAAACTCTCAGGTGACGGATTTGCACGAAACCTTGGCGGTGAGACGGCGAAAAACTTTGTCTCCCCACCGTTCTTCATCCTTAGAGAACTGTTACGTTGACTGGAAATAGGATATCTCGTGCGAGATGTCGCAGTACATAAATAGGTTGCATAGTTTAATTAGAGACAACTGGAGACGCGTTTATGCATCGGCTGTGAGGGCGGGGATGCTAGGTCTTTTAAATGGCCAGTTCTGAGACCATCTATATTTCTACGGTTTCTACTTGAAAAATACTCCAACTCCAAGTCTACCACTGATTCAGTTGCTGTAGTCTCAGTGTGAATGTATCTAATGTGGGAATGGGTCAGATGTCCACCAGTAGGGACAGGATGCTTCTTTCATAAAGACCCACAATTTATTCCATCAGATACAGGACTCAACTTGAGTGCATATTTATTTAAATAAGTGTTTGTTTCTTCACCTTGGAATAGTTTTAAAATTGTTGGTTCTGTAAGGCTAAGAACAAAACGCCTGGATACTGTTTTGGGACTTTTGGATCACTTTTAAATGCATGCAAATTCACATTTAAAAGCTTACATTTTCGTTTCATGTTATAAAAAAATGTTATGCATAATATAAAAAAGAATAAAATGGTTAATAATGTTCATAAGTTGATATTAATTAATTTAACTATAAATTTCAAATTGTTTATAACCTAAACATTATTATTTATAATTCATATTTATCTTTTATCCTTTAGAATAAAATGAAAGATTTGAATTTGAAATTTCGGAAAAAAGAAAGGCCGTTTCTCTGCAAATTCTAAACGCCAACACTTTTCCTCTATGACTTTTTATCTCAACGTTCAGGTTTTTACATTAATAACCAGAACAAAATGGCATTGTTATATTCCTTTTAATTTTTATTAAAATTATTTAATTTAATGAATTTTAATTAAAAAGGACTTTTTACACGCCTTTAAAATCTAACAGCTTCTTCAACTCTGGATATAATGTCAGCGCATAAAGGACACCAGATTCTACTTGGAACCACTTCTTCATAAAATTACCATTTCATTTTTCTCGACAAGCATAGAAAGATTTTCTATTTGGAATTGTTATAGACAAGTGTATGGTTGCAAGAAAGAAATACGACAACAGCAGAAATAGATTTACGTGATTTATTTCAATAGGAACGTGTGGTTTTGGGACAGCTACCTTGTGGTATAGTTCATAAGCCGGCTTCCGATCTGGGTTGATCTCTCATAGTAGTTCTCATTGGTTGGCGTGGCGCTCCTCCTGCTGACTGCCCAGACTAACCGTGACAGATCTCTTCCCTGGCCTCCTGTTGATTGCTAGTACTTCCCCGTGTCCCCCTTTTATGGCGTTTTTTATGGCTTAACGGAATCGAAAAACGACGCGAGTATAATTAGGAGGGAAGCATTTTTATTGGTCGAAAAATAGAAATACTTTAAAATATTATTTTATATTTCGACCGGAACTCGTGCAACGGGCCTATGCGCAAACGACGATAATGGTCATTTTGTGACGGGGCCTTGTCCCGTTCACATCCGGCTCTCGCTCTTGGGTATGTTAGTTCATTTGCCTGCAAATCAGCCGAGATATGTCTTATTTTATTTTATAACAGAATCTTGTCTTCTTTGGATTCACTTGGGTTTTCATTTATTTTCCTTTGTATTGTATAGATGAAAAGAGTGATTATCTCCCTTATGAATTTATGATAGTTGCATGATGCTCAGTGAGTGATGGCAGTTAATGAAGTGACAAACACCAGTTGCTATTTAATACACGGAGAAGCAAGAATGTTTGCCCACAACAGTATGCGATGTGGGCCGCAAATGTCACAAGCTCACAGTAGATAAACCATGCGTATAGAGAACACCACTGGCCTGCCCATTTCCCCATTGGGAAATATTACAAGAAGACGTTTCGGTAGGCAAGGTCGAATTTACTGCTTATAAACAGTTACCGAACGCTCCTTTGTGGCCGATTGGTAAGGCACGTCAGCGTAAATGACGGTTCCGTATAGGATGCAGGTTCGAATCCTGTCAAAGGACGAATATTTTCTATGAAAATTTCTCGGACATTCAGGCCGGTAAATGTTATTTAATACTGTTTATTATAAACAGAGCATTTACTTAAATACTTGTATCTATAAAAAAGAACGTTAAACATAAAAATGTCTTTAATAAAATAAATTGTCGGACTTTGTCCATTTCTTAATATACATACATATATATATATGAAAGAGAGAGAGGATATAATGATAATCAAGGTTTAATTTAGCAATGAAATCCGATCTAAAGCAGAAAAGTTGTGCTGCTGGTGTAACGATTACTGGTGCAAAAATGGAACCGAAAAGCCTAGTTTAAATTCCAACCGAAGCCATTTCTCTTTGGAAAGACATGATACCATGTCTTGTTACCACTAATTAAAAGACTTTCTTTTCTGCTTTTTTATCTTTTCGATTTTTAATTATAATTATTTATTTTTGTTTATAATTTCTAACTTTTATTATTTACAAATATCAATTTCTATTTATTTTTTTTTTTATACGAATAATTGATAAGAATATGGGGTTAGGTAAGGTTTGTGTTTTTTTATGGAAAATCGGTTTTTACAACTGTTTTCCTCCCTAACTATTTTTCTTTGCATTTTTACCCAAGAGGTAGAAAAGAAGATTATCGCCATGTTTTCCTGTCATGAATTTGTGTTGTTTCCTGGAGCTAGTTGATGCTACCAGAGGTGAAAGTTTACTTTAACCAGTCCTCAAATCCCTCTCAATGGTTTTCCTGTCTTGTCAACCCTTTGACAATTTACCAAAGAATAAAATGTTTTACACATGACAGATTTCTATCTTTGACACGTGACCTGCCGATAATAGCTTCCATGCTTGTGACTTGCAATTTTGAGGGTTTAAGAAACAACAACATTCCAGCTTCTTATTTTATTTGCTCGAGAAGAAGCAATGAGAAGAAAACCGCTGAAGGAAAAAGAAAATATTGGAGAAAGCAGGGGACGAGTTTTACACTATCCACTTAGATTAATATGACTTTCTAATTCATTAAAACGCAAATATGGCCAAGAGATACTATGGGAAAGCGATTTTCTTTTAATGTGTCGTTTAAATCTGAAACGTGACTTACGTTTATTAAATTATTATGTTGGCCAGAAAATTCTGACTAACTTAGGAAGCGGAAAGAAAACAATATTTTATAGAGTAACACCAACATTTATTCTTCAAAATAAAATCCATCATTCTCGATGATCTTCTGCCAGTGATCAACCAGCGTCCGAATCTGTCTCAGATCCAAGTCCGCTGGCTTTGAATCAAAAACTGTAAGCAAGCTTACTTCAATTCATCAAATGTGTTGAATCGCTGGTCGCGCAGAAAGTGTGCCATTGAGCGGAATAGGGTATATTGTCACTTGGAGCAGCATCGGAACTGAATGGTGGATGTAGAAGAATCTCAACACCGCCCATCTGTTTGAACTTCTCCTTATTCAACCTGGAAGTGTGTGGCCTCGCATTGTCTTGCTGAAATAAAGCCAGACTTTGATTGATCAAAGCAGGATACTCCTTCTTTAGTTTGTCGTACACTCGGTCTAGCTGCTTGCAATACAGTTTAGCGTTGATCGTGCGACCATGTAGAACAAACTGGAAATGCAGTACTCCTAGGAAATCAAGATTTGTTGCTTCTTTCCGCCATCTAAGGGAATCGGGACTTTCTGGCCAACCTAGTATATAATCTAGCATTTAGAAAAATGTGTACCAACTTGCTCCGCCGGTGGTGATGATGAGGGTCGTTGGTACAATGTGATGGTGCAAGAAATCTAAAATTTTAAATCAGGTTCAACTATTAACAGTATTAGAAAATGTATTGGAGTAAAACCTAGGATTTTAGGAAGCAACGACGAAAATTTAGAGAAAATGGAAACCAAAAGGACAATTATAACTAGCATCGGAAAGAGACAATTGAAATTCCTAGGGATCATAATGTTGTGGATTCCGAGATGAAATTCGGTCTCCAATGAATGACAAACGCAAGAAATAAAGATAAGAAATTAAATGTATTTACACAATAATACAATGGTTATATTGTTAGTAAATCCAGGAACGCGATTAGTCGTAATAATATTATATACGTGCTTGTAACTGACTTCTACAAGCGGTTACCTCACACTATTACTCTACCTCCAACTCAATCACAATCTCAGTCTTCCCCGTATACTGACTGACCCTGGGTATTTAACAGCAGCAGTCCAAGTAACACTCTGGTCGAGTCCACTTATATGAAAAAGAGGAGGACCCCAAAACCCCCCTCCTTAGATCCCTTTTTGTGGGGTAGTTAGTATTTTTGTCTTTTATGGTTGATAATCAGGGGTTCAACAAATTTTCTCTTCCTGTTTGACCTTCTCATTTCTGTGTCTTCCTGCGGTCTTTGGATCTCAAACGCTTCGAATCGTCGTTTTCTGCGGTTGACGAGCTTGGCTCCTCAATCCGTCTCTTTTGTAATTGATCGATATGTCTTCTATGTGAAGACTTCTCTCCTTGTACTGTGTACATTAGATTTCCTAATCTGTTGATTATTGTGCCCGGCTCCCAGTAAGCCATATTGTTTCTAAACACCCTAAAATAAACCCGTTCTCCAGGTTTAAATGATCTCTTTGTGTCAATCGGTGTATACTGGTTTTTGTTCTTGTTTGGCAATAATTTGTCAAACACAGACTTTATTCTCCGAGCAAACATCAATTCCGCTGGTGAAAGACCCGATGGCGTGTTCACGTTAGGTGTTATTCTGTACACTTGGAGGAACTGTTGTATCGCTTTTATTGTCGGTACATCCTCGGCTTTTTTTAACGCTCTTTTTAGTGTGTCAACGGATCTTTCAGCTTGTCCGTTCGACCTCGGGTGTTACGGAGCTATCTTGATATGTTTTACTTGATATGTCTCACAAAATTGTTTGAAGTCACTGGAGGTAATCTGCGTGCCGTTATCGCTTACCAAACAATCCGCGACGCCAAATCTCGCGAATAGTTCGTGTAAACAGTTTATGGTGTTTTCTGTCGTCGGGTGTTTAAATCTGGCAACCTCTGGCCATTTACTGAAACTATCTACTGTTATTAAATAGTAGTAACCTTCAATGGGTCCTGCGTAATCCCCCTGTATTCTGGACCACGGTCTGTCGACTTTAGGCCATGGCCTTTGTATAGAGGGTGGTGCCTTCGCCGCAGCAGCACAACCTTTGCAACTTTCCACCATTTGCGTGATATCATCGTCCATGTTCGGTCAGTAGACAAAACTTCTCATAAGTGATTTCATTCGGTTTTTTCCGGGATGTCCTAAGTGAAAATCTTTTAAGATCCTTCTTCGTAGTGACTTCGATATTACTACTCCCTCGTTATACAATAATATGTTGTCACAGATTGAGAAACTGTCTGCTAAATTCCTCACTTTCTCTTCTATTATTTTCTTGGTATTCTGAATAAATTCGTCTCTTTCTGCTTCTCGTCTTATCTCTAGCAGCGTTACAGGTAGTTCCTTTATTGTATTGCATAGTACCTTACTGATTTCATCTTCAGCTTGTAATGCTGCAATTACCGAATCTTCTAACCTTCTAATCTTCTCAGGTATTAATCGCGATAGTCCGTCAGTGTGTCCTATTTTCTTTGATGGTAAGAATTTCAGTTTAAAATTATAGTTTAGTAACACAGTTCCTCATCTTAAAAGTCTGTTCGCTGTACAGACTGGTAGACCTTTTTTTTGAACCGAAAATCGTAAGAAGTGGTTTGTGGTCCGTTTGGAGCGTGAACTCTCTCCCATAAATATATCTGTGAAAACGAGTTACTGCAAAAATTATGCCCAATGCCTCCTTTTCGATCTGTGAATAGTTTCTCTTCGCCGGTAATAATGATCTAGATGCGTGTGCAACGGGTTTGTTTGTACCGTTCCGCATATCGTGTAAAATACACGCACCTACCCCATGTGAGCTCGCGTCACTTGCAATAATGATTTCGAGTTCGGGATCGAAATGTTAACTCTGAAGTTAATTTTTGTATTATTTCCTTAAATGCTTTTTTTACAGTCCTCTGTCCAATTCCAATTATGCTCCTTTTTTAGTAACTCATTTAGTGGAGCCCTCACTTTATGCATATTATCAATAAATTCGCCATAGTAGTTAGCAAGGCCCAAAAAACTTTGTAGTTCTGCAACATTTTTTGGTTCCGGCAAATTTTTAATTGCCGATGCCCTCTCTGGGTCCGGTTTCCTGCCATTTTCATTTATTATCTGTCCTAAATATTTAATTTCATTTAGGAAAAAAAATCACACTTTTCTCCTTTTACTTTGAACCCAAGGTCCTGAAATCTTCTGAAAACTTCCTTTATGTGTGATATGTGCTCTTCAACATTGTCGCTCTTAATTAGAATATCATCCAGATAAGCGGTCGCGAAATTCTGGCCCGTGAGCATTGTGTCCATCGTTTGCTGAAAAATTGCAGGTGCAACTTTTACTCCGAATGGTAGTCTGTTGAATTTGTACAACCCTTTGTGCGTATTAATGCAAAGGATTTTCGTACTCTCTTCCTGTACTGGGATTTGTAGATAAGCCACACTTAAATCTATTTTTGAAAATATCTTACTGTCGTTGAGCTTTGTAAATGTTTCTTCTGGGCTTGGTAGTGGGTAATGGCGGTCTTTTATCGCTTTGTTGAGTCCCGTCGAAAAATCTGCGCATACGCGGATTTCTCCTGACTTCTTTTTTACATAACCCACCGGCGCTGCCCATTCACTAAACTCTATTTTTGAAAGAATCCCAGTTTGTTCAAGTCTCACCAATTCTTTGTCTATTTTTTTCTATAGTAGCGAACGGTACATTTCGCTTCTTTTTAAAAATTGGTTGGACGTTTTCTTTTAATTCTATTTTGGCCTTAAATTTGTTGCATCGTCCCAACCCGCTCGAAAATACCCCAGGAAAATGGTTATATAATTCTTCCTTCAATTTTATAGTATCTGATGGTTCAACCTCTAACTTTTTGCAAAAAGAGTTGATAGGTAGGTCCCAAACGCTGAACTTCTGCATCCAGTCGATACCTACTAGATTTTCAGTATCTTTTATGACGTATATCTTAAGTTTTTTTGTTTTGCCGTGAAATTTAACATTCACGATTATTTCTCCCTCAAATTTTATTCGTTTGCCTGTAACCGATTTGGCAATTATTTGTGTGTGTAATATGGTAGGTCTGTTGAATTTTTTCCATCTCTAAGTTGATTATCGTGAGGTCGGAACCCGAATCCAGTTGTAATTTAAACTTTTTATTTAAAATTTCCAGTTCCACATATTTCCTTTCGTTGGTGTTGTCATCGTTATTCATCCTTGTAGCTCTTATTCTATTAGTATCTTTTCTATTTCTACATTGGGATGCCTTGTGGCCCTTTTTTCCACATTCAAGACAGTTTTTATATCTAAAGCGGCAATCCTTGTTCCAATATCGTCCTCCACATCGATAACATGCTGATGGGAGGGACTTATATTTGTTCTGATATTCGTCATAATTTGTCCTGTATGTTGTACTTTTCCTCTTATTATAAAATTTTCTTTTTCTTTCCGGGGAGGGTGAGAATCTTTTTTCATTGTCGTAAAATTTTAGTTTTCTTTCCGGGGAGGGTGAAGAACGTAGACTTTTGTTTAACTTACGTATATGCGAAACAGCTGATTTTTCAATGTCCTTTGCGTCTTTCTTTATACTTAAACATCTCTGGCAATCTTCCGATAATTGCTGTAATGTTAGACACGGTTCATTTTGTAATTTTGCAAGCATTCTTCTGCGCATTTCGCTATCTTTTGTAGAAACTAACCCTTGAACAAAGATGAGACATTTGAAATTGTCCGAGGTTAATTCCGCTAGTTTAAAGTCGTCACAATGTTTATTTACGATTGCGGCAAATATGGAATAATCCTCATTATCGCCCTTTACCAGGTTAAGGCATTTCCACCTCCTGTGGAAAAGTGATGTTTTCGGGCTGAAGAGTTCTTTAAAACATGTCACTGCTTCGTCAAATGTTAATTCGTTCGTCTTTTTTGGCAAGATATAATCCACGAACTTTGTATATTCTTCAGTTCCTAATTTTCTAAGCAACAGACGTAGCTTTTTTGCTTCTCTCCAATTTTGACAGTCTATGTTAAAGGTGTCATCATATCTTCTGAAGTAATCTCCAAAGTTTTTGTCCTCAGCTAGAGAATATTTGAAAATCTCTATGGTATTCCACACTGCGTCTTGCGAAAATGTTGCTTCTTTTTCAATATCTAATTGCTTGTTGCCCGCTACTTTCAATATTAGTTTCTGGAGCTCTGTTTGTCTTTCTTGATTTTCCTTTTGCGTTTGTAATAATTGCTTTTGCCATTTTTCTTCCATTCGTTCTTGTAGTTGTAATTGTTGATCATTTTGGTATTTTATCAGTTCTACCAAAATATTTTTAAAATCTTCCATGATAACTCAATTTTACGTATTTTTAACTTCTCGTAACTCTTTGTCGCTAATTGTTGTGGACGAGGGACGGATTTTTCTATTTCTTCTTGTGTGAGTTCGAATCGCTCGGCGCAAATTTGTTGGGTTTTTTTTTTCCGTGTGTGTGCCAATTTGCTTGTTGGACGACGAGGGAAGACTTTTCTTTTGTTGATTTTTTCTTTTCCGTGTGAGTATCTTTTCTTTTCCGAGTGGGTTCGAATCTTCGCCAATTTGTTATTGGACGTCGATGGAAGATTTTTCTTTTGTTGATCTTTTCTTTTCCGCGTGAGTTCGAATCTTCGTCGCCAGTTTGTTGTGGATTCCGAGATGAAATTCGGTCTCCAATGAATGACAAACGCAAGAAATAAAGATAAGAAATTAAATGTATTTACACAATAATACAATGGTTATATTGTTAGTAAATCCAGGAACGCGATTAGTCGTAATAATATTATATACGTGCTTGTAACTGACTTCTACAAGCGGTTACCTCACACTATTACTCTACCTCCAACTCAATCACAATCTCAGTCTTCCCCGTATACTGACTGACCCTGGGTATTTAACGGCAGCAGTCCAAGTAACACTCTGGTCGAGTCCACTTATATGAAAAGGGGAGGACCCCATAACACATAATGAGGAAAGAGGGCTTAGAAAATGTGACACTCACCGGACATATTGAAGGCAAGAGAGACAGAGGAAATCAGTAATACCCTACCTAAATATTAAGTCTAAATGATTTGCAGAATAAGAATTAAGGGAGATAGCAAAAGGTCAAATATTACCAAGAGTTACAAAATGTCGTTGAGTCGTGGAGAACCATGATCCTCACTTCTTTAATGGACACGGCACAAAGAAGAATTGACCAACATGTACGAAATATATGTAGTAGATCCCCTGGAGGTTGGCGCGATATAACATGGCCTATATGCCGCAATAAGGGTTAGATGTCACAAAAGTGAATAGAAAAGCCCAACTAGCGTCCAGTTTGCAGAACAAAAATAAATGGCCAAGTAACTCAATAAATAGTCCGTCCAGGACCCCTGGTCACAAGGACTTGAGTACCTGCATTTTGCCTCCTCCTCGTCCTCCTTCCTTCGGTGTGAAGTCGCCGGATTATATGATAAGGGAGTGTAATGATATTAACTGGGACTTCTAAGTACCTACACCCTTAAGAAAATAAATTCAGAGTTGCTACGAAGTATAAAAAGTATAAAAATGTTCACAAAGAGTATTCAGAATAAGTTCGTAATACTGAAACAACAAAAAAGACATTAGGTTTATTATGAATCTAAATGAATTTGCTATATTAAATTGAAGGGAGTGTGGCAACGCAATGAAGAAAAAGTCATGAAGATATAAAGTCTGTCTTTGATCACGTGAATGGAGTAGCAAAGGGGCTACGACAAATATATGAGTGGACATTGTAGAGGGAGTCAACTGTCACATTTAAATTAACTGAAACGTCTCAAATGTATGTCTATTATCTAACAAATTTAGGCAAAATATTTTAACCGTTTAAAAATAGATTAATTCAACACTCACATGGATAAACAGAATAACAATAACAATGATTTAATATGTATGTGGTTCAAACAAAACAATTGAAATATAGAAAAGGAAATTAAGTTGATGCAATTTAAAATTTTGAGTGTAATAAATATGTCTTGTTTGGGTTCAAATAAAAGAGAGGGAATTTACAAACGCGCGTGCACACATACATGCACACATACAAACGGAGAGAGAGAGGGAGAGAGAGGGAGGGAGGGAGGGAGGGAGAGACGATATTTACATACACAGTGCAAAAGAAAGGTTTGTTTGACTTGGTTGTGTCTTTGGTCGGTGGAATCGGGATAGACAATTGAAAATAGTTCCTTTGAAATTGCCGGTAGCAAAAAACAAAATCCTTGTGAAAATGAATGCGTCTACCGAATATTTCGTTGCCGACCCTGTTTATGTTCATTTTAAGAGATTAAAGGCTTAGGACTTTTCAACACCAATATAGAACGATTTGATTGGGCCATTATCTTTCCCCTCAGTCATGTGGTATGATTTTTCATTACGTTCGCAGAGAAAAAAAAACTGATTTTGTAATTTTCAAAATCGAAGGCGTAGACGTTATTTTTTGTCTTGATATGCGCACGCACGCGCGTGTGTGTGTGTGTGTGTGTGTGTGTCTGTGTGTGTGTGTGGCACACAACCTCAGTGATGCATTGTTATAAGGTGGAAAATCGAAAAAGACATCATAAAATGAATGTCAGCATTAAACAGAATCTTATTGATATTCCTCCCCCCAATAAAATAGAAATAAATATCAAAATCTCAGCAGTAAATCTTACTCACGAAATAACAAATTAAATGGGGTTTATACAATTAATAATCAAATTCATAATCATCAGATGTATCGTTTTGACAAACAAAGCAACCCCTGTAGTTTTCTGAAACACATTCAACCATTAGCCACAGTCAAGATAAGTACTTTACCCAATGCTCATCAGGCTTTCAATGGGTATCAGGTTCTACGCACACCAAAACAACAACGAAAAAAATGTTTTCATTCTCGATTCATCAGTGCTATTAGTCTTTCCTGTTCTTTTGTCTTCTACCTATTTTCTCTGAACGCTTTTTGACTTGTCTGAATTTTCTTTTGTAGGTTTTGCCTCTGCTTCAAATGATTTTTTTTTGGTTTCCAGAGATGTCAGTTATAACAATTGGTCTGCTCTTCCTTCTGGTTTTCTGTGGAAAAGAGAAAAAGAGGCCTCTGTTTGGTAGAGCGTTGACATCTGAAATATTAAATTTATTATCATTTAAAGATTCGGAAAAAGTATATATCAACCTATTCTACCAGAGAAATGGAAATTGATACCATAACAACAGTAACAAAGAACAAATCATTAATTTGATTTGTGATGGTAGATAATTATTAGTCAAATTCAGAATCATTTGATGTATAGTTTTGACCAACGAAAAATTCATTCAACCCGTGCTTACATTGGAAAAGATTGGCATATTAGTCAATTCTTACCAACCTTTTAAAGAAGAATCTGCAATATTATTGGTCTTGATCTGACATCTCGGCTTCAGTCACTTTTCCATCACCGTAATGTAGCTTCCCTGTACCCTTTATATAAATAATTTCATGATAATTGTTGTGATGAACTTTCCATTATTGTATCTATATTGCATGGCTTTAAGCGCAGTACTAGATTGGCGGCAAGGTCTCATCATTATGCTAACAGTTTCTTCTATCGCACTTCTCGCTTGTGAAATTGTCTTCCAGTTTCTTGTTTCCTGTCAACCAATTTAACAATTTAAAGGCAATGTCTATCGTTATCTTCTGTCTTCTTAATTCCTGTTCTTTTATGGCCTTCTCCCTTGAATCTTTGTGACTTTATTGCTTTGCTTTGGGTGAAAATGATTAAAAAAATCCTTGAATTGGAATAATTTTCTAAGCAAACACAAACAAAAATGCGGTTTCTTAACTGGATTCGTCAGTGTTATTAGCTTTTACCTTTTATTTTGTTTCTGGACTTTTTTACACATTTTTTTCTCTGAATACTTAATGAATAATTAAGTTGTTTTATTATCTAGCATTTCTTCGTTTTTATTTTTTGTTTATCCCCTGCTTCAATTGATTTCTTTTTGAAGGTGTCAATGAAAACAGCTGATGTCTTTATTTCTGGTCCCCCATTGGATAGCAGCTAGGTGGTGTTTTGAGTAAAAAGCAAAATTTTTCAGGAGAAAGCTCTTCAGTAGGTTAATGTTTCTTTGTAGAGGATACAGTGCTTTAAACAAACACTGCCTCCTTAGTCCTAACGACATTAATGCAATGATGATCCAAGAACTCAAAATACTAATGACACACTTCCTGCCGCAAAAGTAATTTCAGGTTGACCAGGTTTCACAAATAATGACGTGATCATTCCATTGGGAATCTGATACAAATTCTAGTCAAGTCGCAAAGTCTTTGAAATAATCGATGCAGTACTTTTTTTTTGCTATGTACATTCCCAAATGAGTGAAAATGTTACTCCCTTCTATAGAAAAATATTTATAAAACTGATGATTGTCTAAGATTTTATTGCCCTGTTTGTCGGTTAGTTGTTCACGAGAAAAGCTGATTCGGATTCATGAGGTTACTATTTATGTGGATTATGCCACTTTCTTGAAGAACAAACCACGGTGCTATGTCTGCATGAATAATTCTTGAGCAAAAAAGAGGTAAAAAATGATGCCAACTTGATATAAAGAAAACATGGAATGCTTCAAGGACTATAATACTGTTAAAAATATTAAATTTAAAAATCTAACATTTCTTTTATTTCTCCTTTTATCTACTTTTATAACCTAAGTGTTAAAATGCCATTTTTATAATTTTTGTATAGAATTAAAGTGAAAATAAACTCTACCCTTTAAAATATGAATTTTCCTGTTTTTTTATTCTTTTGTCGTATACCGTAATGAAACGTTTTCCCATCATTTAAAGGTTAAAGCAATTGATTCCGCCTGCTCCATGTACCAACCATGTAATGTCTTTCATGTGACCAACTCCTTAGAAGATGTGAAACCCAATTGGAAATATGTTTTCAAGCAGCCCTCATTCACAGCCAAGATATAAATTGAAACTGTTACATATATATGCATATTATAATAAGTAATTGATTGATTAACACATTGATTGATTCAAGTACAGTAAAAAAAATAAGTTAAAACAGTTAAATAGTATAAACAAACAATACTGACTTCTTAAGCATTCAGACAAATTAAAATTGTTGACGTTCTTATTTTTTTACTGTCAGAGCCGGAATTACACCTTGGGATAGGTCCCTGGGATAATGTAATCTGGGGCCCCTTCATTAGACTATATCAAAAATGTATATGTATATAAAAACAGATATTATCAAAATCTAAATAGGGCCACTTCAAGGAACCCCAACAAATTTAAAAGACCCATCCAACTAGAAGGACTCAAAAACCTTAAAATGTTCCAATTCATTTCAAAGGGGCCCCATTAAATCTGAAAATAAACAAATCTCCTCTGTTTTCATATCATTATCTCTTTTTTTAGTTTTATCAGGGTCCCAAGACTAGATGATTCTTGGGACCCTTTTAGACTTGGGCCCCTGGGTTGCAGCCTATACTACCACATATATAAATTCCACACTGTTTATTGTCTTTATATTTGTTAATCTTTGTTAGTGTTCTCTTTAGAAGTTGCGATGTATTTGTGTGTGTTTGACAAAACTAGAGTACATTTAGCAGAGTGCTGGACCCAACAGAAAGCAACGGACTCCTGGCTTAATTCGATCCATTACCTACCCTATTCTGATTTCTACACCGGTTATAGTGCTTTATACACAATATAAACATTTAAATGAATAAATATCCTTTACCATTATTGTCGTTGGAATCATCTGCCAACGCAAATATTTCCAGAGACCAATGATGTCTTTTCTTTTTTCGCTTGTTTTAGTAACTTTTCTTTTAAAAAAAAAAAGTGTGAAACGAAGCCCCACAATACTTGTAGACACAATGCAATGCTTCTAGCAGATACAGACGATTTTAACCAGATATTTAGCTTTCACTTTGAATATCATGTTGTGTGTGCATATTCTAGGCAACAAGAAAATGTTGATGAGATGACAGAAGTATGCAGCATGTACAAATATTATTGCTAAGAACAATAAGAGTCGCTTCTAAAATTTGTCCATCTCCATGTTTATTAAAGGGTTCTGTTGCTGTTAAGTAAAAATTTATTATCATTATAACTCTTCTTGATTTATAAATTCAAGTCTACCCTGTTTTTTCTGTCGTTATAATATTGCGTTGTAGATTTTTAAGCTTTAATTTTTGTCAATTCTTCATAGGATTTCTAAGATGGCGATTAGTTTATTTATGCTTCTAATTATTTTTTTCTCTTTTATTGTCAGTTCAGTGAACGAAAGAAAAAAGAATTCCCATTCTATTTCATTCTTTGCAAGTGAGGATGTTGATCTTAGGCGCGATTTCACATTTGCTTCTTCATCTTTGAGGCGTGCATCATGGAAGAAAACTCTCACGATTTTACGTTCGTTTGGAAAGCTTTTCAAAGTAACTTTCCCGCCTCTCTGGAATAGAAGTGATCCCCTAAGTTTAGCAAGAACTGACAGAGGGATTAGTTATTTGGTGTTGGTTGCTGAGTTGATATCAATGATCAAGATCCGTGTGCATGGCGGGAAAAAGAAACCTGACTGCAGCAGAAATATATTATTTCCATAGTAACAAGGGAGCCATTGTTAGCCATTGTGTTAGGAATGATAAAGTTCAACAAGTACGTAGATGACCGTCATATTACCGTGTATGCTGTCACAGATGTTATCTGCACAATTACAAATGTGGGCATATAAATATGGCATTAACTACAAACAAACAAACTGGGCGGAGATAACACAAATGCCGATGCCTTGCTATAGCTACCCTTACCAGATACTGTCAAAACTGAAGAAGTTTGTGTATTTGTTGGAAGCCTGAACAATAATTTCATGTCGTCTCATGGCATTAAAAGGTGCACCCTCTATGAATCTGTATTTGTCCTGTGGATTGAAATATGTTATCTGGTTGTCCAAGCAGATCCATTCCTAACTCGCTATCAACATAGGTGCCATTAATTTAAGGTTCTGAACAGGCGTTTTTTTTTTGTGGGCTAACTTAAATAATAATTCGACAGATGAGGTAGAAAGTATTACAGGAGCAACATATGGAGCAACCTGGTAGATCAAGAAGTTACTTTCACACTGGTTGCCTGATGGCGGAGTATGGATAAGAGTATTGAGACTGTTGTTGACCTATGTCAAATGTGTATCAAATGAATCGGAAAAAAACCCTGATGTTTCACATTTACACTCATGACCAGGCCGAAGTAAACCATGTCTAAGAATCCATATTGATTACGCCGACTCCTTGATGGGTCGGATGAGTTCTTTTCTTTATTTCCGCCAGTTCAGACCTTTATAGCTAAGACTCACCATTCTACGTCCACGGGGTTAAATCCCCTCATTCCCTCTGTATTCCATTTGTAAGGAGGAAGTTCTACTCAGCTTTTTTTGTTACGTGTATACTCCCTTCGTTATCTACCTTCCTTATCCTCATAATCTTCAGTTCCTACTTCATTCTCTTATATTCACATCACACACCTCATTTAGTAACCCTCTAGCTTGAGCCACTCTTGAGTCTTATATTCTTAGTAAAAAAGTTTATGGGCGTTGGATTTCCGGTTCCTTCTAAATTCTGCTTCAACTCAACACTTCCAACGTTTCCGCCTGAACTCAAATTTTTTTAGTATTCTTTTTTATTTATTTATATTTTATTTTAATTATTTTTCCACAATAGAAATAGATATCGTCCGGTTTACTCACTTCTATGTCTTTTGAAGAGAATTAGAGGTTTATCCCTTGTTTCCTGTTTAGGATTGTGTTTCTGGTGCCTTCTAAATTCTACTCCAACTCTATACTTCTAAAGTCTCCGCCTAAGCTCTGAAATTTCATTTACTATTAGTGACTTTCCGGCTCCTTCTAAAGTCGTTTCTCTTTCACCTTGCGTCTTAGTGGCGTTGTCACCTTACTAGGGGTAAATTGATTAAAAACAAACTCAGCGAATGGGCGCCAAATTGCACGTGTTTCGTAAATCTTAGTGTGGGGATAATGGTTTTCCTTTTGTCAATGTGGTGTTCATGGAGTTCGTGAAGAAGAACCACATCAAACATATCATCTCCTGAGCAGAAATGGACGCTTAAACATTAAAAAAATGACATGAAAGTATTGTCAAAGGACGACCTCGATAGTTTATTATTCGATGTAAATTGGATATTTCAGAGCAAATTCTAATGAATCGGAATTTACTTATTCGGTTGGATGCTGTATTTCAGATTTTTAAAAAAGCCATATCTGCAGTCTCGTATCCGAAACATAAAAACAATTTCTAAAAAACTCATAGATTTTAGTTTTTTATCCGATATATTTTTATTACTTCAAACGTTAATTTTTACAGCATACTCGTATTTGAGTAGACGTTCCGTTTTTTAAACAGGGTTTATTTCGTCTACCAGCCTACGCGCCCAGAAAAAAACTTTAAAATATATACAATAACCTATATCAAATATTATTACACGAGTAATATTTTCACAATAAAATTAGTATTAATCCATGCTAATAAAATAATCACGATATATGTATAACATGTGGGTTTCATTATCAACTAAATATTGATAACACTTTTGACTTCGTGAATTGGTGAAAAAGAACCACATCAAACATATCAGTTTTCAAATAAAGGTAAGCATTTTTATTTATAAATAATTACAAAAGATATACAGTGGGGAAAGTAAATATTTCATCCCCTGCTGATTTTCTGAGTTTGCCACCTTACAAAAATAGGAATGGTCTATAATTTTCAGGGTAGGTCCATCTTAAAAGTGAGAGATAGAATATTAAAAATATTCTAGAAAATCACATTATATTAATTTTTACACATTTATTTGTTTTTTATTGGAAAAATAAATATTTCAACCACTACCAACAAGCAATGATTCAGGTCCTACAGTTATTCGGTTATGTGACCAGGGGGCATATAGACTAGTCCTATTACTCAATTATTACCCCTAATCAAGTACTCATTACCTGTATAAAAGAAACCAGTTCACAGAATCCTTCAATGAATCAGAATCTAATCTCTCCACAATGGGCAAGACAAAAGAATTGTCTAAGGACATCAGGGACAAAATTGTATACCTGCGCAAGACTGGAATGGGCTACAAGATGATTGGCAGGCAGCTAATTGAGAAGGAGTCAACTGTTGGTGCAATAATAAGAAAATGGAAGAAACACCAATTGCCTATCAATCTCTCTTGGTCTGGAGCTCCATGCAATATCTTCCAACGCGGAGAGTGAACCTGATGATGAGAAAGGTGAGGAATCAATCCAGAACTACGCGGCAAGAGTTTGTTGATGAACTCACGGCAGCTAGGGTACAGTCATCAAGATGACCATTAATAACACACCACGTCAAAGTGGATTGAAATCATGTAGTGCCCGCAAGCTTCCCCTATTCAAGAAGGTACATGTACAAGCCCGTAAGAAGTTTGCAAATAAGCACCTGGATGATTCAGAGAAGGGTTGGGAGAAAGTGCTGTGGTCAGACGAGGCTAAAATTGAGCTTTTTGGTATCAATTCGACTTGCCGGGTTTGGAGGGAAAAAACTGACTTGGACCTCAAGAACACCATCCCAAACATGAAGCATGGCGGTGGAAACATTATGCTTTGCGGCTGTTTTTCTGCTAAGGGGACAGGACAACTACACTGGGTCGAGGGAAAGATGGATGGGGTCAAGTACAGGAAAATCTTAAGTGAAAACCTCCTTACCTCAGCCAGGACACTGAAGATGGGTCATGGATGGGTGTTCCATGATGACAATGATCCAAAGCATATGGCTAAAACAACAAAGGATTGGCTCAAGAAGAAGGATATTAAGGCCTAGTCAGTCTCCAGATCATAAGCTTTTAGAGAATCTGTGGAGGGAGCTGAAGCTTCGAGTTGCCCTATGACAACCTACAAACCTTAAGGATTTAGAGAGGATCTGCAATGAGGAGTGGGCCAAAATTCACCCTAGGATCTGTAAAAATTTGTTAACCAACTACAGGAAATATCAGGCTGCTGTGCTTGCCAACAAGGGTTTCTTCACTAAATACTGAGTTATGTTTTGCTATGGGGTGAAATATTTATTTTTTCAATAAAAAAGAAATAAATGTGAAAAATTAATATAATGTAATTTTCTCGAATTATTTTTATATTCTATCTCTCACTTTAAAGATGGACCTGCCCTGAAAATTATAGAACGTTCCTATTTTTGTAAGGTGGCAAACTCAGAAAATCAGCAGGGAATGAAATACTTATTTTCCCCACTGTAGACCACAGAAATAAATATTTGATTAACGCAATGTCCCATATAAATGAATAAATTCTTTTATTATTTTACATCTATTTATTTACCATATGATGAAAAGCTATCGAGTTATATAATAATATTTCCACCTTCAAATAAGTTATTGTAAATATTTCTTATAATAAGAGATATTAAGCAGAAAATAACCTTGCATTTAAATTAAATATGAATAAGACCTGAAGATTTTATGAACATCGACTAAACAAGATCAATTTTACTGTGAAAACATTGACTTGTATAATAAAATATAATATCCCCTACTCACAATAATATTTATCCAATCACAAAATTTAAATTCAAAGATATTTTTGAGCCAATCAAGTCAAAGAAATCACGTTTGAAGACAAAAGGTTTCTGGAGCTTATTTCGGAATTCACCAGACAATAAAACTGAAAACCAACTCATCTCTGAGTCAATCAACAACAAGATATTCATAACAGTTGTTCACTCATAAATCCTTCCGGTTGCAGACTTTCTTTTAAATATTCACCACAACATGGCCAAACTGCAAGTTTTTATCCAATAAAATTTATAATCCAATACGAGAAAAACGAGAAGACTTGAACATTTTCGCATATAACTACACAATAACTTATCCGTAACTCTCAATAACATACGAATTAAATAATATTGCATTATATTCCCAAAAATTATTCAGAGCAAAAATGTCAAAGTGACTCATACAAAAAATAAATCAAAAATGTTTGTTCATACCATATTTATTTCAACTCTATAAAGAAATGTTCTTTAAAAAAGTATTTGTACATTTCTTCTTCGATGCTTTTCCTCGCAAAATAAATTTATTGATAAACCTGCTTTTAAAACGTTATGTGGAGAAAGTGAAATAAAATCAATAAATAAAATAATAATAATGAATTTAAAAAAAAATCATTTTCCCATGATGCAAGCTATAAAGAAACCGGAAAGAGTTTCTGGTCATATGTACGATTTTATGACACTACTTCCGGAAATGACAGAATCTTTCTCTTTCTCCTTTTGGTTTCAAATGTGAACCACGTAGTAATAGCTTTTTCACTGTGGAAGGTTAGTTTTGCCATTCCACTGACGACTGAACTTTTTCCACTTACCAACATTGTCATACATATTTCAGCAGTGCTGCTCATGAAGTAGTGGGTCCGGTCTTCCCAACTCAGCCGCGATGCTGACTTGATCTCGGTCAGCTTTACCCGTTCGTATCTTTATTTACCATAAATTATTTCAGAACAGAAAAAAAAAGTCCGTGGCGGAAACTCAACATTTTGTATGTTCCTTCTATCTTCTTTGTTTATATATTGAACATGCACCATTCCCTAAGAAATACACACAAAACCCACAAGCTTGTTAACAGCCACAGTCTTACGCCCTTATTTTTCCTTCTCTCCCTTGAAGTTTGTCACTGAATCTTAACCGCAATGCTACTGTTTACACGGAAGAAATGGAAATTAAAAAAAAGGCCAGGAAAAACCGCAATATGTGTATAAGGTTCTTCTTATAGTTAAATAAGAAGGGATATTTGGACAGCAAGAATTCATCCAAAATTGGTTTTGTCATCTATTTCTTTTTACTTTATTTCCCCGATTTTTGAATGAGATGTTGTACATCGGGATCAAAATTGTGGATATAATGTCCAAAGTTCATGTTTTCTTCTATTTGGGTTCAAGTGCTGTCGACCATTTCAGTCATTTTCAATAACTGATTGTTGTCGGTGTGGAAGACAAGATTTTGGTAATTACATTCTGGCATTTTTTGCAGGGGGGAGGGGCGTAGGGATTCAAATTAATCTAAACATGTAAAAGTTACACGGAGCTAGACTACCGGAAAGGGACAAGGTATAAAAATGAGTAAAAAATCTTCTTTTTTTTTTTTGTAGAATAAAACAGGAATAAAATAGCAAAGCTGAAACAAAGGGGAGAATTTGCATTAAAAAAAGCAATATAGAAAAATAAAGAAGAAAACAATGCCGAAAGCAAAAAAGTACTATAGAAAAAGCAGAGGAAGCAATACCGAAAAAAAGCAACATCGAAAAAGAAGAAAGCAATATAGAGAAACAATGAAAAAAGTAACATCAAAAAAGAAGAAAGCAATATAGAGAAACAATAAAAAAGTAACATCAAAAAAGAAGAAAGCAATATAGAGAAACAATGAAAAAAGCAACATCAAAAAAGAAGAAAGCAATATAGAGAAACAATGAAAAAAGCAACATCAAAAAAGAAGAAAGCAATATAGAGAAACAATAAAAAAAGTAACATCAAAAAAGAAGAAAGCAATATAGAGAAACAAAGAGAAAAGTAATATCGACAAAAAAACTATATAGAGAGAAACAAAGAAAAAAGCAACATCGAAAAAGAAGAAAGCAATATAGAGAAACAATGAAAAAGTAACATAGAAAAAGAAGAAAGCAATGTAGAGAAACAATAAAAAAAGCTACATCGATAAAGGAGAAAGCAATATAGAGAAACATTGAAAAAAGTAACATCGTAAAAGAAGAAAGCAATATAGAGAAACAATAAAAAAGTAACATCAAAAAAGAAGAAAGCAATATAGAGAAACAATGAAAAAAGTAACATCATAAAAGAAGAAAGCAATATAGAGAAACAAAGAGAAAAGTAATATCGACAAAAAAACTATACAGAGAGAAACAAAGAAAAAGGCAACATCAAAAAAGAAAGCAATATAGAGAAACATTGAAAAAAGTAACATCGTAAAAGAAGAAAGCAATATAGAGAAACAAAGAAAAAAGCAACATCGAAAAAGAAGAACGCAATATAGAGAAACAATGAAAAAAGTAACATCATAAAAGAAGAAAGCAATATAGAGAAACAATGAAAAAAGCAACATTGAAAAAGAAAAAAAGCAATATAGAGAAACAATGAAAAAAAGTAACATCGAAAAAGAAGAAAGCAATATAGAGAAACAAAGAGAAAAGTAATATCGACAAAAAAACTATATAGAGAGAAACAAAGAAAAAGGCAACATCAAAAAAGAAAGCAATATAGAGAAACAATGAAAAAGTAACATCAAAAAAGAAGAAAGCAATATAGAGAAACAATGAAAAAAAGTAACATCGAAAAAGAAGAAAGCAATATAGAGAAACAAAGAAAAAAGTAACATCGAAAAAGAAGAAAGCAATATAGAGAAACAATGAAAAAAGCAACATCAAAAAAGAAGAAAGCAATATAGAGAAACAATAAAAAAAGTAACATCAAAAAAGAAGAAAGCAATATAGAGAAACAAAGAGAAAAGTAATATCGACAAAAAAACTATATAGAGAGAAACAAAGAAAAAAGCAACATCGAAAAAGAAAAAAGCAATATAGAGAAACAATGAAAAGTAACATAGAAAAAGAAGAAAGCAATGTAGAGAAACAATAAAAAAAGCTACATCGATAAAGGAGAAAGCAATATAGAGAAACATTGAAAAAAGTAACATCGTAAAAGAAGAAAGCAATATAGAGAAACAATAAAAAAGTAACATCAAAAAAGAAGAAAGCAATATAGAGAAACAAAGAGAAAAGTAATATCGGAAAAAAACTATATAGAGAGAAACAAAGAAAAAGGCAACATCAAAAAAGAAAGCAATATAAAGAAATAATGAAAAAGTAACATAGAAAAAGAAGAAAGCAATGTAGAGAAACAATGGAAAAAGTAACATCGTAAAAGAAGAAAGCAATATAGAGAAACAATGAAAAAAGCAACATCGAAAAAGAAGAAAGCAATATAGAGAATCAACGAAAAAAGCAACATCGAAAAAGGAGAAAGCAATATAGAGAAACAAAGAAAAAAGCAACATCGAAAAAGAAGAAAGCAATATAGAGAATCAACGAAAAAAAGCAACATCGAAAAAGAAGAAAGCAATATAGAGAATCAACGAAAAAAAGCAACATCGAAAAAGGACAAAGCAATATAGAGAATAAAAAAAGCAATATCGACAAAGAAAAAAGTAATATAGAGTAACAAAGAAAAATCAAAATCCATATAATGTTGACTATCTTAAATATGGACTCTTGTATCACCAGCAAATCACCAAGAGAAATTCAAATGAAGCCATAAAATCTTCCAGGCTTCTTGAAAATTTGAAGAAAATAGGCTCACAGATAACATAGAGAAAAACTTATCATATTTTCAGTCACTCGGAGAAAACTTTCAGAAAAGGAAAACGAATAGAAATATATTTGCACGCACTTCCTAACAATTCAGCGCTCGATTGCGTGCTTCATATTACACATCATTGCTGATTGCTTAGATCTGGTCAGAGCCTCACATAATTGGATAAGAGCTTATTCTGCCAGCAGTAAGTGAAGTTCTTCGCACAAATCACCTGAATAAATTATTAAATCTATTCCTCTCAGTGATAAATCTATTCAAAGAAAAGCGAATGAAATGGCTGAAAACATAAAAAGTACATTGTACAATAAGCTTAGGACGACATAATATGGCTTAACAGTTCGATGAGACCACTCAGAGATGAGGGAATGGTTCAAGACAACTAAAAGTAAATATAAAACAGGTATCAGTATTTTGTATTGGGTCAATTTAAAAAAAAAGTATCATGGTTACCAGCATTTGTACTTGGACAACATATGAGGGACCATAGATGACAGGTTTGGGATTCCTTTCACTGACTTATAGTCGGCGCGATTTTTGAAAACCTCATTCTTTTCCACACCAACTACCAGAGAGCCAACACACACTTTACCTCTAACAACACACAAAAATATGTTTGCTTTATGTACCTTATCACATTAGAAACTTCAACTAAGGATTGTGAGGTTGTGTACAAACCAAATCGTTCTTTACTTCCCGCCAACTCATAGTACAACTAAGGTCCAGAACTGAAGGCCCATTTCAAATCTTATTGTTCCACTAGGTGCGACAATTTTTGCTTTTGATTTGCACTTTTAGTTTTTGGCTTAGTTTGCTACTGTACTCGGCCTGTAAGATTTTTTTTTTTTTGCTTTTTATACTTTAAATTTAGCATATTTAATTTAATTAATTATAAGATTTATTTATTTTATTTTCTCTGGACTAGCTATATTATTGTATGTTTATTTCATTAAAATATATAATTTAGAAATCTTGGTCTTGTTACTTAGCAGTTAATTTAATATTTTTCACTTAAATATTAATTTAATATTCTTCTTTATAATTTTTTATTCAAATGCACTAATGATCAACATTATTTATTTGTACTAATTTATGGTTACCCTTTCACGCCAGAAAAACAAGATTTCTAGCCAAAACTTCGTAGATTCTAAAAAAGATTAAAAAAAATAATTTCCATATAAATTTTTTTTGATTTTTCCTCTTAATAATAACAAAAGATTTTGACGAGAAAACTTTGTTTTATTAAGTTTTGTTTTCATCATGTATGCTCATAAGTTTTCTTGGGATTGATAGCAGTCTGGTTTATATGGCAATGAATGTTGAACAATCTTCCCACAGATGAAGAAGAAATCTGGTTCTACAGAAGGATGCTGAGAACATGTGAGCAACGATGAAGTTTTAGAGAAAATGGAAACACAAAGGATATTTATACTTAACATCAGGAAGAGAGAGTTCAAAATTTCTAAGGCACATAATGAGGAAAGAGGGCTTGGAAAATTTAATACTCACATGACATACTGAATAAGATGGACAAAAGAAAACAACCCATAACCTACCAAACGAGCTTAAGTAAATAGATGGCGGAACAAGGTTTAGGGGAGTTAACAAAAAGACAAAATTTATTAAGAGCTACAAAGGACAAGAAATTGTGGAGAGCCATGACCGTCAACATCCTGAAGGGACACAGAAGAAGATGTTCATTATTTAGCGAATCTTTGGAAGTACCTATATTTACATATTTATTTCGCATTATTTAGGCTGATTGAACCAATCGTAAATATATGGGAAACCTTTTAGAAATAATTTTTGTTGTTTAATGTTCTTTAGACCTTTCTTGAGATGTGACAAATATTGATTTTTTAACGATTTAGTTGGGCCTTCTGTTCCAGTCAAGTTCATTACAGTCACTTTCTCGTAAATACCCTTGGGGAAAGGTATGAATCCATTTCTTCTCCCCCAGTTATCGATTGAATAGTAAACCAGAATGCGGTAATTCATCATTGGTTGGTAACCAGTCTAGAAGGACAACTCTGAAATCAAATTGGCAATTGAGTTTACAAGTCTATTCCATAAAAACCTACTTGCTCCGGAAGCTACATCAGCAATGCCTAGTAAAGTATTAAGAAACAAGTAAATTCTTTAAAAGCAAAGAAAAAAGAAAAAAGTGCTGAAATGTTATGTAATCTCAATCCTCCTAGTAGTAAATGTTGGACAATTTCTTTACAGTTGAAGAAGCGACTTGAGACAGCAGAAATGTGGTTGTACAGAAGGATGCTGAGAATGTATGAAGAATGTGAGCAACAAGGAGTGTTTAAGGAAAATGGAAACAAAAAGAAGGATTATACTTAGAATAAAAAAAAAGAAACTTACGAGGTATGTAATGAGGAAAGCTGTCTTTGATACACTGAAGTTAAGAGGGTGTGGCCTTATAATCTACAGAGAAGTCTATGAGACTTGAGACACTGGATGAGCTGAATAGTCCCATATTAAATAGATTTTGGAATTTATTTTGCTTAAAATTCTAGACGATGTGGTCAATCCATTCCTAGATATCAACAGTGAAGAAACATGATTGGTTAAAGTCCGCTTCTAAATGACATTGAATTGAGACCAACATTCAAACAATGATATCAAGTTTGTTGGTTGCAAAAATATTTATGTCTATTATCCTGAACTCTGGCAAAGATATATTTTATTGCCTTCCCAAGTTCATATTTAGTAGAACGGAGCTTCAGTGCTGCAGTCGACCAGCTTCATTCCAAGCAAAGAAACAAACTGAACATTACCGAACGCAGGGATCTAAGACTTAATGCTTTCCAGCTTTCTGTTGAAAAGGCAATTGATATCCCATTAAAACTATGAAGACAACGCAGTTACAATCAAGATGTAAATTTATCCTTTTCTATTGCTATATAATTGGTTTAATATGTTTTGTTTTCTTTGTGAAATACATACAAATGTTTAAAGGGTTGGATCATTTTTTTTTAAATTTACACGTGACCTAAAAATAATATGACAATGTCAGAATACTCCAAAACGTTTACGAAGCCTCTGTAAAAAAAATACAACCGTGAAACAATAATAATTGGAGAGAGATATTTAAAAACACATATCGTATATTTCCGCTATAAGGCGACCTTTAGATAAGACGAGGTTAAAAAATATAGCAAATTTTCAAGAATTTATCCTATACCGGTAGTAAAGGACGACTGCTTATGATGTTATTGGAAATGTTGTTACTTACTGTAGCCTTAGAAATTCAAAATAAACAAAATAACAAAACCACACGTGATTTCTTGCGAATATTGATTCTTCTCCCTCTTCTTTTCCTAAACAGTTACAAACAGCTCGGTATAAGAATAGCCATTTACTTATACTTTATCGACAATCACCAAATACCGCTAATAACAGTACGATAATGTACAATAATAGTACATTCCACTTTCAACAGTTTTTAAAATGATGTTATCCTAAATGTTATTACTGCTGTAATTAATACTACCATGGTGATTATTGAAAGTTTTAGCGAAAGATAAAGGTTGCTGTGAACGCAATCATAACTCAATGTTTACATTTTCTCAGCCCAGATTGCATGGATACATTTGTGCTAACCAACACCACCATTACATACGCACAGTATATAGAAATCATGCGACAAGCATTCATTGATTGATCTCCTCAAAACTAGCTCGCTGATTAGTCAGTTCTGATCAATCAAACCGCCTGCACGCGACAAATCTGTTTTCCCGCGTTTTCGATCTGAGCCGGTCATGTGATACACGATCTTATATAAACAAAACACGTGTAAGCTCCCTTGTGTTTCTCTTCATTCATCTTTCTCCCTGCTGCCGAGATGTAATCTCCAAGGCCTCCAGTCTTAGCCTTGCGGTCAGACGTTAAAGACCATTACCAACATTCACGCAAGTACGAACTCTAAAATCTCTTCTGAACTCTTACCAAGGTTTACAACTCACATTTCCTAACATGCTAAAGGAATTTTATTCTTCTAAACTACAGTTTAATAATTACTTTGTCGGAATCCTCCTTCGATCCTTAAACCGGCAGAGGAACAGGTCATTTCGACCTTGACCTCTCATTCGTGCTCCCTATACACTGTTAACCTGTGGGAGGGACTAGCAAGTCCCCTTTTTAGTTAAGTTATATTACAAACCTTGTTGTAATATACTGCTAGACATTTTTAGGCCATAGTTCCCTTTAGCTAACCTCGACGTATTTTATTATAGAGACTTTACTGTTAGCTTATCCAATTCACTTGCTGGTCTCCCTTACCACAAGACAGTGCTTCTCACTAAATTCACGGTCTGCGACAGAAACGGTCGGATACGCAGGCCCCTGGCCTTCGTGGCCAGGAACGTCGATCAACGGGCTGCGTATTAAGTTACGCCCCCATTTTTTTTTGTCTGCCAACTTGACGATAGTTGGAAACTTTCCTTTCTCTCTCTCCTTCGCCTACTATTCCTGGCTCCTGTTTGACTATCGGTATTCCGTCCCTAATGGCTGCCCGCACGTCGTCCTTAACCTTTCCCGTACACTATGTTAGTAATTAATGCGGGAGGTTACTAATATCGGACTCGACCGGCAAACACGCAACGCCTGCACTGGACCTGTGACATGTCCGAACAACGCCAGCTCTTCTTTCCTTCTCAACACGTCAAGTTGGCAACCCGGCATTTTTCTCTGGAAATGCACTTATTAAAAGATCTATTTTACAAATAAATTTGAAGCTTATTACAATCTGCGTACCGTTTCTATTTTTAAAATAATTTTTTGATATGCCAAAAATGTATTAAAATCGTCTCCGACAAATCTACGGAAGCACAATTCTGAAATAATGTCACGTGTGCTAGAGTTGTTTCTCCTGATAACGAGGATCCGTCCTCATAAAATGCGATTATTTCAAATTCTCTGACTGACCGACCATCATCGTCGCACTTTTAAAATTTTTAATTTTTTTTTTTTTTTTACATATTTCACCAAATATTTTATTTTCATTTTTTTTAAATATACAGTGTAACCCGGATATAAGAGAAACCCGGATATAAGATAGATTTTATCTGGTCCTAAAATAGAGCCTGTGTTAATGTATATAAAATTGACCAAACCCGGATATAAGAGACTTCTTCTCTGGTGCCGACAACTCTCTTATATCCGGGTTACACTAATCATTTTTTTCTTTTTCAGTGAGAGACATATTTGTTTCCAGTTACATTAAGTGTACTTTAAATTTTCTAATTTCCCTAAAATAACTTTTGAAAAAAGTATAATTGAATTTTACAAGATTTTTAACTGGAGAATTTCACTTTTGTTTACAAAACTGTTAAAAATGGTTGACATGATCGATTTTATGTAAATTTTGATTACTAAAAAAAAAAACAAGATTTTTAACTAAAATTTTGGACATGCTAGAAAGGATTAAAAAATTGAAAAAATATTCAAAAAATACTTTGGCCTTTCCTCTTAATTATAACATAAACATTTAAACGATAAAAAATTGTTTAATCAAGTTTGGGGCCTTTTTCACCAGGGTATGCTCCTTTTAGCGAAGTATTGAACATACTTCACATGAACTGTCAGTGGGCAAGTCTTTTAATAATATACTCACATCCCTGTTGGCCTTCCCCTCCCCCAAGCAACACCCCTCTTTTGCAAAGAGGCTAAGGTCATTATCTGAAGTGTGAGGTGTTCCTACAAGGGGAAGTACCAAGGCAGCTTGAACAGTACTTACCCT
>CAHIKZ030000723.1:420000-470000 GCA_903632075.3 Acanthosepion pharaonis | reverse complement strand
CTACATACTGCAGAATCCTCATGCATACATACTCATATATATATATATGTGTGTGTGTAAAGAAGGTAGTGAGAAAATAAAGAACATTAACCCTACAATGACAACATTCCAATTGGACACCTCAAAGAAAACAGTAATAACCAGGATCTATATTTCCTGCATCAAAAGGTCTTGGAATTCAGCAGAATTCACATTGCTCACCAATGACCATTTCTCAGTTTCCATTTAAGTCTATTTTTGTCTTTTCTTTTTTTTCCTGCTAATGCTAAGAATGCAAAGAGCCAAATACATACATATATATACATCTATGTATGCATGTATGAATATATATATATATATATATATATATATATATATATATATATATATATATATATGTGTGTGTGTGTGTTTTTCCTTTGTTAGTGCAGTTCTGTTTTTGTACTTCTTGTGACAAAAAAAAAAGTAAAAGAGCTGTTAACCGCACTCTCATTCATCCTCTTTTCCTTGCTGATGACAAAATATCTGATGGGTTATTGTCCGTTTAATTCTTTATCGTCTTTATTCATCCCTGCCATCATTTCTATCTTGGTTCAGTTTTGTGTTTCTTTCATAATAACAGGGACATACCAAGGATATCTCTCTAATTTTCATACCAACGCATTTTCAATCAGTCTTTGTCTTTTATATTTTGTTTGGAGTGGGTTAAGCACATTTATTTTTCTTTTCTTTCCTTCTGTAGTTATTGAACTCTGTTTGTCTAATTCACTCCCTTTTTATGTATTAATCCAAATGCAGGATAAATATCATTTACTTACCTCCCGCCCAAACTGATGGGGTAAGAGTAGTGGCTTATACAGTATGAACACTGGTTCCTTTACAGGATTATTCAGGCTCAAGCTTAAAAGGACTTAAAATCTTAGATTCATTTTCATAAAATCCTATTCTCTAAAGTTGTGTAACTATCTGATTTAGATCCTAATGAGAAGGGTGGATAATCAGAGGTAATTCAAAGATGCTCTTTCTTATTAGAATGACTTATCTACAAGCATACTTCCAAATATCTACATTCCTCTGTATTCCAAATGTAAGGGAAAAGTTCTACTCAGGCAGATCTTTCCCAAGAGCAGCAATGTGGAATATACTCCCATGTGGATGATTCCCTGAAAACTACAATGTTAACCTCTTCGAGTTAAAGGTCAAATGTTATCTATCTTGCTTGTTCTCATAGAAATTTCATTTCCTACTATCATCCAACATAACTATTTTAGCAGTAACCCTTTAGTATAAAACATTCACAATGGAGTAAAATTCAAATTATCTAAGAATTAGTTAAAAAAAATGCCTGAGAGATTTTGGTTCAGAAAATACAAGCAGTTATGAAGATATATCTGTCCTGATAATGTGCAACTAATATGTGACAATTTGAACCATCATGATTTTCAGATTGCCACATATGCTATCATGCATGAACTATTGTAAAAAGAAAAAATCCTTTCCCATTCTCTATTAGAAATGGAGTTCTTCATAACAAAAGCAAACACAATTTTAGAATTTGCTATTCAAACAAACATATATATCTTGTACTATCCTGAATTCTTTACATATCATGTTTCATACATGGAAATTATCTTAGAATATCAAATGAAACTATTCAATATATGGGAGTAGATTGTTCTCATTCCACTTAGGGGATATGTGACTTTTCTACATTACCAAACCCAGGGACTGAACACACAACTGCCAGAGAACAATGCTTTAGCGAAATGTGCTTAGGGGATATTTCATATTAGTTAATACTCACCAGTCTTATTCACCTTTGTGTCACTTGTCTGTTTCTTCCACTGAACCAGAGTACATGACTTTTCAGCACTACTGGAGCCAAGGATTGATCTCACAACTGCCAGGATATCATGCTTAGGGGATATTTCATATCAGTTATTTTTTTTAATCAGTATCATCCCAATTAACGTAGTACAGCTACTAAAACACATTAAATGTTTGTAGATTAAAGTTGTCTGGAAAGCATGAAGCCAGAAGGGGGTTCCACAAGCCAGAAGTGTGAAAAAAGAAACTGTTAGCATAGAACTTACTGTTACATCTGGTCAGGTCAACTGTAAATTGATGAGATCACACTGCCAGTCTACTACTGCACTTAAATTCATACAGTCTAAGTACTATACTGAAGAGCTCATCTGAACAATTGCTATGAAAGTATTTATAAAATAGACACAAAGAGGCAACTTTATGGCAATGGTTAAGTGACTGATGCTGAGCTGCCAGATCAGGACTAATAATATTGCTGATTCTTCTTTGGATTTTATCAAGGATATTTAGATATATAGCATATATATCTAGACATATATATCCTCACATTTCTGTACATAGAAGGTGAGAAATAAACTTTTGGTTTGCACAGCTTAATTATATATCATATACTGTTATATACTTAAGAATGTGAACCGGCATAAATCTTAGAATTTGTTGTCTTTGACCATTTGGAAACAGATAGCAATGAAAGTATCCAACCACCATAGATATGGAGCAAGAAGTAAATTAATCTTGAAAAAATTCCAGTCAAGAAAAAAACAGATGTATGCACAGATTGGCCATTAATAACAAGAGATATTTTCAAATTAGACCATTGCATATTGAAGTTGCTGCTTTGCATGGTGCAGAGTCCTGTTGCCAGACAAAGTGTCTTCCAGCAGCCACCCTCTTGATCCAAGGGCAGCACTACCTCTTCAAGGCACTTCATGTAGGCCTTCATGTTGAATCTCCGACCCTCACCAACAAATTTGTGAGTTCTTTTCTTATCAGAACCATCAGAGTGAGTTTTCCAAGCTACCATACCTTCGTAATCACCATTATACTCATCCAACTCTTTCCAAATCCTCTGCACCATCCTCAGATTGACACCTAAACACTCTGAAATGTTCCTATTGGAGCTTCCAGTGTGAATGCCAAGCAGTACGGCATGCCATTTCCAAATTTCTGGTGGAGTGAATTGTGTCATGGTGCTCTTTTTCTCACAGATGGTGCCCAATTGACCTTACTATACTGTGCAGTCAACAAAATAAAAAACAAGCAACATGCACGTGTGGAATTAAAAATATAAAATGGTGACAATTTACCCATAGTACCCTGTATATTACACTTATTTATCACACAAACTCTCCATTTTGGTTTTTTATTTGACATAAATCTTTTTACACTGTATACAAATAAATACAGTATTTGCCAAAATAAATTACTGTTTCAAGCTTTGTTTGAATAGTTCAACATTTTCTTTATGTTGTTATTGTTATACATTTTGACTAATCTGTTCTACAGCTGGCTTGCGACCACACCCCATTGAAATACCGGCTAGAGAACCCAGGCTGTCCTGCTATGTATCCATAGATGGGGGCAGAAGAGATGGATTCAAGTTAAGCAACATCAAGTTTGGTCAGTACCTAGATGGATGATCATCTGGGAATATGAGGTACTGGTGGCGTAATGCATAAAGGCTCGGAATTGTTTAACAGTCAAGTTCCAATTTTTGTTCAGTTTGTTATATTCACACACAAACACATTCATGCACAAACAGCCTTGGGAAAGGTATGAACCCAACTCTTCACCTCCCAGCTATGGGTTAATTAGTATGACTTGAATCACTAAACCATTATTATCACCAAGAAAAAGTCTTACAATCTAAAAATATATTCCGGTTTTAAATAACCAGCAAATGATTGATAAGATGAATAAAATGAATCAATAAAAAATTAATGTTCTATAGTCTAAAAAAAGAGAGTTATTCACAATTGTAATTATGACAAAAATATTATTTATATCATCATATAAGATATCACTTGTATAATCACATAATATTATATAATAAAATTACATTCTTATATCTGCTACTCTGGTCAAAGGAGAAAACAATTCACTTTGACACTAGATCATCTACAGTAAATTTGTGTCCTGGCTCTTATAACATTTCGCCATTCCTGGCAGATCTTCTATTATAATAATGTGGAATTCCTACTAATAAAAATGATGGCAAGGAATAGAAAAAGACTCTAAATGAATTCAGCTAGATATAAAAAAATTCTAAAAATAAATTATTCTAAAATCCCCAACATCCCTCATTCATGTGCATGTATAGTCGTACCAACATGACAAATTTAGTCTGATGAAGTCCTGAAGGTCAAAAGACATCATAAGTAAACTTTTTCCACTGTCATACGTCTTGTTCTTGATATATATATATATCATTACCTCATTCTTATATCTAATAAATAATCTATGTCATTTGATCAATCTGTTCTACAACCTTTGTCAGTAGAATAATTTGTAAAGAAAGAAAAAAAAATATTTATGATATTCACACTTTTGGCCCTTAAACTATGGTAAAGGTTATCCAAAAGTAAATGCCAGATGAGTGAAAAACAAGAAAATGCATTTTTAAAGGTTAGTTTTCACTTTAAATTATATGCAAAAACAATAAAAATAATATTCTCACTTTTTTAAATTAAAAAAAAAAAGAAAAAAGTGAAATAAAATAAATATCACATTTTAAATTTAATATTTTTAACAGAGTATGATTCTTCTTAAAGTATTCCTTGCACAATAGAATTGTGCATTCTTTGCACCAAATTACCATCATTTTTCTCTTTGAGAAGCATGCACTATCTTTGGCTTATTCTTCCATCTTTATTTACAGCTAAATACTTCAGGAAATGACATAACATCACAAATCCTAATAAATAGTAACCTCATGAGTCATAGAGATGAAAATTAGTCATTTAGACTTTAATCATGAATGAATGATAGCCATATCATTAGAAAAGTTTAAATCTTCAGTTTATGATATCTGTTGTTTAAGGGCTAATTATGTTTCGTGTAACAAATACATTATGTTTTAAATAGTCCTTTTTTTCTTATTGGTAGTAATTAACAATAGATAAATAAAGGGTTTGGAATAAGGATAGTGTATTTACTAAATACATTATTGTCATTCTTGCTTTGCTCAGTTATTCTGCGGTTATTTTTAATATTGTACCTATTTTCATTTGTCATTTTTCTGCTTTATAATTATTCATCTATTTGTAAAAGCAATTATTGTTCTTACCCTTTCCATCTTTCACTTTTCTTTCTTTGTATATTTCACATATAATGAATAGTACACCATCGTTATTCCCACTCCATTAATAACTACTATTAATCACACCTTTTCTTATCTTGTCTCTTACTCTTTTATTATTTCTTTTCTTTTATTTTTTATTATTATTTATTTATTTATTTATTCATTATTATTATTTCCTATTTTTTAATTTTATTTTTATTCATTTTATAATCATTTTATTGTTTACAAACAGGGTTAACTGCTCCAGATTTTGTCTGTTTTTTCTGATATCTGATATCAGCTAAAGGGAGATCTGTAATGCTGAAGTATGTGGGTATTTCAACATAGGAATAACAATTTGTTTATCTAGAAAAAAAACAAAAGATAGAATATATAAACAATCCACACTTCTTATAATTATCTATGCAGGTAGAGTAACAAATTAATTACCATATCCATTTTTAGTCATGTCAAGTGAATACAAAGTTAGTAGATTTATGGTGAAGAAAGGAAAACTACAATTTTCATATCAAATTTTGTATTAAACTTTGATTTTTTTCAACAGATTCTGTGCATAAAGCATGGATGAACATTGAACCTCTAGCTTGTTGTAAAATAATTTTATTTTCATTGTCAGTAGCTTTGCGTGCTGCATGCCATATATCAACATCTTAGAAATTTTTCAGTGAAATGAATGAAGAAAGGTTTGACATGAAAGCAGGATTCCTGGATGGGGTTATGATTTCAGAAGTTAGGAATCCATTTTGGAGGAAGGGTAAAAAAATTGATTAAAAATTAAATTGACAAAAAAATGGGAATTATATAATAAATAATAAAAAAAATCTGAAAATGCATTAAAAACAATAAAGAATAGATATGCCCATCATCAGGTATCAAGATAAGTACACTTTATGTGCGTGATTATCACATACACGTACATGTGTACATATATATATATATGTGTACATACATACATACATATATATATACACATTTAGGACAGCATATGTTCATTCAAGCATGTTTCATTAAATAATATAGACATATGTTTATTTATTTTTATAATAATCCTTTCTAGCTCTCTAATTATCTTCTAGGTGTTAATTTGAAATTCATCAGGGAAGGTGCCATATTTTTTGTTAACCCAAGTACTTTCAATGTCCTCTGAGATCATCTTCAGGCGTGAATTGTGTAGACAAACTTAATGTAACTGTAATTGATGTGATTGTGATTTTTGTAAACATGTATGCACACGCTCTGTTATAATTATTTTAAAATTAACTGTTGTGGTGATAAGTATTTTGTAAACAAGCATTCCCAATGCAAGGGGATAGCCAGAGATGACAAACTGCAAAATGGTGTTAAATGTTAGTCAACTCAAATGCATTTTAAAACATTGCTACTATACTTGTAATAAATTTTGGTCAGTATTGACTGTTGCATATCTATAATCAATTCTTATATGTATACACACATACACACACACACACACACACACACATATATATATATATATATATATACACACAGTGGTGGCAAACCAATTCTTAAAGTTATAAAATCTAGATTTGTTGGATTATCCGAAAATAACCTTCCTTATATATTAATAGCTAAAAATATAATTAATACCATTATTGTAAGTTCTGTGGATTCTGGAAGAATGTTTTCTGTGATGAAAATAATTTATTCTGAAAAAAGAAATCTTCTTGAAGTTAAAAATGTAGCAATTCTTCTAGTGATAAATTTTATAGGTCTTCCATTGGATCTTTGGGTCTGCAGCAATTCAGTTTGAATATGACAAAGAAAACATAACACAACTGATGACACTAGAATAAAAAAGCATCATACTTCTGAATAGAATTATGATTAGAACAGAATTTCAATCTGGAAATATTTTAATAAATAAATGTTTTCTATTAAATCATCAAAATGGCTTAATTCTTTTTGAAATTATAAAGTGATTTGTTTCCATTTTCAGATTGTAAAGAAAATAAGCAGAATAGATTCCTAAAGATTACCTGCCTTTATAGAACCAGTTCCTGGAAATTTGGGATGTTATTTTATATATATATATATATATATATATATATATATATATAGATAGATAGATAACATTAGTGGAAAATATACATACATATGCAAAATATATCTAAAAAATTCTATACATGTATATTTTCAGAAAAAATTTTTCCAAGAGGAAGGATCCAGGTAGAACTCAATGTCTAGGACAGATAGATATAATAAAAATTATACAAGTTCAATATTCCATGGTCATAATTTATTCCATTGGAATGAATAACATTGGTGGAAATATACATACATCTTCCAGACCTACAAATTCAAACTTTTGAATTTGTAGGTCTGATGATTTGATCGTATTTAATTTCCAATGGAATAAATTATGACCATGGAATATTAGTGTTTAAGGTTTTTTTTTATATATATATATATATATATATATATATATATAATAGTAGGATGTAGAATAATATCCAAACAAAAGTGGATAAATGAGAGAATGTTCAAATGATTTTTAAGACACCAACCTAGCAAACTGACATAAGCAACTTCAATATTTCAGTTTTGTCTTTCATTGTTGATTGAATGATTATTTATGGTTTATCAACCTTTTTAAGGTTATTTAAAGCTGAAGCATATTTTGAAATCATAAACATTTTGGAGAGATAATAATGATTTTCTGATACAAGCTTTATTATTTAACCCATAGCTGGGAGAAGAAGAAGGTGGATTCATATCTTTCCCAAAGGTATTTTAATATAACGAACCTACCTGGGATTTTATCTCAGCTCTGTCATTTATAAAAAAAATATTTTCATGGCAATTTTTCTGATGAAATTTCCTCCTTGGTGCCTTGACTGCATGAATTTAATTGGCAAGTAGGTATATTAGATTGGCAAGTAGGTCTCTCTGTACTTTTCTCACACCTCTTGCCTGTGGAACTTCCTTTCGATTTCTTGCTTCGCTACCACCTTCAGGCCTTAAAAAAAACTAAATGCAATGCCAGTTACCATCTTCTGTTTTCCTAAATGCTGTTCTTTTATTGTCCTTTCTCCTCACTAAAATCTTCTCATTCTCTTTCACTCCCAGTAACTCCTTGTGTTTTAGTTGTATTATCACCTTACTTTGGGTGAAAATACATATATATCTTGCATTTCTGTCTGTTAGAAATCCTCTTTTGTATCTCCAGTCTTTAAGAAATCAGGTGAACTGTCTGATCATTCAAACTATCAGGCTATTAACCTTCCACATCTTAGAGGCCATAATTAACACTGAATTGGTTAAGCATCTCACATCCCAGGGCCTTCTTTCAGATAAACAATATGACTTTTACTTCTCGAGGTCAACTGTTAATATAATAATGATTATTGCTGAAAGAATCTATCAAGCTTTAGATAAGAATGGTGATGGCCAGATTGTTGCTGTGGATCTCTTGAAAGTGTTTGACAGGGTTTGGCATATCTGTCTGATTCCCAAGTTGTGGTATTTCTGGACAAATTTTTCAACTGATTCAGTCTTTCTTATCAAGTCATGAAATGAAAGTTGTTTTGAATAGCTCTTCCAGATCTTATTGTATTAATGAATTAACACACACACACACACACACACACACACACACACACACACACACACACACACACACACACACATATATAAATTAATAATAATATATCAATAAGCAGTTTGATTTTAAATCTGGGTCAGAATTTATGGAAGTTTAATAAAAATAAATGATAACTTGTAAAAGAGATTGATGAATGATACATGTAAAACCTGATTTTTAAAAAGCCTGTGTCAAAAGTGAGTCACTCTCTTATACAAGAGTGAATGTAAGATAATTTCATCATGAAGACAATTTTATATAATTCTAAAATAATTTATGATATACAAATACAATTTCAGAATGAGTTGCTTAACTTCTGATCAAAAATAGTCATTATCCTCAGACCATTGCTTTGGACATCTCAAAAGCTTTTGACAAGGTTTGGTATACTGATCTTCACAAGTTGAAAGGTTATGTTATTTCTAGACAAATTTTTCAACTAATTCAGTCTTTTTTATCAAGTCATGAAATGAAAGCTGTCTTGAACAGCCACTCTTTCAGATCTTTTTGTACTAATGCAGATCTATACTTGCACCTACTTTGTTCTTAATTTTCATCAATGACTTCTATGCTGATGACATGACCATTTACTCCTGTCTTGATAGTAAGTCTGATCAGTTTGATAAAGTCAAATTGGTAGCTGATCTCAAAAATGATCTACTATCTGTTGTTAACTGGCATGTTAATTTTAATACCCGCAAAATGAAACTTCTCACTCTTAAAAATCTTAGAGATCCCTTTCTGCCTCCCATCAGCATGGCTGATGCTAACCTTCCAGGAGAATGACTCATTGCACCTTCTTGGGCTAATATTCTTGGCTGACATGAAGTGGAAAGATTATATTGAATCAATTGCTAGGTCTGCTGCTAAGAAAGGTGGTAATGTGTAATGATAGACAATTTTTCTCTCCAGAATCTATCTTACATATTTATAAGTTTACCATTTGTCCATGCTTTGAATATTGCTGCCATATCTAGTATGGTGCTTCTGCTATATATTTAGAGATTCTTGATAAAATCCAAAGATTAACCAGCATTTTTATTGAATCTGACCTAGTGTCTCAGTCATTTTCCCACCACTGTAATTAAGCTTCCCTCTGCCTTTTCTATAAATACTTTCATGGAAAATGTTTGGATGAACTCTTTGCTATGTAACTAAACTTTATGAATTTAAATGCAGTACTAGATTGGCAGCAAGGTATCATCATTTTATAGTTGAAATGGCTTGATGTAACTGTAAGTTCTATGCTAACAGTTTCTTTTCTCGCACTTCTAATTTATTGAAATCTTTTCCAGCTTCATGTTTTCCAGTTAACTTTGATCTTCAAAACTTTAAATACAATGTCAATTGCTATCTACTGTCATCTTGATTCCTCTTCTTTTATTGTTCTCACTAATAATGTTTCTCTTTTTTCTTATTCTTTTACGCTCAGTAACCCCTTGTGTCTTAGTGGCTTTACTGCCTTGCATGGGGTGAAATGATTAAAAAATATGTGGTGTATTCTCCAATTTATTTTGTTGCATACATCAACAGTTCAATTTAGAACTGAACTGCCAGTCTACTCAAACACATATGTTTATCATGGTGAATGTTTATGTAGAGTCAGTTACATTTTTTTAAAAGGACTGATGATGGCAGAGAAATGCTGCACAGTGCCATGAAATCTCCAAAAACAGTCCTCCTCAGGTTTAAGTTCAGAGTTTTCCTTCACCTAGACTGTCTGCTACTCAAAGCAAGAAAGCCTTGTTTTTTCTAATATTTAACCCATAGCAGGAGGAAAATGGATTCATGCCTTTTCCAAAGTATTATTGTATAAAAGTGAATGAAGAAGAATTGACTGGAATTTTTACTCAGCTTGACAATTTCACTTTCCGCACCAAATACAATTACTTAATTGTACATCCAAATACTATTCACTTATTCAATACTATCCACACATCTAATACTGTATGGACATGCATCCATGCAGTCATATATATATATATATATATATATATATATATATATATATATGCTGATATTTTCTGCATGATTAATCTAGGATATATAAATACAATTAACTCTATTGTTGCATATAAGAAAGAATTTCAGTCATTAAATGTAAAACTATCCAAAGAAAGCTAATATGAAACAAAATAAACAAAAAGTAATGTTTAACCAACATTATTTACAATTGAGATATTCCAGTTTTATGGTAACGCTTCTTGGCATGTTTCTTGTTAATTTAACAACAGCAAATCTCATTGTTAAATAAGGAAAATCAAACTGCATCGTTTATAAGAACAGTCTCTTTGTGTTTTATATTATTGAAGAGATTTAAATATATCTTATTTGGATACATCAGTAGATTAAGTATGTAAGGGGCATTTATTTCACACATATAAATATTCATCTTTCAACATAATCTCCTTCCTTGTTAATGCACTTAATCCAGTGCTGAATATTAATTACATACAGTGAACATTATACAATGAATAGTTCAGATCAAAATTCAGCTAATATCTACTTACTGATCCAGTTTCCTGGATTAAACACATATAAATATAAATTGTCCAATGTCTGAGAACTTTCAGTCCTCATAAGCCATTATGATAGGTTTTATTTTTATGCTATGTTGGTTTCATAGTGTCAGTTTCATAGTGTCGGTTTGTGCTATGTTGGTTTTCAAATATCACTTCTTTGTTGTGACTTCACATGACAGTAGGATGTGTGGATAGATCAATGGTGATTATCATGGAAAGAGAAATTGCCAAGCTGAGTTCAAATTTCTGTCTATTCTGTTTTGATCACTTTGCACTAATGGCTTTGGAAAAGGCAAAATCTATCTTCTAATTATATGTTAAATATCAGGAAAGCCATTCTACAATAAGGAAAACTCTGAATTCAAACCTGGAGATGGGGGTCTGTTTGGAAATTTCATACCTAACTCTGCACCATTTTTGTGTTATTAACTTTTCTGGAAAGTGTGGCTAGTTAAACAGTTATATATAAGCCTTCATCACTATAATCAAATCATATATGTGTAGCCTGGTTCTAAACTGAGCTGCTAGGCCTGTAGAAATTGCTGGGAGAACTCTATCTATCTATCTATCTATCTATCTATCTATCTATCTATCTATCTGTCATAGGGTATACATGAGTGTATATCTGTTTTAAAATCATATGTTTAGAATTAAAGAGTGAAGGTGAATTTTGACAGTGAAAGATACCTTCCAAAAGCTAAGCAAAGTATTAAGAAACAAAAAAAATTTGCTAGAAACAAAGAGTACTGAACTGTTATATAATATCAGTCCTTCTATATGGCAGTGAATGCTGGACAGTCTCCTTGCAAAGAAGAGCCTAGAAGTAACAGAAATGTATTTCTGTAGACAGATGCTGATAATACCATGGACCAAACATATGAGCAATGAAAAAGTTTTATAGAAGAGATACTTATCAGGAAAAGGCAGTTGGAATTTCTATGACACATAATGAGGAAAGAAGGCTTGAAAAATTTGATATTCACAGAACAAATTGAATACAAGAGAGATGGAGGAAAACAATGTATAACCTATCTAGTAAGCTTGTGCCAATGGATTTGCAGAACAAGGTTTAGGAGAGATAAAAAAAAGACAAAATTTATTAAGAGCTACGAATGACAGGAGAGCCACAATCACTAACATCATGAAGGGACACAGCATATAGAAGAAGAGGTTTCATAAAAAGGATTGCTGCTATAATTTTAAAAAAAATTAGATACATAATTATATCAAAGTTGTCAGAATACAAAATTACATTGAGCAGTGTCATAAAACACAAGACATCTGCTATATGAGATAATTCCAGAGATAGATCTCAAATATCCTATGTTCTCCTTCCTTAAAATGAATTACTTAATAATCAGGAATTTGCTTTCTCCTTATAGACCAGCTTCCCTGACATCAAGATTCCTTTTCTAACTTTGTTTCTATCACTGTTCCTAGAATTCTCTTCCTTCTTAGATTCTTGTACCATTAATTCTGATTTGTTTATTTTACATCTCAATTTTTTTAACCCTTTTAAACATTTGCATTTGGTGTATATAAATTGAATTCTATTATTATTTCTCAAAATAACTTCTTTTTTTTTGTTAAAGTAGTGGAAAAAATTTATCTTCCAATGATTTGACATTACCAGACACTTCAGTAACACTGATTTTTCTCAATATTGATATCTCTTTTTTTTTCTTTTTTCTTTCTTCATTTCTGCTTTTCTCTCTCTTTTTATTTTCACTTTTTATTCCTGTTTTTTCTTTCTTTTTCTTTTCACTTTTTATTTGTGTTTTTTGTTCTTTTCTTTCGTTTTTCTTTTCACTTTTCATTTTGTATTTTTCTGTTCTCTTCTTTCTTTTTATTTTTCATTTCTACTTTTTCTTTTTTCTTTCTTTTTATTTTCCCTTTGCATTCCTGTTTTTCGTATCTTTTTTCTTTTCTCTTTTCATTTCTGCTTTTTCTGTTCTTTTCTTTCTTTTTTTATTTTCACTTTTAATTTCTGATTTTTCTTTTCTTTTTTGTTTTTACTATATGATTCCTTGACTTTCTTTTTCATTTTTTCCATACAGTTTATTCTTTTTTGTTGTTCTTTTTTCACTTTTATTGATTTTCATTCATTGTTCTTTACTGTTTTTACTTCAGTTATTTTTGTTTTAGTTTTTCTTTATTTACGTTTTTGTTTTCTCTTTTCCTTTTTTTCTCTTTGTTTTAAGCAGATCACCTCTAGTTATTTTTCTGCAATTTTCAGTGCATTTCTTCCTTTTGTTTCTGTGAATTTAGTGCATATATTTTGAAAAATGAGGCCAGGAATTACAGTTAAAAGGAATGTTAGTTTTGCATATATCTCACATTCTCACTCTACAGCAATTTGCTTTGTCTTAACCCTAAACTTTCTTTTCATTTTGGGGGCCATATATAAATAAGGGTAATGACATCAATATCATAATGATAAAATATTATATAAAAATAGTTTTACATTAAAGAAAATTAAAAGCTATCTTTTACTATGATAATCTTGTAGATTGTAGGTCCTAAAATTTGTATATGTGCCAATTTTTAATGCTATATTTTCTTTCAGTACAGCTGTAATCTTGACTCTCCACAGATTTCTTTTCTTTATTATCTATGAATTGCCATGACTTCTTCTGAAAGATAGTAGATTGATTTCCAATTGCTTTCTTTATGGTTTCAGAGATTTCATGCTCCCTTCATGATATTGATGATCATGGCTCTCCACATTTTCTTTTCTTTATTATCTGTGAATTCAGAAAGATAATGGTTTCCTGTTACCTTCTCTGTGATTTTGAATTCAGAGTAGTCCTTCTCCTAGACTGTCTGTCAGCCAAGGTCTGAGATCCCAGTCTACTCCACTATATAACCTATAGCCGGAGTAAGAGTCATGCCTTTTCCAAGTGAATAAAACAGACAGAATTTGAACACGGCATGCTGGTTCCATTTTCTAAGTCAATAAATGATATGCTACCCTTACATCCAACACATCTTCTTATGCTTACTATAGATATGCATTGATATACATTTACTTGAACATACCTGAATATATGTTTATATCCAAAAATAATAGCATTTTGATGTTTGGAATTTTAAGTATACAAGTATGAAGGATTTTGAAATCAAACTTATATCTTTTTATTACTTAAATGATATTTTTAGTGAATACTGGTATATGAGTAAACACTGTTATTTATTAAACTTTATATTTATTTACTTTTGTCTACTGATCTGAATATTTGAGAAATCTTATTAAAGAAAAATATGTACTCTCTGGCAGATCTGATCTGCTTTAGACCTCTTGGTCATGAAGTGTGTCAATAATCAAGAAAACTTACATCTAATCAAAACAAAAGTTGTCTACTTAATATTAACCCTGATATATATTATATATTAAGAAAGTTACAAAGTTTTAAAGGGATTGATGCCAATGCTCCAATCACTACTGGAATCACTTTGATGTTCCATTCCTTCATTCAAAGCAACCTTGCCATCTCAACTTTTAATCAGAGTAGTTTGTAATATTCTCAATCACTTTGTTTGCTATATTTATGTCATTTGGTATGGCAACATCAATAATATGACAGTTTATGGTGGTCTTTATCTGAAACAATAATATCTGGATAGCAATATTGTATCACTGTCAGTCTGAAAATCAGAGTCCCAGAATAATGTGAACTTTCCAAATTCTTTACTTACATGCTCGTACCAATTTTTGCAACACAAATGGTCTCAGGACAAGTACATTGTTAATATGATTATTATTATTTCCTTTGATTTCTGTTGTATATATATTTCCTTCTGGCTTTCAACCACAACTGGAATTATTGAAGTCTTCATTTGCAACATTTTTTAGATTTCCACTTCAAGATCCTTGGATTTTTTGAAGGTCTTCATAGATACATTACAATCTGCAGGGACTGACATATCAATAAGAAAGGAAATTCTGTTTTTGTGGTCATTGATCATGATGTCTGTGAGATTAGCTTGGATCGTTCTGTCTGCATATATTGTTAAGTCCCATAAAATTGATACAGGTCCTACGTCTGTAACCAGGTCTGCATTTTTGAATAAGTTCTGATCATTTATTTATCAATACTTTATTTGTTTTGGTCTGAGAATGTGATTATAGCTATTTTCTCCTACAGACAGAGTTTACAGATTTTGAATTTATTGTTGTAGGCTGATGTAGTTTTCCTTATTTTCCATGCTATTTTTGGTATTTTTTGTTTTTAATTTCCAACATGTTAAGAAAGCTTTGTGTTGTTCACATATTTACTACCTGTAAAGTATGTTTTTGATATGTCCCGGAAAAGGATATATTTGTTTGAAGTAGCAAAGTGGTTGTTGACTACTGTAACCGGGTAGTACAATCTAGCAGTAATGGACTGCTCCTCGTCATAGTGGTAGGCAATAGATGTAGGCAATAGGCAAAGACAATAGACGTAGACAATAGGCATCGTCCTGTACCTCCACATCAGACTATATTTATGGCTGACACCAGCCAATCATATTACTGTGAGGGGGAACCCAGGTGTATGCATATTCATTACATCACCTCCCCATGAGCTAAATTTTCCCGTGAAATTTAGCTTCAATTTTTTTCTCTTTTTAGGATCTGGACTTAATCGATTGATTTTTTACCTAAGTCTTTTTCACCTCAATCCACCTTGCAGTGGTGGCATTTGACACACTGGTACCTCTGACCTTGAGGTCAGGGATACCTTCATTGGCAAATGTTGACTTACTGGAATGGGAATTTCAAATGCATCATACAGTACTTTCATTGGAATCTCTTTGGTATTTTCTGTGACCTCTGTAGTGTGTCTGGGTCTCAATTGATTCCAAATTTTTCCCCTTTTATGTCATATATGACCTATCCAATTCTTTTGGTTATCATTCCTTTTTCCCAATACATTTTTCCATCCCTAAAGTTCTTGAAAAAAACTTGGCTTATATGCTTTAGTCATCTGGTTTTCTTTTTTGTCGAACACAGAGCGTATTTTTCTCACAAACATTAATTCTGCTGGCAATAACCCTGACGTCATATTCGTGTTTGGCGTGATTCTATATACTGCCAAAAATTTCTGAATACTTCTTTCATTTGTGTCCACGTCTTGGTTTTTCTTTAACGCTCGTTTAAAGGTGTCCACAGATTTTTCCGCCTGTCCATTCAATCTTGGATGATATACTTGTGTTGTCATGTGCTCAATGGAAAATGATCTACAGAATTCTTTGAATTCTCTTTCTGTAAACTGTGTTCTGTTGTCACTGACTAAAGATTTAGGGAGTCCAAAGTGACTAAAAATTTCATTAAGTGCATTTATTGTATTTGTTGCAGTCGGGTGTCTGCACTTAACAATTTCTGACCACTAAGTGAAACTGTCCACAGATAATAAGACCCATTTATCGGCCCTGCATAGTTGATATGCAATCGAGTCCATGGGACATCTGTCTTTGGCCATGGGTGAATCTTTACTGGTGAATCCCTTACTGCCAGTTGACATCCTCTGCACTGTTTCACCAAATTTTCTATGTCTTGGTCCATCCTTGGCCAATAAGTATAGCCTCTCATTAGAGATTTCATTCTCGAAATCCCTGGATGGTCAGTGTGAAATTCTTTCAGAATTTTCTTTTGCAGAGTAACCGGCATTACAACTCTATCTGTATAGTAATACCTGTTCGTAGATTGAAAAAGGTGACACACTAATTCCTTTTTTAGTTTTCTCATTCAACCAGACCTGCTTTTTCACATTTTTAATGAAATCATCGTTCACTGCTGCTTTTTTCACATCTTCTAGCGTAACTGGTAGTTTTCTAATAGTGTTGCATAACAGACCCGACAATTCACTTTTGTCTCTTAGTGCCACTATTACTGTTTCTTCCAGTGTTTCCGTATATTTGGGTATCAAATAACCCATCGGCGTGACCTAGCTTCTTTGAAGGCACATATTCTATTTTGAAATTATAATTCAATAGAATTACACCCTAACGCGATAGTCAATTTGCCATGTGAGTTGGGATACCTTTTTTGAACCAAATATTGTTAACAGCGGTTTGTGGTTTGTTTACAGAATAAATTCTCTTCCGTATAGAAACCTGGGAAATTTTTTTACAGCATAGATTATTGCTAAACTCTCTTTTTTGATTTGACAGTAAATTCATGCCATGGGCACTAACGTTCTCGAGGCATGTGCTATTGGCTTCGTAGATCTGTCCTTGAATTTAAGTCTCTCGTTACTGGCATCTGCTGCTACAATGATTTTCCTCTTTGAATTGAAATGCGCTAACAATATGTCTGCTAATAGAAAGCTTTTTATTTTTTTAAAAGCCTGTTCACATTCTTTCAACCATATCCACTTTGCACCCCTTTTCATCAAATTATTTAGTGGAGCTCTCATATCATACATTTTTGGATATAAATGCTATAGTAATTTACTAATCTCAAGAAGGCCTGGAGTTTAGCCACATTATCAGGTGCTGGCATATTCTTTATAGCCTCAGCCCTTTCTGAATCTGGTTTTCTTCCTTTACTGTCAATAATCTGCCCTAAATATTTTATCTTCTTTAAGAAGAACTCGCATTTTTCAGTACTCAGCTTGAACCGATATTCCTCAATTCTCTGAAATACCACTCTAATGTGTTTTGTTTTGGGCCGCGTTTTCGCTTTTAATCAAAATATCATCTAAATATGCAATTGCATACTCCATACCAGCCAACATTGTGTCCATTATTTGCTGGAATAGGATTGAAGCTACCTTCAATCCAAAACGAAGACAATTTAGTTTAAAAATCCTTTTATGCATGTTTATTGTCAGGTACTTCAAACATTCTTCACTGACTTTAACCTGAAGGTAAGCCTCTGACAAGTCCAACTTTGAAAACACTCTACCTCCGTTTAATTTAGTGAATATATCCTCCGGAGACGATAGAGGGTATGCATGGTCTTTCACACAATCATTCAAGCCTGTCGAAAAGTCCACACCCACTCTGATTTTTCGGTTTTTCTTTTTTATATATACGGTTGGAGACGCCCAATCTGAGTAATCGACTTTTGAAATTACGCCAATTTTCTCCAACCTTTCTAATTCCTCATTTATTGTGTTTAGTGCTGAAAATGTTACTTTTCTCTTTGGTTTAAAGATTGGTTTAACATTTTCTTTCAATTCGAAGTTGACTTCTGTTTTTGTGCACAGACCTTGTCCTTCTGAAAAGACGGGAGGGAATTCACCTTTCAAATCCATAATAAATCTTTGTTTGCTTCATCTTATAGTTCTCCATGACGTTAACTTTGTTACAGAAAGAATTTACCGGTAATTCCCATAAATTAAACAATACAATCCAGTCTGTACCAAAGAGTTTTACTGAACCAGGGAGCACATACACTTTCGATTTGGGAATTTTTCCCATGAATGCAATGTTACATTTTAATTCAACTCTAAACTTAAGTCTTTTTCCTGACACTCCCCTGGCAATTTTGTCTGTGTTAGTCAACAGCGGGTAACTGATTTTTTTCCATGTTTACTCATTTATTATGGAGATATCACTTCCTGAATCGAGTAATAATTTTATGGTTGGCCCATTTATTTTTACATTGAGGTATTTTCTTCTTTGACCCTCCTCAATTTCGTTTTTAGACAAAACTATGTTCACCTTTCTTTGAGACTTTGCTTTTACTTTTCTCTGTTTTGCCCAACAATGGGAACTTCTATAGCCTACATCCCCACAATTAAAACATATTTTATCCCTAAAGAAACAATCCTTCTTTATATGCTGTCCTCCACACGAAATGCATATAATTTTTCTTTCTTTATTTTGTATGCACTACTGTTGTCTTACAGTTTGTACTTGCGAAATGCTCTTCTTCTCAATCCAAGCATTATCTTTTTTTATGTTTATAAGTCACTGACATTTTTCCGTTAATTTATGTAGTGTTTTCTTCAGATCCTGCTCCATGATAATGAGGATTCTTGATCTAATTTCTTTGTCCTTCAGTGTCGTTAAACCCTGCACAAAAATTAGACACTTGAACATGCCGCATGACAATTCCTTTAATTAAAATGCTGCACACTGTGTGTTAACCATACCTGCATATGTGACAAAATCATCATCCTCTTGTTTTACAATATTTAGACACTTGTAACGTGTATGAAACAGACTCACTTATCAAAAATTTTCGAAAAAATTTCTACTGTTTTGCTGAATGTAATTTCTTCTGGCTTCTTTGGAAGGATTAAATTCACGTATTTTGTATTTTCTTCTGTTCCCAACTTCTGCAACAATAGAGTGATTTTTTCCTCGTCGGACCATTGTTCGCATCTTTTTGTAAATATTGTTTCAAACCTACGAAAATAAGTCGGAAATGTTGAACCACTGTCAGGGTCATATTTAAATTCAGAGAATGAATTTGAAATTCCTTCAGCAGAAAAAAATCTAGAAACTGGTTCTTTTGTTGTCCTAGATAATACATCTTCCCAAAGTGATTTATTGTCTTTTGCCTGTTGTTTGAATAAGTTTTCAAACCTTTCTAGTTGCTGAATAAATTGTTGTTGTTGTTGGAATTGTTGCTGTAAAGTGACTTGTATCACCTTACTTAATTCTGCAATTTGTTCCATTCTGCCAACATATCCACAAGAAGAAATTTTGCTCTAATTTATGTAGACAATAAAATTTTCTAAGTCCAAACAAGAGGGGGGGGGGCAGGCAATTTCTTACTTTCTGTAAGTGTTGCACAAGTTTTTCCTTTTATAACATTCCTCATTAATAAGCATTAAAACAAAAATGAGGGAAAAATTACTTACTTTCTGTAAGTGTCGAACAAGTCTTTCTAACATTTTTCATTAGTAAGTGTTGTCAACTGTATTTTTTTTCTTTTGTTTTAACTTGTGAGGCCATTTCAAATCTCATCGCCAACTGATATGTCCCGGAAAGGGATATATTTGTTTGAAGTAGCAAAGTGGTTGTTGACTACTGTAACTAGGTAGTACAATCTAGCAGGTAACCATAATGGACTGGTCCTTGTCGTAGTGGTAGGCAATAGGTGTAGGCAATAGGTGAAGACAATAGGTGTAGCCAATAGGCATTGTCAAAAGGCATTGTGCTGTACCTCCACATCAGTCTGTATTTATTATTTATGGCTGACACCAGCCAATCATATTACTGTGAGGGGGAACCCAGGTGTATGCATATTCATTACATCAGTTTTGTGCAAGCAGTTTCAATGTTTCCAGGGTCCTTTAATTTCTACTTCTGAATCTAGCAAACCACTTAAAGGCAGTACTCTCAGCTATGGCACCGTCTCGATAAATGGTCTATATCTTTTTTGATGTTTGTACACCATCTTTTCCAGAAATAAAAAAGCATCATATTAATGAAAATGCATCTTGTTTTCCTCCCTCTTCACTTCTAATGTAAAAACATTAAAAATTCATAATCTACACATGAATCATAGAGAAAGACACATTGAAATGTTAGCTTTCAGTATATATTTATATGTCATAAATTTTATGAAAATATGTTCAAATGCTAGCTAGAAAACCTTTTGTTCCAATCTAATATATATTTATGATGCATCTAAAAAACTACCAATATATTTATATATAATTGCATTTATATATAATTGCATTCCTACCCCGAACAAAGATATTAACTTATGTTTTCATCTGATAAATGAATGAAAAATGCTACTTTTTGGCCTAATGGTAACCTAGAATAGTGGATAGAAGTGTTAAATTTCTGGAAGTAGTCATTTGGCAATCTCAGAAAGCAATAATACTGATATGATATCATCAATGATGAGTTCATTCACAATCCATGTCCTGTGAGATGCGTTTGCTGACAATGAGTTGCTCCTCTCTTATTGCTTGTTATCTCTCAATGAAACAAGAAAAGATTGTTGTCGTTGGTCCTTTCTCTTTTATAGAGAAATACTGTAGCCTAAAATGAAGCTTATATATAACATATATCTATTTTAATTCAGTTTATGCCAAAGCTTAAAATATAAGATGTTTCTTGTTTTTGTCTTGGCAGCACACATGACTCACTATGAATCAAAGTCTCTTGTTATTTGTATTGTGCAAGCCTCATAGTAAGCAGAAGCTGTCTTATCCTCAATGATTCAGCATTTGTAGGTGAGGATAGGGTAGTCAGAACTTAAGGGAGTGTGTACAGTATGTTTCTGACCAGTGATGTTCATTTTAATTAGGAAGGATTCTCTCGCTTGCAGTTTAATCGAACACATGATTTTTGCATGTTTTTAATTAGTGTTAGTTGGATTCTTCAGCAGACTTCACATGTATTACAATGAGATTAACACAATGGGATTGGATAGTTCCAATTGAATTTAATTTAACAAGAATAAAAATGTCTTTATTTTATAATTCATTCTGTGATTGATATTAATGCTTATATTTCTGTCTCTTTTGAAAAATAACTCCTGGTGTGATATAAACAGCTTGACATTTTAGAGAAACTATTTTACAATATTACTGAATGATTTGCAGTTTTAAGCAAACACTTTATATTTGTTTACATCAAGTTAAGACAAACTAACTAAGCTAGATATTAGCAAAGTAAACATAGATATACATATAAAAATTTGTTTTCTTACTTAAAGCTTTTCATTAAGATATTGTCATTTGTCCGGAGTCATTTTAGAATAAATAGATGACATTACAATAGAATAAGGACTTTTTTTAATCATTTCACCCCAAGCAAGGAAATAATGTCACTAAGATGTAAGAGGTTACTGAATGTGAGAGAATATGTGATAAAAAAAAACACTATTAAGGAGAGAGAACAATAAAAGAGCAGGAATTATGACAATTGACATTGCATTTAAAGTTTTAAGGATCAAAGTTCACTGTGAAGCAGGAAGCTGGAAAAGAGTTCCACAAGTGAGAAGTGCGAGAGAAGAAACTGCCAACATAGAACTTACACATACATCTAGCCATTTCAACTGTAAAATGATGAAACCTTGCCATCAAACTAATACTGCACTTAAATTCATAAAGTTTAGGTACCATAGATGAAAGTTCATCAGAACAATTACCATGAAACTATTTATAGAAAAGGCACAGTGAAATTACTTTATGGTGGTGGAAAAGTGACTGAAGCTAAGATGTCAGGTCAGGATCAAGAACATTACAGATTCTTTGTATTTTATCAAGAATCTCTAAATATATAGCAGAAGCACCAGACCAGATGTGGCAGCAATATTCTGAGCATGAACAAATGGTAAACTTATAAATACGTAACATAGATTCAGTTGAGAAAAATTGTCTATCATGACACAGTAGACCAACTTACATTGAAGTTGACCTAGTAATTTTTCAATATACTCTTTCTACTTCATCTAAGTGGAAATCATTAGTCTGAAAAGGCAGAATGGGTCAGTCTCCTGCTGATGGAAGTCAAAAAGGTTCTCTCAAATGATTAAGAGAGCAGCCTCATTTTGGAGGCATTAAAATTATCAAGACATTCCTTGCCCCAGTTAACAACAGATCATTTTTGAGATCAGCTACCAATTTGACCTTATGGAACTGATCAGATTTACTATTAAGAAAGGAGTAAATAGTTGTGTCATCAATATAGATACCAAGTTGAGAACTGATGATAGCAGGAAGGTTGCTGATGAAAATTAGGGATAATTAGGAAAATTAGTCCAAGAATAGATCTCTGGGGGACATTTGCATTAATGCCTTGCCTACTGGTGACCTGATTAAGGAATCAGCACATATGCTAGGCCACAAAAATCTCCTGAGCTGACCAAATATAGAAATGAATACAATATGGGAACCAGTAATAAGGAGTGCCAGAGAAAAGTGATAATAACAACAAAAATTGCAATATGAGCTCTGGTAAAAAAACATGCAATGTTAACAGCAAAAATTGCAATATGAGCACTGGTAAAAAGTGGTTGCTGAAGACATTAGGTTTATAATACCCAGAAATTCATACACAGATGTCCTCAAGGTCACAGTGGATAAAGGCATTAGTTAGATTCAGTGACAGGACCCAAAGAGTGTGAGTTCAATACCTGGTTAAAGCAGTGGAGAACTTTCAGAGGGAAATTAACAGAAGATAAATGATAACTGACATCCATTAAACATGGAACAGTGGAACTAGAACAGTCTACCCCAGTGAGTGAATAAAGGGTTCAGTTTGATATTCCAACCACCTGAAATAGGCAGGAGCATACAACGGCTGAAACCTTGCAGTAAATATGGTGACATATGTCTGAATAATGTAAATGCTACTCAAAATGATTAAACTTATATCAGAGAATTTTAGAAGAAATTCTAGAGAAATTAAGATAACGTAAACACTGAGATAAAATAGTGATTGAAATATTATGAACTTCACACAAAAAGACTGATTTCAAGACTCATCGGAAATTTATGGCAAAATAATTGTTATTCTGTAGGAATATTTTGTTGCAAGAAATCTTAAACTAGCATTTATTTTTCTCATCTTAATTGAAAGGCAGCCATTTTAAAAAGCTGCAACCAAGATGATGGTGTACATTGAAGAAGAGAATTTTAAACTCAAACCTTTCTTCTTCATTAATCACTTTTGTTTGACATGCAACATACTTTGGGTGGATAAAAGCAAAAAGCAAACAACAAGAGTAAAATTCTTTTTATTCTTATTTTCATTATCTTTCAGAAATATTTTTTTCTGCATTTTCCTTTTCCATTTCTTTTCTTTTTAAATTTCTACATACTCTTTTCTTACTGACTGCTTCATCTTCTATTTCTTGGACCTTTCTTTCATCTTGCTATTATTTCTTGAATTTTTTTCTCTTTTTCTTCTCCCCTTTTCTTATTTTGCTTTTTGCTTTTCTTTGCTCAATATTTGTTCTTTAGTTTCCCTCCTTTCTTAATTTTTCACTCTTTTTCTCTATTTCTTTTGCATTCCTTTCTTTTTACCTTTCTTTCTCCTACATTTCTGCTTTCTTCTTTTACATTTCATTGCTTCTTACCTTTTGTCTCTTTCTATTTTATCCTTCTTTCATTTAGATTTTTCTCTTCCTCCCTCTTTTTTCAGTCACATTATCTTCTTTTCTATTTTCTTCATTTTTCTTACTCCTCTATTTTGTGCTTTTAGTTTTTTTTTTAAGTTTCTTATCTTTTTTTATTCAATTTTAATTTTAATCCCTCATTATCAAATCTCTTTTTTATCTTTTCTTTTATTTAGTATTTTCTTTCTTCCATTTTTCTTTCTTTCATTTTTTCTTTCTTCATTTTTTCTTTTGCATTCCTTTCTTTTTACCTTTCTTTCTTTGACTTTTCTCCTACATCTCTTTCTTTGACTTTCTTTCTCCTACATTTCTGCTTTCTTATCTTTTTCTTTTTTTTTCTTTCATTAGCTTTTCTTTCTTTGTTTCTTTAGCTTTTCTTTCTTTCTTCTTGTTTTTCTTTCTTTTTCATTTTTCCTTTCTTTCTTTGACTTTTTTCTGCATTTCTTTTTTTGTTGTTGTTCTTGCTTTCTTTCTCCTCATTATCTTTCTTCATTCAAATCTTATTCTATCTTTTACACCCATCATTTCTTTCACCCACTTTCTTGTCAAGCAACTTTATTACATCCCCCCCATCCCACAAACTTTATCCTCCTCTCCCCATTTCTCTCTATTTCCCTTGTCTTATTATCTTCATTTTTCATCTTTGAGTCCTTAAAATTTCTTCTTCAGAAATATCTATCCTTTCCACATTCTTCTTCATCTTTTTTTCATTTTCATTCATGGTCTCCTTCATCAACCATTACTTATCGTATTCTTATACCACTATCCCATCCCGTTCAGTTGTCAATAGCTAAGCTTCTGTCGTCATGACAACATCAACAACCTGCATGCAAATTTCTGATAATTACACAATACTCTGACACTGACCTTCAAACAGAATCCAAATAAACAGTTTCCACAGCTATTGTGCAAAATGAATGACAGCAACGATAGATTAAAAAAAAATCCTCCATTCAAAAGGCCACAAGTGAATCCCAAACTAAAAAGCAAGCAAATCCATATATACACTTGTCAGCATTCTCCAAATAACAGAGACAAAAGCCAGGTTATAAAGTTCTGACACCAAGAAGAGTTCAGTTATTTCAACTTGGCATTCATTATTAATTCCACAATATTTCCACTAATAAATTCCTCATCTTTATTAACAGAAAATTTCTAGATTAACTCAATCATTTTGATATCATGTACACCTTCAGGAGGCACATGATCATGGCCTCCCTACAGATTCCTTTTCTTTATTATCTGAAAATTGCCTTGACTTCTGGGAAAAAATAGTGGTTTCCCATTGCCTTCACCACTAGATTAACTAGTATGAACAAAATTAAAAGGCTCCTGTAATATTATAACAACATGTGAAGCATTGCACTCAAGTAGAATTTATTTAATGGTAATACAATGCTTGAATTTTTAAGTATCCCACATAGTGAAAATGGAAGATCTGTCAAGAAAGATGAAATGTAAGAACTTGGACACAAGTTTACTGTGAATGATCTAGTGATCAAAGCACTTTCTATACATTTTCACCTTAGTAAATTGTTTTCTCTCTTAATTAAAGCTGCATTTTTTAAATCAAAAGTATGGTCAGCATATAATGCCTTTAGTGTCTGTTGTTTTGTAAAAGCTCCCTTTAATAATCTCTTATTTAAATCCTTGAGATGTCTCCTATGTATACCTCTTCATGTTCCTGTATATATATATATATATATATATATATATATATATATAATTACATCAACAACATTACTTTAGTCTGATGAAGTCCTAAAGATCGAAATGTATCACACAAATATTTCCCTAATCTGTCATTAATTTGCCTTAAATGAAAATCTGTAATATTATAACAATGGGAAAAATATTGCATTGGAGCAGAATTCATTTAATTTATTTAATGTGAATACAATTCTTACATCTACTTTTCTTTTACATTTTTAAATGGAAGTTTTGAAGAAAAAGTTTTTTTTGCCATTTGAGATAAGTTTATTATCAGAAGATGTTTAGTTACTTACAACAATGTTACTGCAAAATTTTACATAATAAATAAATATAAATATGTGATAAAATTGGTTTGAGAATTTTATTTTATTGAAATTTAAACACATTTTTTTATACCATTTCCCTTCAAGATATAGGTGATGGCTCTCCACTGATTCCTTTTCTTTATTATTTGAGAATTGCCATCTTGGGAAAGATAATACAAAGGTGTCCATTTGCCTTCTTCTAAGTGAAGAAGACATGGATCATTTTCCTAGCAGAGTAAAAATAATTGTCATATTGATTATGCATCTCATTTTAAATCAACTCTTGCTGTTTAGCACTCTAGTGAATTATCCCAAGTATTTAATATTTGTATAGATTGTCCCAAATATTTAACCCTTTCCTGGATTATCCCAAGTATTTAAACCCTTGTGGATTATCCTGAGTATGTAATCCATATATAAACTTGTCAGTATTCTCCAAATAACAGAGACAAAAGCCAGGTTATAAAGTTCTGACACCAAGAAGAGTTCAGTAATTTCAACTTGGCATTCATTATTAATTCCACAATATTCCCACTTATAAATTCCTCATCTTTATTAACAGAAAATTTCTAGATTAACTCAATCATTTTAATGTCATGTACCTTCAGGATGTACCATAATTTCATAAATTATAACAAGTTTTTAAACATTTCTGTGATTATACCAAATATTAAAAGGCCCTAATGGATTATCCTGTATAATTAGTCCCTTTATGGATTATCCTAAGTATTTAACACCTACATGAATTATCCTGAGTGTTCAACCATTTAATAAATTGTCCTGAATATAGTCATTTTTTATTCTTTTTGGAACATCAGGTGTTAACACATTTATAAGATAACTATTGATTTTAGACTGAATCAAAAATATTTGGGTATCCTATTATATTTTAGAGCAACAACAAATCTATTCTAAACTTCTTATACCTGGCAGCACCAATTTTGTCAGACCAGTGGCAACAATCAGAATTACAATTTTAGTTATTTCTGAGCTAAAAGTGATTTTTTGGCAGAAAAATACTTCTCTTCTTTCTAGCAACGATATTAGGTATGTAAATAAAGCTATATATATATATATATATATATATATATATATATGCATGGTTTTTATATAACAGCATTCTGGATTCAGGGATGAAATTTGGAAAAGTATGGATATTATTGCGTGAATTTGGAAATTTATTTTATATTTTCTGTAGCAAGAAAGTGAGTAAAAATAAGTTTGTCTTATTTTTCATTTTATGACGGTCTCAAATGAAAAACAAAATAAAAGATTCTTTACATTTGTAAAATTTACCATAAAATGGGAATAAAAAGAAACTGCCATTTTTCTTTTATGCGTTCATTTTGGTAAATTTGTGAAATTTGAATTGATTCCACTTTTCACACTGAACATTGAATTGATGAGTTGATTTCAAATTTTGAGCTAGCCTATTGTGTCCAATTTCACATAAATACCTTTGGAAAAGGCATGAATGTCTCTTCTCCACCCACTTATGGATTAAATAGCAGAGTAGACTGGGCTCTTGACTCTTCAGTGGCAACCACTCTAAGAAAAGGAAAACTCTGAATTCCAAACTGTGGAGAAGGCAATGAGAAATCACTCCAATATTTTCCTGAAGAATGCATGGTAAATGACAGAAAATAAATAAAAATCTGTTGAGAATCATGACCATCTACCTCATGAAGGGACATTGCATCAAAAGAAATAAATAAATAAACATGTTGATGCACAGCAAATCTCATTTTAATTTGAGTATTTTATTTTTCAGAAGAAAAAAAATGAGTTAAAGGAAAAAGGAACACCATTTCTGTATTGAATTTTCTTAAATTGTAAAACAAAAAATATTCACTAAAAGGAAATGTTGGGTTGAAAAAATTGATCTGGTGAGGGGTTAACGAAGAAACTGTTTATCATTTTTTATTTGATTTTAATCTTTTTGATTGTGCTTAGAATTCTGACTTGTATTTTAATCATATTATCTTATTAGTAATTATTAGTGCATTATCTTATCTTAGTAATTATTTAACCCTGACACATTTCACACTAACAAAACCATGCTGATATTTACTAAGCTTAATTTAGTAAACAGAAAGCCAAATGTAGGTGGGAAGGTTATTTTAAGTCAAGTGGGTAAGTACAATATACCTACCTAGAAAATCAGCATTTGGAATGTTGGTTAATACCTAAAGCTTGAACACTAATCTTTGCCACTGAAAAGAAATGCACAACTATCTTGGTCTTGATGCAGGTCCCAATGTCGTAATTATTGATAATATTTGCTATAATAGTGACTTGTTCTACAGGATTAGCTTGTTAAAAAACAGTCTAGGAAAAAAGCCCAAGGATTTCAAAATTTGGTTTAGTCAGGCATCCCATAATAGCTGAACACCCATGGAGAATCAACTTCTGTACACTAGTAAATTGGTTAGACAAGACTAGCTTGTTAACCATCACCCTATGGAAGTCTCCTAGAAAGAAATAGATATTTAGGAATTTTGGTCTAATCTGGCATGAGATATCATTGTTTGATATGTAATGACCTCATTTTTACTTATCCTTGTCATATGACTGAAATTCTGAGGAAGTCAGTGTTTCACTAGATTAGCAACTGATAAGTGAAATTTAACCTTCATACAATGAAAGTTATTCAACTGTACACTATGATATTGCATTTAGTATGCATAAATATAGATGGCCTAATGATTAATAACATGGAAAATGTATTTGCCAAGCAGAGTTCAATTTCTTGCTGAGACAATTTGTGCTTTCTTCACAATAATGTCCTAGGAAAAAGCATGAAACCATCTTATTTACATTATTTACATTTAAACTAATGTCCTCATCTTTGTTGGTATTATCACAACATTTCAGCAGTTGTGTCTTAGTGATTTTATTGGCTTGTTTGGGCTGAAATAATCAAAAAAATAAATAAATAAGAAACAAACTTATACACACCTATAGTGATCCAAGATTTTTAAATATCCTTTGTTTTTGGCAGCGGTACCTGTTCACATCCTATTCTCTTTCTGTGGTGGTGGTGGTGGTGGTGGCAGAGATGGCTGTGAATTAAAGAGAGTTTGATGAGGACATTCACGTGAATTTGATTTTGTTGGGCAATTCTGCACAATGGAGAAGCCCACATACTTAGCCAGAAGCACCTACCTCACAACACAAAGGGGATTGAGACAGGTGAGAAATGGCAAAACTCATTGCATCAAGCTGTCTGATACTTAGCCTCTCAAGGTCAGCCTTAGCTATGGTAAGTTTTAAATATAACACACACACACACACACACACACACACATACATATATATATATATATATCTGCAACTGCTTGGTCTCACACAGTCTGCTGACCTGAGATGGAAGAAATACATTTAATCCATAGCTTCATCTACCACAAAGAAAGTTGGTTCCCTGTGTCACACCAGAAAATTTTTTTTCGCCTGAGTCCATCCTTCAAATCTATAAATCAACCATTCACCCTTGCATGGAATATTGCTGCCATATATGGTCTGGAGTTCCCCACTTTTGTCTTAAGTTGCTCAACAAAATCCAGAGACAGATATGCAGTGTGATTGGCCTTGATGTGACATCTCATTTACAGTTGCTCTCTCACAGACATGTTGTCGCTTCCCCCTGTCTTTTCTACAAATACTTTCATGGTAACTGCTCCAACGAGCTACTTTCGCTGGTTCCCAAACTGCATGAATTTAAACGTGGTACTAGGTTGGCATCTCAGTCCCACCCTTTCACTGTCAAAACGGTTAAATGTAGTTGTCTCTTCTACTCCAATTGCTTCATGTTTTGCACTTCTCGTCTGTGGAACTCCCTTCCTCTTACTTGCTTCCCTGATAACTATAATCTCTAAATATTCAAATGCAATGTCAATCGACATTTTCAGATGCCTTGATCTAATTCCCCATCCTTCTCTTCATCCTTTCCTCTATCATGTCTCTTTACACTTGCTCTTACTCTCTGTAACCCCCTTTCATTCTAGTGGCACTCCTGCCTTGCTTGGGGCGAAATGCTTAAAAAAAAAAACAAAAAAAGAAAAGGAAACATTATCTTAGCCTATGTGTTTTGTCTTCTGATGGACTCTATCAAGGCAAATATAAGGATTTCATTTTACAACAAGTATTTATAAACAAAAGTAAAAATGTTGCCAGTATACAAAAGCCCTAAAGAAAGATCTAATAACAAAAACATTCATATATTCCCTTCTGACAAGATATAGATATATATGCATATCAACAAAAAATATTTATAAACAAATAAATGAACCCAAGGTCATAAAAGAGACACAATGATTTAAAAATGAAACCAAGAAATTATTAAAAAATGAAAACAGTTCCTGTTTAAAACTCAATGAACATCACCTGAAAACATCCATACCTTACAGATTACTAAAATACATAGATCAGATATCCCAATGAGACCTTTATCAGGATTAGGTAGCACCCCACATAAACTAGCTGGCACACTAGCCAAAATTTTAACCACACTTCTTGGTACAATTAGATCCTCACATATAAAAAATCTGGTAATTTTAAATAAGATAAAAATCAGACATAAAAAGAGATATATGATTAGTTTGTATATGAACTATATATTCATATATATATATACATATGTATATATACTTTATATAGAAATGTTACCATAAAGAAATGTCTAAATTTATCAAAAACAAAAATAAAATTACCTCTTCCTACACTTAGTGATTTTACCAAGCGTAGCTTAGATTCAGCACAATGTTGAAAGTATGGGGCACCCAGTGAGGATTAAACTCACTAACCTTTTCCTACACATAAGTTCATAAAGATGTGCAATTTAATCACTAATCAATGTTTTTTCACCTTCAATAACAATTTTTATAGACAAAAATTTGGTTTACTGCTGAGGTCTCCTCTTAGTGGCATTTTGGCTTGTTCATTTTAGAATTTTTAAAAAGTGGTCCTTTCAAAAATATTTTACCACAAATTTCTTCTTATTTTGGATACATAGCTGATTCTCTATTAATATATTCACATGACATATTTTATCCAATCTTGTTAACAAACATAATAACGTTAGACTCACAGTAGATTTTACCTTTGAATCTTTACCCTTCCTAGATATCATGCTATAAGAATTAGCAGTGTTTTCTTAACTTTTGAAATCACTCACTCAAAATGTTTGTTCTCTAGTTGTATTTTTTATTTTTTCCAGTCTTTTTGAATTTTCTAATATTATTCAATATCATCATCATCATCATCATCATCATTTGGGTTTCTGATTCCTGCTAAAGTCTACTTTAACTCTATACTTCTAACATCACTGTCTGAACTCTGAAATTTTATTTACTAATTATTTCTTTTTTCTCCTACTTTAACATGTTTGATTGTTAATCTTTCCATGGTTGAAATTGCCAAAGATTTAAGTTGTTAAATACAGGAATTCAGTTTACCATCTAGCATAGATAACCTTCCTCTTGGGTTAATATAGGCCTTTGAAAACCCCTAACCTTTGTTCTTAAAGATACACAGCAAATTTTTTAAACTTATTTCAGGAAAAAACTGCAGCCAAGTTATTGGAACACCTTATATATTTATTTACAATATAATGAAATTTACAATAGATTTAATGCATTTATATAAAATCTTTAATAATATTTTCAAACTAGGATATTCATCAAGACTGAGTGGTGCTACATGTGTTTAACTTCCTTGATATGACTAGTCTGTTGGCTCCTCTACTCTACATATACATTTTTTTTATGTGTTTCTTTACTAACCTTAAACAGCATAAAATTTACAAATTTAATTAAGAAATCATATACAGGAATTCAGTTTACCATCTGGCATAGATAACCTTCCTCTTGGGTTAATATAGGCCTTTGAAAACCCCTAACCTTTGTTCTTAAGGATACACAGCAAATTTTTGAAACTTATTTCAGGAAAAAACTGCAACCTTGATGCCGGCAAATATGGTACCTCTTTTAGTGGAGTTGTACAATAAACACTATGACCAGAAATAATCAATTTTTATCAAAGATTTTTTAAATATTATTATAGATTAAGCACTCCTGATTAGGAAAATTGAAAAAAATTGTTTTATTAAATTTAATAAAAGTTAATAGGGGGGTCCATTTTGTTATATAAATTCATTGTAAATTGATTCTTGGAGGCAAGCCAAAACAAAATATGCTCATACTATGGAATTTCTAAAAATATATTAAAAAAATTGAAATTCATGATGTAAAGTTCTTTTTTCATATGATACTATCAATTAAACACTCCAGATTACAAATTTTAAAAAGAAATTTTAATTTTTAAAATTTTAAGAAATCATCTCATATAAACATATTTGCTTTGGTTTTCATAGGCAGATCAATTTACTTTGAATTTACAAAGCAAACTGGATACTCTATCAACTTAAATAAAATTTAAAAACAAAAATTAATATTCCTAATCTGGAATATTTAATCTATAGTAATAGGAAGAAAATTTTGAAAAAATGATTATTGTTGGTTGTAATGTGTATTGTAAAATTCTATCCATTATTTTTTTTTTTCATTGTGCTCTGATTTCTGTTCAAAATTTTTGCAATTTTGAAAATTATGTTCCCGTCACTTTACAATATCTTGTTTCTCTTCTGAGATTATACTTTCTTTACATATCTGAAGTTTTAAAAAGATATCAGTAACTATACTATTACATATCTTTATTTACAATATGTTGAAAAAAAACACTTGAATTGCCTAATAAAATTTCACACCCCAAATAATTTATAGTAGATACTTCTAATAAGACCATATAAGTTGAAATTCACACGACATACTGTTCATATAAATATAAATAAATTCCTGAAACTTTTACCAACATTGGTTGGCTGAGACCAATTTTATAGTGAAAACATTGGCTTGCATAATAAAATCTGACATTGTATTTGAGAAAGAGAGAGTTGTTTTTTCACATTTACACTTGTATAAGATTTCCAAAGAATTTGGTCTTTACTGTTGAATGCCACAGTATGTCTTGAAAGTTTTTCAAAATCTATAATTAAATGTATGCATCAAGAACATCTGCAAAAATGTAGTAAATAAATGTATTAATAGATACACAAAGAAAAATATATTTATTTATATATATACATACACTCACACACACACACACACATATATATATTTAGATACAATTGTTGACAGAGAAAGATATATTTCGTGTATATTTCTGAATATATATGTATACATTTAAATAAGTATGTATATATATCCATATATACAACACAAAACACGCAGACACATAGATACATACATAAATACGTACAAAAACACATACATATAAACACACACGCATATATTTGTATGTATCTATACACATTAGTATAAGCACATGTTTATGTTATATATAATGTTATATATTCTTATAATGAATACATATAAATATTCAGTCATGTGTTATTCTAACATGCATATGTACATGATGAAAGTATTCATATGTAAATATAATTACAGATACATATATATACTAGCAAATCTATGCATGCACATAGGTACACATGTGTTTCCTCAAGTATGAAGCATTTTAGAAGAAAAAAGGTATGAGGATCAGGATGTGTGGAGGTCTTGTCCTCTTAATAATAAAGGACGAAAAAAGAGCAAAAAATTTGAAATTTTTGACAAGATGCATTATGACAATATGTTTTCATAAAGTTTCCTGCATTATGTCAAAACAGAGAATGAGTTTTGTCAAGTCCCCCTCCTGAGCAGGACATCCGCACAACAGTGTTATCCAATCTCAATTAAGTTAGATTCATACCATCTTGGCTCATCTTGCTTTTGATAGGAAGGCCAAAGGCCCTGATTAATCCATTCACAAAGAAAGATTCTCAGAATTTTGATTTGTGTTGGATAGAGTTAGATGGTGGTGATGGTGTTCGGTCACAAGCATAATATTTTGTTTGTGGATATGATAGGTTTATATCAGTCCACTTGAAAAAAAACATTACTAAATAAAAATGGATAAAAATGTGAATTTGAAGACTTGAATATCCATCTTGTATTTTTGCTTAGCACTTGTCAACTTAACAAATTGATACATTTGGTTCAAGTGTTCACACCAAGGGACATTTGTTGTCAGTTCAGCTTCTTGGCTCAACTTGATGACTGTGTTAAATGATCCTTGGAGATATTTTGATTTCTTGCCTCTTGATTCGATCTCAGATAAACAAGTCACATTATAAGGGAGGCAAATCATTTTAGATTCTTCTTCTATGCCTAATTATCTTTCAATCTATCATCAGTGAATTTATAAACCTTTTGAAAGCCATCATGGCTGGCAGGTTTTATAGTTTGGCATATAATAAATGCAACTTCAAAATATGCCACAAATCTATCAACTTTGTGTTGTATAATTGTTATGGCCTTGTTAGGGCCAGAAATAAAGACACAAAGAGAGGAATTGAGTTAAACAAATATATTAACAGAAATAGTAATACAAACAAGAGTGTTATAGCAAGAATGTTCAGTCTAACTGTCAGAGCTGACTGCTGGAAATTTCCCTCTCCAAAAGGCAGTACCTGCTCCTATTTATAGCTAGGAGAGTCCATGCATGTGTGGGTAAGTTACCATAACAATAATTGACTTAGTATAATAAGCATGAATACTTCATGTTCTGAATCAATAAGCAACTAGCACATAAATTAATTATTTGAATAATGAGGAAAACTACATTCTGACCTTATTTCTTTTTGATATTTGATAAAAAAGGTCAATTTAAAAAATTTATTGTGAGACAAAAATATTTGGTCTGTTATTGTGTTTAGATAGAATGTATGAGTTTTAGCCAAATTCATTCATAAAATCACCTTTGAAATTGACAACTTTCATATCAGTAGTGAATTGTCAAAAGTGTCATCTAGTTGATTGTAACATTGAAGATGGAAGAAAATAAACAACATTTTTGTCATATTTTATTTTCTTATTTTAAGACAGATAAAATGTGACTCACAAACAAAAACTACAGTTTAAAGAAAAGATACTGTGATGGTTGAACATGTGAAAATGTGGGTTATAAGGTTTCATAGAGAAGATTTTTCTTACTCAATAATATTCCAGGGTCAGGTAGACCAGTTGAAATTGACAGTGATCAAATCAAGAAATTAAGTTGAGCCTGATAGACATTAAGCTTAGGCTGATAGAAATCAAATGATGCCATTAAGTTGAGGCTGATAGGGATCAAATCAAGGCATTATGTTTAGGTTGACTGGGATCAAATAATGTCATTATGATGATGTTGATTAGAATCACATTGAAATATTACATTGAGGCTGACAGGGATAAAACCAAGCCATTAAGTTGAGGCTGATCGGGATCAAATCATGACATTAAGTTAAAGCTGATAATAATCAAATAATGTCATTAAGTTGAGGTTGATTGAGATCCCATTGAGACATTATGTTAATGCTGATAAGGATCAAAACAAGGCATTAAGTTGGTACTGATACAAGAAGGCATTAAATTGAGGCTGATAGGGATCAAATAATATCATTAAGTTAAGGTGGATTGGGATCACATTGAGACATCACATTAATGCTGATAAGGATTAAAACAAGGTATAAGTTGAGGCTGATAGGGATCACATGACATTATGTGGTGTGGGAGATAGCTGATTTAATAAAAATATTCAATCAAACATAAAACGTCATTTCCATATTTGGTTATGTTAGTTACTTTGATGTAAGACTTCCATTTAAGTTCAACAAACAGAAACACTAAACCATATTTCTGTGTGATTTACTACTGAATGAAAATATACAATTTAAAAATAAACTGAGGTTGATGAAATGTGGATATTTTATAACAGAATGGAATACAACAGATTGTGAGTCAAGCAAAATGAACCACCACTATTTGTGTAAAGAGCTGATCTTCATCCAAATAAGTTGATGCTGTGTATTTATATGTTGAACTTAAAAGGGAGATCTTTACTATGAGTTCCTTCCAGAAAACCATATGATTCAATAAAACTAATACTATTGTCAATTAGGCCAAATGAACGTATCAATCATTGAAAATCATCCAGAATTAATAAAAAAGACATATTCTATCAGAACAATACTAGGCCATATGTTTCCTGGGTGACCAGGTGAAAATGGTTGCAGTTTAGTTGAGATTTTTTCTTTCATCTACCATATTCACCAGATATTGCACCTTCATATTACCATTCCTTCTGTTTGTTACATAATTCTCTTAATAAGGGAAAATTTTTGAAAGGCTTTAAAAGGTTCAGAGAATGATAAAGCATTTTCAGGTGAATAGAATTTTGAAGTTGCAAACTTTATAAATTTGCATTTCAATTGCCTTTTCACTATTCTTGAAAATTCATATGAAAAGTTAAAGATTTATTTCAGTAATTAAAAATATACATTACACATTCATGTAAACACATATACACAACTGCAAAATATACAGGAAGCAAAAGAACACCATTAGATATAGAAAGTTTTCAGCAACCATAGAAAGTATTTCCACATAATCAAAACCACTGGTGATAGATTTTCAAGGCTTTTTTATTTTGCTGCCTGGAACATACCTTATCACACATAATGCTGTTTCCACATTCAAACACATTATTTACCATGTAACTGTTCTAGTATCCATTGTTTTGTCTCCATAAACCATCAATAAACATTGATAATTGTTAGTAGGTGCTATTTTTCTGCATGAAAGAATTCATTGACACATCTCTGCTTAAATGTCAGAGGACATTTCACCAGATTTCTAGAGAGAGGCAGTAGAAAGTGAGAAAACTACCTCTATAGATTAAATAAAGGGTTCAGTTTGAAATTTTCCAAAGGTTACCCAGATCAACAGACACTTGAAGAACAGCCTTCTTCAGGTGTCTGTTGATCTGGGTAACCTTTGGAAAGTTTCAAACTGAACCCTTTATTTAATCTATAGAGGTAGTTTTTGATTATTTCAGCCCAAACACAGAAAGAGAATAGGATGTGAACAGGTACCGCTGCCAAAAACAAAGGATATTTAAAAATCTTGGATCACTATAGGTGTGTATAAGTATGTTTCTTATTTATTTATTTTTTTGATTATTTCAGCCCAAACAAGCCAATAAAATCACTAAGATACAACGGGTTACTGAGCATGAAAGACACAGAGGGAGCTCAATAAGAGGACAGGATTATTCAAGAAGATAGATAATGATTGACATTACATTACATTTTTTGAAGATTGTATTTGACAGGAAAGCAGGAAGCCAGAAGAGAATTCCACAAACAAGAAATTCAAAGAAGAAACTATTAGAATAGAACTTATGATTACAACTGACTATTTCAACAGTAAAATTAGGAAACCTAACTGCCAATCTAGTACTGAGCTTAAATTTGGGAAGTTGAGATACTAAAGAAGAAAGCTCATCAAAACAATTACCATGAAAATATTTATAGAAAATCTACAAGGAAGCTATGTTATGGCAATGGGAAAGTCACTGAAGGTCAGATGCCATGTCAGGACCAATAACATTGCAGATTCTTCTTTGGATTATGTCAAGAATCTATAGTAGAAGCACCAGACCAGATGCAGTAACAATATTTGATGAATGGACAAATAGTAAACTTATCGATATTCAAAATAGAATCTGGCAAGACTAATTGTCTAACACAACATAGTAAAGCTACTTTTTTAGCAGCAGGCCTAGCAATTGAATCAATATATTCATTCCACTTCATGTCAGTAGAAAACAATCAATCCAAAAGAGGCATGAGTTGCTCTCCTGGAGGTTAGCATTAGCCATGCTGATGAAGGACAAAAATGCTTTTCTAAGATGATTAAAAGAGAGCAGTTTCGTTTTGGAGGGGTTACAGTTAACAAGCTATTTCTTTCCTAATTTAATGACAGATTGAAGGTTATACTTGGCTGCAAATTTGATATTATCAAACCTATCAGACTTACTATTAAAACAGGAGTAAATAGTTTTGTCATCGGCAGAGATAAGCAGATCAGGAACTGATGACACCTGGGAAGGTCATTAATAGAAATAAGGAACAAAGTAGGCCCAACGATAGAGTCTCAGAGGCAACCTGTTTTCATGCAAAAAGATCTAGATGAATGACCATTCAAAACAACTTTAATTATGCTATTTGATAAAAAGATTGTATCAAATCAAAAATTCAGCCAGAAATGCCATAGCCCATCAACTTGTGAAAACCAGCATGCCAAACCTGACAAACACTTCGTAAATACCTAAATCTTGACAGACTCTTTCAACAATAACCATCAACACATTGGCAGTTGACCTAGAAATGCAAAAACCATATTCTGAAAGAAAACTCTGAGAGGTGCTTAACCAATTTGGAGTTAATTAGTGAATCTAGTAATTTGCCAAAAAGAAGGCTCAGACAGTTTGCACAAGTTCTGTCTGCTGGTGTGTGGGTGTGTAGTGAGCATTTTTTTAAAAAAAAATGTAAATGCTATGAACAGTGGAATTTTACTTCATCTGTTCTTTCCCTCATTTGTGTGTGTGTGTATATATATATATATATATATATATATATATATATGTGTGTGTGTGTGTGTGAAAAATATAGTTTTAAGGTGTGCCTGCTCTGGCCTTTTTCAGGTAGTTGGAATGTCGAACTGAACCATTTATTTCGCTCACCAGGGTAGACTACATTTCCATGTGACATGTTTAATGGATGTCAGTTATCAGTTATCTCCTGTTAATTTCCCTCTGAAAGTTCTCCACTGCCTTAGCCAGGTATTGAACTCACACTCTTTAGGTCCTGTCACTGGATCTAATGCCTTTATCCATTGGGCAGTGGAGAACTTTCAGAGGGAAATTAACAGGAGATAACTGATAACTGACATCCATTAAACAAGGCACGTGAAACTAGAACAGTGAAGTGAGCGAAATAAAGGATTCAGTTTGACATTCCAACCACCTGAAGAAGGCTGGAGCGTACAACAACCAAAACGTTGTAATAAATATGGTGATAAAGATGAGGACAATAGTCCGAATAATGTAAATAATGTCTTAATCTGTTCAAGTCTAGGGTTAACTGTTATCATCCCCATCTATCCACATAAACTGTACCTCTTACTCTGTAACCTTCTATCTCAAGTGGCTTTCGGGCCTTGTACAGGGGTGACCCACTCTGTAAAAAAAAAAGTAAAAAAACATCCTGATATTTTTTCTAGATTTTTCTTTATCAAAATAAAGAAAAATCTAGAAAAAATATCAGGATGTTTTTTTTACTTTTTTATAAAATAACATTTCTAATAAACTAACTTTGACATTGTATATTGTTAGCCTATAGTAAATTTCACTTTAGCAGCTGAAGGCAATGTACAGCTTTTCATTATACACTGAAATGCATTTTATTTTTTTCTTGCTAACTGTTAATAAATGATGAATATCTTTCATGTCTGAAGGTGTGAGTTGTTTCTAATCCTTATCATCACATACAGATTATCATTCTAATCTGATGTGGCTTAAACCGCTCCTCACTATACCAAAAAGATTGACTTTAAAATTTTAATTTTTGAAAGGGGTATATACAAAAAAGAGTTTAAAATTTCCTGGCTTGACCTAATCTGGAAGGGCTTCTAGAAGAAATACTGATATTTGATCATTCATTTAGCCTTCTTGAAGTTGGTCAGGCTAAGAACTATTCAGTAACCCTTTGTACAGAATTTGAGCTTATTGGCTATTTTTACTAAGAGATCAGTTTTTGTTATATCAAATACATGAGCACAAAATTAAGAAATATTTTTAAAAAAAAAGTTTACATTGACTTAAATATTAACTTGTGTTTTGCTTTAAGTTCCAAATAAACAAATTCACAGCTTCAACAAATAGAGCAATTACACTCCCAAGGATTAAAAACAATATTTAAAAACATCTGGTTTTACAAAGAAAATAAAAAATTGTCAGTTGTGTATCAGTGTCTCCTCTGTGTAAAACCAGTCAGCTATGGGAATGACCAATTAGTTAATCTCTTTCTGCTAAAACAAAAAAAGAGACTTTGACATTTTTAACACAAATCAAGAATTGATATTAAAAGAGTTAATATCAATGAGGAAGACATAATAGGAAGAAGAGGGAGACAAAGAAATGGAAGCAGATGGCTGGCAGGAATTTTCTTCATAAAGGTTGGGATGGTGGATATCGGGCTTTATCTGTTTTGTCCTCATAATTAGTTTTCTACAGGAAAGTCGACAAGTAATCAGAATTGGAATCAATTGTTGTATTATCAAGTGACACTTTTACCATACACTGCGGCTATTATGTGACGTGCTTACTAATTGATATGATTAATTCAGAATCAAGCAAATCAGATTTTTTTTAACCAACAAATAAATAACTGAAATCATGGAATAATCATGAAGACAGGATTTGTAGTGCATACAAACAAATCAATTACAAGATCTCCAAGGGAAAATTGATCTATTTATTGCTTTATAAAATAAATTTTTAAGCATTGATAAGCAATAAATGAAAAAAAAAATGATTAAAACTCAAAAAGGAAATCAAAGTTCTGTTTACATTGTGTCAGATATTAGTTGCCATGGCAAGAATTATGCAACCATTGACACATGTATATTGGTAAGATCATCATCTTTGTAGAGCAGGGTGACAAATGGATCATCTTCATAGATTGGAGTGGCAAATGGATCATTTTCTTAGATCAGGGTGACAAATTGATCATCTTCATAGATTGGAGTGGCAAATGGATCATTTTCATAGATCAGGGTGACAAATTGATCATCTTCATAGATTGGAGTGGCAAATGGATTATCTTTGTAGATCAGGGAGGCAGATAGATCAGTTAACATGTTCTCTTGAGTTCTTTGATACTGAAGAATTGCTTGTAAATCTCGGAATATGCTGTTAATCTTTATTATTAAGAATGAGGGTGGATCATATTCAGAGTTTTAAGTTCATATATTTATTTATGGATTTTTTTTTTGGTCTCACTCTTGTGTGAGAGTCTTCAAATAACTTGTTTTGTCACTTAAGGATCAATCCTTTGAGCGATCCCACTTTTGAGTAAGGTCATTGCTTGGTGTCTGCTGTTCAATTAAGATGCTTTAAATCATTGAAGTTTAAATTTTTCTAGTTAATATTTAGGCTCTTTTGTTTATACCTCAGTTAAGATCATAGAATCCACAAACCTACACCACAGTTAATTTTGAACTTCATAATCATTTCAATGGTTCTATGGTTGTATGCAGTTCAGCAGGGCTACATACAGTTTTGAATTTAGAATTGTTCTTCTAGCCTGCTTGCTAAATAACATCAGAGAGCCTAGTTCACTTTACTATTAATCCCATAGCTGGGAAAAAAAAAGAAAGATTCATAAATTCTCAAAGGGTATTTGCGCAAAAGCGGATGTTGGATTTTGAAATCAACATCCTAACTGCTTTTTCTATTATGACACAGAAATTTGAAGTCATACTAGACTAGTGAAATAAAGGCTTCCAAAAACTATAGAAAGTATTAAGGAGCAGGAAAATTTCATTAGAAACAAAGTCTTAGTGGCTTTATTGCTTTGCTTGGGGGGGGAAATGATTAAATAAATGGTATAGCATTTTTTTTAATTTCTTTTATTTTAATTTTAGTTGCTTTTTATTGCACTCATTGCAAAGAAAGAATAAAAAATGTACAAGTCATTATTATACAAAAGAAACAACTCAGATCAGATAAAGTGACATTCTCTTTCTTGAAATGTGTATGAATTATTTAATATATATATACAAAAAAATTAATATGCAGACAAAGCAACATGAATAAATGTTATATATATATATATATATATATATATATATATATATATATTTTTTCTATTTAACCATTTATATGATGATACTTTGGACTGATTCCAATTCAAGTGCTCTAAAAATCTTCAACATATAATGTAATATATATAAATGTTTTATATACTTTAATAAGTATACATATAAAAATCTGTTAAAAAATCATTAAAAACATAATGAAAAAATTAATGTTAAATTAAATTTATAAATTTATGTTAATGTTAAACTATCAATGTTTTAATTAATGTTTATTAATGTTTTAAATTAATGTTTAAAAAATTTAAAAGTGTTCAAAAATTGTTAAAAACCATATAAAAATTGTTAAAAATTGTTATACATGATTATATAAAAATCTTCAACATATAATGTAATATATATAAATGTTTTATATACTTTAATAAGTATACATATAAAAACTGTTAAAAATCATTAAAAACATAATGAAAAAATTAATGTTAAATTAAATTTATAAATTTATGTTAATGTTAAACTATCAATGTTTTAATTAATGTTTATTAATGTTTTAAATTAATGTTTAAAAAATGTTAAAAAGTGTTCAAAAAATTGTTAAAAACCATATAAAAATTGTTAAAAATTGTTATACATGATTATATATTTAAACATGTATAAATGATTTAAATATATAATTTTCTATTTAATCAGTTACATGATGCCACTTTGGGCTAATTCCAATTCAAGTGTTCTAAAAATATTCAGCATATTGCCCAAAAAATCTTCTCTAATACACTGACAAGATCCTAGACTTCAGTAAAAATGATAGAGTCCACAGCTCCATGCTACAGTTAATACTGAACTATAATATTTTCAAGGGCTATATATGATTATGAATTCAGAGTTGTCTTTCACCTTGACTGGTTGCCAATCATGGCTAGAGATTCCAGTTTATACAGAGAAGAGATGGATTTATACCTCTCCCAAGGGTATTTGAAAATGAATGTGACAAACTTGACCAGAATTTTAACTTGGCTCATCAATTTCTCTTTCTGAGCTGATAACCATTGCACTACCCATAAATCTTTTAAGCTATATAATTGTATCTTTACACTTAACAGTAATTAAACACACAATGACAATAAATTTGATGTTAAGATTGTAAAAGTAATTTTAATATTTAATATTATATTTAATATAAATGCATCATGTTTCTTATTTTAGTGCATATATTTTATTAATTTCTTTCATCCTGTAAATTTTTAATTATAGATTATTATAGATAAATGCGGTTGATTAGGTTTGCTTGGGGCATTAAACATTTAAAGATTTGAAACATTTTTGGATTGAATCATATTTTATGTATTGTAGCCATCATTTAAATTTTAACAAATATAATGAAAAGTTTTGAAAAACTTTTCATTATATTTGTTAAAATTTAAATTTGTGATTTTCCCTAATAATCAATAATAAAAAAAACAAAAGTCAGACACACAAACATCATTTTAATAAATGCTAATCAAGGATAATTCATTTTTGTCTGATATTTCTTTTATTTTAATTTTAGTTGCTTTTTATTGCAACTTATCATTGTCTCATCAATAAGTAATAGAGATCAGCAATAAAAAAAGAAGACACCAGTAAGGTTTGAACAAAGCTTTGATTTGTATTTTTTACATCTTAACTGCAGTTGCTTTTTATTTTTATCTTGAACTAACATTCTTTGGTCATTTCAATTTCCATTATGCATTTAAAAATGTAGAATGATAGAATGGAATAAAAAGCAAATGAAATTAAAATGAAAGAAATACCAATCTAAAGATTAATGTAATGCTTCCTGTATCTTATGTATACTTTATAATTCTGACTCCTCTCTTGGCACTTAGAATAAATATGTAATTTTTCTTGTCTTAGACACACACACACATATATATATATATATATATATATATATATATATATATATATATATATATATATATATATATATATATATATATGCCAAGAGGAGATGCTTGCCTGACACATAGGTAAGATAGACTCTTGCAAAATTATATTCTCAATGAGTGAGTAGAGACAGACTTTTGTAACATTAGCTAGCTTTCCTTTTCAGGGTCAGAGAGAAGACATGTAACATATTTGTACACTTTGTTAGCATATTCTTCTTTAAAAAAGAAAACCTTCATTTATATATATGTATATATTTCTTTAAGGTTTTTTTTATTCATCTTTGTTTTCTATTAATATATATCTGCCACATATTGAGGGTTTGTTGAAACTATGAAAGACTTTTTTGTTCGGCCAGAGATTAGAGCACTTGAGATAGACATCAAGAACAAATCTCTGATAAACCTAACAATGGCATCCTAGCTTCATTAAATTTTGAAAGTCTGTTTACTAATGACTCTGTTAAAGAAACCATAGAAATAGTTATACAAATCTTATATAATCACCCAAAGCTCACAAAACCTATTAGACCAAATATTTTATGTAAATTCCTACTGTCTTGCATCATATAAGTAACATTTTACAATCACTATAGTAACATTTACACAGAAACTGATGGTATAGCAATGGGCTTACTTCTTGATTCTATTTTATTGAATTTTTGTATGAACCATTGGTGAAAACAAGGTCTTTAATAATTTCAATAAAATTTCAATAGATGCCAGATATATTGACAACATTTTCATATTAGCAGAAAACAAACATGTATACACACACACACACACACGTGTGTGTGTGTGTGTGTGTGTGTGTTTGCGTGCGTGTGTGTGTGTGTGTGTGTGTATATATGTTTTGAACAATAAAAAATATTAAAGGATCAAAAAATTAAAATTTTCCGACACACTGAGTTGTATATTAATATATTTTTGTTTTATTACTTCAATTAGGTTCCTCAACTAGTTTCGGCCAGCATGCACATCATCAGAAAAAAAAATTGTGCTTGTTAGTAGCAGTGAACTACAGGAATGAGTGACTTTCTGAAGAAAATAAAGGCTGCAGAGATTCATGCAACTCAGTATTCCCTCAGTCATCATATATATATATATGTATATATATATATATATATCTGTATATATATATGTCAGTATAAATATATGTCATATATATATATATATATATATATATATATATATATATATATATATATATATATATATATATATGTGTGTAAAAAGTTAATAGGTGATAATTTGTATTCAATGTGAAAATCTACACCTTTGGAAATTGATAAAGAATAAATAAATCAGCAAATAACCAATAATGTAAATTCCAAAAATATATAAAGGCAGCCAAGAAAAATTTGTTTACATTTCTTCTCTGTGTTGAATGCATAATTTGTGACAAGTAAAAATCATCCCTGTTTTTCTTCCATTTCCTAACAAGACAATATTGCATAGCAATGCTTTACCAGCCTTTTAAATATTTCCCATATATGTATGACATAATAATGTCATCTGTTAGGACTGAAAAATCTCTTCTAATATTTGTAACTTGTAAAGGAATTGTTTTCAATGTATATGCAATAAATGTACATATATGCAGAAATTTATGTATATGCTATAAAAAGCAATAACATTGTGATAAAACAAGATTAATATTCTTTTTTGATTATTTGGGAAGATATGAAACAGATTTAACAAGCTGATATTAGTGCTTTAACATGATGTTTAAGTAAAAAATAGGCTTGATTTGAAATTGAAACCAACAAGAAAGCATTACCATCTTTGACAATTCTTTTATACACAATAGCTACCATGATTTTTCTATCAGTGTAAATGCAAATAGAAAGGCGGTGTTCTCAATATTAATTTACAATCAATCATCTTACAGGAGTTGAGAAAAGACTGAATTTCAGAAGAATTCATCTTGAAAAGGCAATAAAAACTGTACTCTTTATAAACCGTTGGGTTAACTTTTCATTCTTCTTCTTTAATTAGTATGCACCATACTTGGCTAGCCATGTAACCCTTAATAGCCAAATCAGTAGTACCTAGTTTGTACAGGAGACAGTCTGGGCATAGATACCATGAGGTAAAACAGACTCTTGCAAAATGACATTCTAGATGCATGAGTAGAGACAGACATTTGTGACATTTGCTAGCTTTCTTTTTCAGGGTCAGAGAGAAGATGTAACATATTTGAACACTTTGGTAACATATTCTTCTTTAAAAAATAAAATCTTCATTTATGTTCTCCTGACTTGTCTATAGCCGTCTTTTTCGTTTTTAATGTTTGGATGAATATCTGCACCTATGGTAGGCATGGCTAGGTCCGCCCACATATATTTCGTAAACAAAACGTTTTATGTGACAAGTCAGCTCAACATTTATTTTTGTTTCTTTGTTCATTTTAGAAAATAAAAATTTGATTTTAAAATCGGTTTTGATATAAGACTCTACCAAAATATATTTTTCATCTCTTTTGTTGTCTTTAACAACTGTTTTGGCTACAGGGACATTTTTGCTGCTTGTTTTATTTTTCCTTTTCTATTTCTTTTATGCATGTGTGTTCTTTAAGCATAAAATCTAAAATTTCTTTTATTATGCCAGAGCTCTTGTCAAGGAGAACCTGACATTGTTCCAATCCAACGTTAATGGAGAATAAAGACAAGACATCAAACCAGATCCTGTCACAGAGATGTGTACAGTTCAATGTGGCCTGGCAACATTCTTAAAATATAGGTTGTTCTCTATCATCAACCAAAGAATATTGCTTACATCAGACAGAAGAGCTAAATGAGGCATTTTGGAAAAGAAGTGGCAACAAAAATAAAAGATAAATTAATGAAATAGGAATAAAAATAACACAAAAAAGACTACTTCACAAGGGCAGTTCATTTCAAATTAGGGTTTTTAGACTGATTGTTTTACAGACAATCAGGACATTGTGGAATATATTAACTTGGTCACTGAAAACAATGGGAGTAACCTAATTTAGCTGCAAGTCAAATATCAAAGTTGGTATTTACTTACATAAGAATAATTTACTTATATTTACTTACATAATAATAATTTTAGTAATATTGCTTTTTGAAAAATTATTTTACTCTCATGAGATTTATAAATAAGGATTAGTTTTAAAAGAACTATTTCAAGTGTAAATCAAATCTGAGTACTTCATTTTAAGTGCAGGAACAAAAATTTTGCTGTGATGTGTTTTTTGTTGTATTAGAGATATTGACAAGTCTCTGCTAATGTGATATTGTTTACTACTCTTCAAAAAAAATATGGCACAAATTGACCCCTTTTGAGAGATATCCCTGGGAACAGTACCTGTTAAAGACTTGACACTAATACCAGAGGAAGATGTTAAGTTACTTTCCCATACTGGAGCGTCCTGTAGTGGAAGATTTCCCTATTGGTGAAAAAAGAAAGGATTGTTGTATCAAGTGATGCCAACAGAAGAACAGGCATTGCTGAAGGTGGTTGTCCTAGAAGATGATATGTATTATGTTAGTTAATGAAACTAACAAAAGCATTGAGAGTTATCACAAGTGTAGGGTAATAGTGATAAATATCACATCCCAAGAAAAGTATAAAGGGAAGCAATTAGCTAGAACAGAAAAAGTGTTGGCATTGAGGAAAGGGAAATAAGAAATGATTACAATTGTTTAGAAATAATAAAGTAGTGGCTAATTCAAATAAAGAGCTGGGGTAGGAACCAGACAGTAGAAATGAGAACTGATAAAACACACCCACCTATAAAGATGAGACTCTTTCAAATGGTAATAAATACAAAATGACAATATTTAAAGATTGTATCTGCAAGAAATGGAGTGTCAAAAGGACAGTTATTCTCTTGACACTGCTACTACTGTATACACTTTTTATTTCCTCAGCAATGTTTATTTACAAGATTATAAAAATATGTGAACCAAGTACAATGCAATATTTAATATTTATCTTTATAAAGAAACAAATTTGAAAGCAAATCTTTTTATTCAGAAATTTATAAAAAATTAGAAAATTATCAAAATATGTAAACCAACCACAATACAATATTTATTATTTACCATTTTATAAATAAATATGAAAACAAGTATTTTTATACAATCTAATAAATAAATAGTGTTTAATATCTTTGTTGTCAATTCTTAAGAATGAAAAAAATTCACTTTCATATGTTTGGGTTTTATTAAAATTCTAATCATTGCTTTTTATATCAATAAACATTGTCAAAAGTGTATATAGTAATAACAGTGTCTAAGGAATAAACATCCTTTTGACACGCTGTACTTTTTCAGGCATATTAAGTTAAACATTGCCCAAAAAGACAACTTGTGGATAGGGCCATCCAAATGATGTTAGAGGATAAAATAATCTTGCACTCCATGATACTTTGGAGCATTCTGGGATAATAAGGAAAATGTGAGGCACAGACAGTGATGTGCAGAGATTTGGTGATGTTTGGAGATGCCCAAGGGCAATTCTTTGAATTTATACCACTAACACTCAAGTACGGGGGGGGGCTATAGGGCCTAGTACTGAGAAATGTGAGAAAGGTAGACATTTTATATATATAGAAACATTAAATAAATATTTTATTCAAATTAAAGTACATATACATTTACTTTCACTGAATATATATTGGCCTGATGTCATTTCTAACCAAAATTAAGATGCAAAGATTTGTGCATGTTCTTTTCTGTTTTATTTTCATTTCTTGCTAATTTAATTGTGAACTGTGAAACAATGTATAAAAATGTGAAATATCCATCATTTTATATTTAAGAAAATATTGTTATTTTTTAAAATGATAAAATGAGAAACATTCTTTGAAACAAGTTCTTTTTGACTGACACTCTACAAGAAAGCCTTTTTATTTTTTTCTTATTCTTTTCATATATAATTGTATTATTTTTTGGCTTTTAAAGTGTGTTAAAAATATTTTATATCTAATGCATTTTCCAGATTCTTGAATGACATGAGCTATGAAGATTGTTGTCTATAGAATATGATGAACTCCAGTAAATGCTGACACCAGGGAAACCATAGGTGCCAAACTGTTCTGGAAGATTTTGGTGAAGAGGATTAAATTCACAACATGGAAGATAAAGTCAACAAAGGGTTGATATTAATCATTTAGGGAAAGTATGTTGTTGCAGTTACAAGGAAAATGGAATAGGTCTTCAATGAAAACTTAAAAACTTGCAGGCCCTGTGCAAAATTTTCATCTCAACATACTTCCTCCTATTCCTCTGACCTGTGAGAACTTGCCATTTGGGTGTTGTGTTGAAAGGTAAATGGGGATTTTAAAACATTTGAGATATTTAAACTAGAGACATATTTTGGAGAGTGCAGTTTAAAGGAAAAAGTAAACAAGTTCATGTAAATTTCATAATAAAAAAAGAAATGATTTGAAAGAACTGATACTCAGATGCTTAAGAAAATGATCAAAAACCTAACTTTTAAGCCAAAATTGGTAAGACACACTTGGAAGTGTTTTTTTTTGACTGAAAGAAAAGAAAATACAGGTTTGATCCCTGCTAAGAGATATTTTCTCTTGAAGGAAATTTCACTTTCTTGGCCAGCAGATATTAATTTCATTGTTTGACAAAAATACAGATATTTCTACTTAAACACTCAATATAACCATTAGGTTTGCAATATGAATAGATAGGTTTGCCTATCGTCCGATTCACACTCATCCCCAGTCTTTTGAACAGGAGTAGAAGTTTGTCACTTGTTTCTTGTCTAGGATTGAGTTTTCAGTCCTTTCTAAAGTCTACTTCAACTCTATACTTTTAATGTCTCTGCCTGAAATTTTATTCGTTAATTAAATCTTGATCTCTTCAAGTCTAGAATTAGCTTTCTATCTTTCCTGTTATCAAGTCCTTTCTTATGCTAATACAACTCCACACAGAAACCCTCTACCTTGAACGGCCCTTGGGCCTTGTATTGCATGAACATTAGTAAAAAGAAAATATATATATATGTTCAAACATGTTTCATTGAATA
>CAHIKZ030000723.1:367500-417500 GCA_903632075.3 Acanthosepion pharaonis | reverse complement strand
AAAAGAAAAATGTTAGAATAGAAGTGGTGGTTGCATCTAACCAGTTCAAAAGTAAAACGGTGAAACCTAATTGTTAATCAAGTAGCACCCTTAAATTCATGGAGTCGGAGTACTAGGGGGAAAAAGCTCACCGTTTTTGCCATGAAAATACGGAAGTAAACCATGTTTTGTTGGTGAGAAAGCTGAGATGCCAAATCAGAACTGACTGCATTGTAGATCCTTCTTTGAATTTTGTCAAATGGCAGCAATATTCAAAGCATAGACAAATGCTAAATTTATAAATGTGCATGATGCATTCTGACGAGAAGAATTGTTTAGCACGACACAGTAAACCAACTTTCCTAGCGGTAGACGTAGCAATTGATTCAATATAGTCGTTAAACAAAAACAACCAACTTAACTATGAAGTCCTAACTAATCTCCGTGTTACAATATTTGTCTGTCGAGGGTAGGATATAAAAAAACAATTTTTTAAATATCTAATCCCAATGTGTATTTACAATATGAAAACCTATTTACAAAACTAAGCAAAACTGTATTAGTAAGTAAAAAAAAAAAAAAAAAAACACAATTCTAAATTGTGCAGAAATATTTATTCAACAGACGAAAATAATGCGGGACTGAATAAATGGAGAAATACTTACTGTACCAATCACGACCCCATTCACACACTCAAATCCAATAACAACTGCAAAATACACACTTAAAATATGAAAAGCATTCCTCATCTACTAGAGAACTGACATCTCTGTCACCTGACAGTGGGAGGGAGGCGAATTAAACTAAAACAAAGAGGGTGCCAAAATAAAAAGGAACGATGAGCATAGATATACTAGCTAAGTTAACTCATATGAGCAAACGAAAAGAAAAAAAAAGTCTTCCTAAGCTACCTTATTAGTGACGGGTTGCCAATGTTTAAACCAGAGAACCAATATTCTAGATGCCTAACCGGCATCAAAATGCCATTCTGTCAGCACCATTCGCTCGACGCAGATGCGAAACTCTCATTTACCTCTGATGAAAGTCTCTTCCTTTCCGTCCTGATTTTAATTTTAAGCTTGTGCCTAAAGAAAAGGATCAGTTGAGAATTAAACTTTTCATGCCCCCATAGACTTACTTCTGTGGCGTCGTCCTAACCACGACCGAGCAAGCAAAAGAACATATAGTACCTTTTTTCTTTTTTTTTTTTAATCAATGGTGGTACCACATTTCTACAAACAGAACTAGCTTCAAGAATGAAAAAATTTCTATGCAACATGCGGACCATGAAGCCTTCAATTAGCATACGACACTGCAGTGGCAGAAGGTATGTTGATAATTTCCCCCCACTCACCGCAGCGAACGCATTCCGGTGAAATTACCAGACCCGCTGAAAAAAAAAGAAGGAATTTTGCCGACCCAGAATGCACTTCGCAACACTTAAGCAGGTTAGTGATGCCTCATCATTATTAAGATATTTCAATACAGGCGCCCAAAGTCATACGGAGCGAACTCCTAATCCATCAGGCCTAGCTCGGCAATTACACCCTCTCGAACTACCTTCCTGACTAACACTTGATATAATGCCTTCTGGGACAACCTCCCAGTTGTCGGAAGGCCAGTTTTCACCCGTAAGAAAAACTTCAAAGCAATTCGACACTCGCGATAACACTCATCTCTAGGCAAACGGCGGATTTGCCCTTCGTACGAGGGCAAACTCCTCAAAGCCAGAAATCTTTACGAGCGTCTTCCTTCCAGAAGTCACCGTTCTCATCAGTTTGCGCGCATACCCTTATCTAGGAAGCTTCAGGCGGATGACGGTAACAAACCTCGTCACGTATCTTAGGAAACTTAACTCTTCCCTACAAGAGGGAGAACAAGATTCGAACTAAACCTAGTAGTACAGTAAATGGGGGTGGAAGCGCAGAGAGTCGGTAAAGAAGGATGGGGTTAAATGTACGAAGCACAAATTTTTGTTCTCCTTTTTAAGGAGAGATTTCTTCAAAACCACAGACAAACTTCGACCTTCTTCCGAACTTCCAAAATAGTTCATTTCCAATTGGAGATCAAGACCAAACCAGACACCGAATATCATTTGCAAGGATCTTCCGTCCAGAGAAAAGGCTGGGGTAGATAAACTTCCTTTCAAGTGTTTAATCAAAAGATAACAGGCTTATCGCGGTTGACTTTAACCCCTGTTACCGTATCATACCCCTTGATTTTTATGCCGACTTTGTCATTCTCAGCACTGCCCGTTACAAGTACGCTCATGTCATCAGCATAAGCGGAGTACCTGGTTAGTGAAATCAGGTAACATACCGTATATACTTGAGCATAGTGTGAATTTTTATGATCAGTTTTTACGCAAAAAATAGGTGTTTGTCCTATACACAGATAATATTTTTGAAGATGTTAAAAATCATGCATTTTTGGTGACATGTTGCACTATACACAGATAATTTTTTATGGGGGGGTTAAAATTCACGCAAAAACATTCATGAACTCGGACGCATGGGATTTCATTAGCCTTTATATAAAAAATTTATTTTTACTACTTTAAAAATGTTAACCATGAATAAATCGTCTAGGCTGTTTTTTTTAGTACACCTCCTTTTGAGAGAAGTGTATTTTATGACGGTTTGTGCAAAAAATAGTTACACTTGGATATCTTTTTTGGCTCAGCGGTTAAAACCCGCCAAAATCTGTGACGAGTCCATTTATAAAAATTGTTTTTTCGTGTATTGTAGTGAACGAGATAATCAAGTACCCCGGAAAAAAGTTCGTGTTTTGTGTGCGATCTGCCGGGGAGGGATTGCCAAAAAGTCGTCAGCAAAACTCTTATAGCGACTTACCTCGTCAATCCAAGCGACAGCGCGTCGCGTGTATTCTGTGACGAAAAAGAAACAAGTCCGTCGCAGGAGTCGCTATAAGAGTATATTAATATGCAAATTACGGAGCATCCTATCCCGGCTGTCGACTAATGGAAAAAATAGGTTCTGCCGATAAAAGCAGTTGGTGTTGTCGACTCGGAGAAAAAGAAAATTCAGGCAGTTTTGGCTACGGCGTTCGTGAGTTATTTTCCTGACGCGTTACACGTGATTTTCTTTCTTTGTGTTGTGAAAGCCACAAATTTGCTTTGAGAACGCTTACTCTTCAAGCTATTTCGGCATTTACTTTGTCTCTCGCAAGATGGCGGAAAGACCGTTCGATATAAAACTGATCCCCGAATTCAGTGGTGATACTAGTGGACAGTCTGTGGTTGAATGGATCGAAAAGGTGGAACTGGTCTGCGAATTATGCGAGATATCGAAGATTGATCGGATTCTTCCTCTGCGATTAAATGGCAGTGCCCTTGCTGTGTATAGGCAGCTGAGTAAAGAACAGAAAAGTGACATTGAGCAAATAAAGCACGCTCTACTAACCGCGTTTGGAACTGACCGGTTCGTGGCCTACGACCAATTCCAGGCACGGCGTCTGCGACCTGGCGAGACAGTAGACGTATATTTTGCAGAATTAAAGAAGCTCGCCGTTCCAATCGCACCGCTTCCTGAAGAATGGATGACATGTGCCTTCGTTTCTGGATTGCCCAGAAAGGTGCGCCCTGTACTAGATTATAGAGAACTGAACGAACATGTAGACACATACACAGCTCATGCTGATGTGTGTGCACAAAAATTGAGAGAATGGCGAACGAAGGGATCCAATGTCTCTGTGATTGACCTTCGAAAGGCCTACTTGCAGGTACGCTTGCACCGGTCACTGTGGCCATTTCAGACGGTGATCCTTAATGGGACGAGGTACTGCTTAACCCAAATGGGATTCGGACTCAATGTGGCGCCAGCCATCATGAAAGCCATCGTGGATGCTGTGCTATCCCAGGATGAGACAATTCGTCAAGCGACGTCAGCCTACATTGACATCTACATCAACGAAACCTTAGTACCCGCTTCACAGGTGAGTAAGCATCTTGCTGACTTTGGGCTCAAATGTAAAAACCCAGAACGACTGGCGGATGGTGCTCGGGTGCTCGGCTTGCAGGTCTGGGGGGAGCACAACATGCTTTACTGGAAACGTGGAAGCGAGCTCCCGGACATTCCCAAACACATGACCCAACGCAGCGTGTTTTCGTTATGTGGAAAGCTGGTGGGACATTTTCCCGTGGGCGGATGGATCCGCATTGCAACTGCATTTATTAAACGTAGGGTGACTGCTGTCACTTCCGGCTGGGATGACACAACAAATGATGCCCCCTTAGACACATGATAGCGGAAGTCATTACTAGGGTGCGTCAAGACGACCCCTGTACGTGGTAAATGGTGCGTTGACGGATGTGAATTTAACGTCTGGGTCGACGCGAGCTCCCTTGCAACAGGAGTGTCTCTTGAAGTAGGTGACACTGTCGTGGAAGATGCGTGTTGGTTTCGTCCCTGAGAAGGATACGCAACATATCAACCTGTCAGAATTAGACGCCGTTATCAGGGAGTCACCGCGGCCCTTCAATGGAAAGCAAAGGTATTGCATTTATTCACGGATTCCGCATGCGTGTATAAGTGGATATCAGACACTCTTACGGGGAAGGCTAGGATACGTACAAAGGCTGCGAGCGAGATGCTCATTCGAAGGAGGCTAGACACACTGGGAAAGTTGGTAAGTGAATACCACTTATCCGTAGACATACAGCTGGTCAGATCACAGCAGAACAAGGCCGATACTTTAACAAGGGTACCCCAAAAATGGCTTGACGCTATTAAGAAAGAGGTAGAGCCGGTAGAACATGTCTGTGTAACATCAGCGAGCAACTATAACTCAGATTTACTAAAATCTGTGCATTGCCAAAGCGGACATCCCGGTGTAAAACGGACCTTATATTTCGTGAGGCAGATTTATCCCTCCGTATCCAAAGCTGCTGTCAGGGCAGTGGTCAGAGGATGCAAGGAGTGTCAGTCCATCGACCCAGCACCTGTGCAATGGCAAAAAGGACAAGTGAGTGTAAGCAAGGTGTGGCACCGTGTTGGAATGGACATCACCCATTATAACGGACATCATTATTTAACCCTGATTGATTGTGGCCCAACCCGGTTCACTATTTGGCGGCGTCTGCGTCGACAGGATTCCGCAAGCGTCATTGACCACTTGGGGTCAGTGTTCTTTTGAACGTGGACCTCCGACGGAACTCCTCACTGACAACGACACTGCATTCCGCAGTGGACTATTCAAAAGATTTTGTGGCTTCGTGGGGAGTACACCTCAGATTTCGCTGCGCGTATGTCCCATCAGGGAATGGCATAATCGAGCGATGTCATCGGAGCATCAAAAGAATCGCTGCTAGGAAGCAGTGTTCCATAATGGAGGCGGTGTATTGGTATAATGTTACTCGAGAGACAATAATGTATCGCCCTCAACTGCGCCAGCCAACATGATTTATCAGTACAAAGTCCGGTTACGAGGCATTGACGCAACGCGTTCAACTGAACGGATAAACGAACGAGCGCCGTATGACTTGGGCGATCGCGTGTGGTGAAATTCCACATAGCCGGTGTACAACCCGGTACCGGGTGGGGCATGTCACTGGACTAAGTAACTCGCGTTCTGTGCTGGTTGATGGCATACCAAGACACATAAAGGACTTGCGTCACTATGTAGGTACAGATACAAGTGACATTAGCAGTGAGTGCTCAGAAAGTGAACAAATAATTACCATCGGAGGTAGGGCTAGCACCTCTTCAGATGGCGAAGACTCTGTGCGTGAGGTTGTCAGACCAGAAGAATCCTCAGAAGAAGCTTCAGAACATTCTTCAGATGATGAAGACTCTGCGCATGAGGTTGTCAGATCAGAAGAAACCTCAGAATATAACACACAATCTCCTCCAACAGTCGCCCCCGCTCCGGAGAAGCTTAAGAATAAAGAGGCCCGACCATGAGTGTCACTTATGTGACAGGGGGAGTGTAGTGAACGAGATAATCAAGTACCCCGGAAAAAAAAGTTCGTGTTTTGTGGGGATCTGCCGGGGAGGATTGCCAAAAGTCGTCAGCAAAACTCTTATAGCGACTTACCTCGTCAATCCAAGCGACAGCGCGTCGCGTGTATTCTGTGACGAAAAAGAAACAAGCCCGTCGCAGGAGTCGCTATAAGAGTATATTAATATGCAAATTACGGAGCATCCTATCCCGGCTGTCGACTAATGGAAAAAATAGGTTCGGCCGATAAAAGCAGTTGGTGTTGTCGACTCGGTGAAAAAAGAAAATTCAGGCAGTTTTGGCTACGGCGTTCGTGAGTTATTTTCCTGACGCGTTACAAGTGATTTTCTTTCTTTGTGTTGTGAAAGCCACAAATTTGCTTTGAGAACGCTTACTCTTCATGTATACTGACCAATGAGAGATTGTCTCAATCTCTAGTAAGAATCTGAATGGGAGGGCTATGTGAGCCTAATTTTCCAAATATATAGAGTAGATGTGTCAGGAAGACTTTTTGACAACGAAGGGACAAAGCAAATCAAGAAGAGCTCATCAAGAAGTCACCAGTCAGCTGCAGAGAAATTAAAGAATTTTAAGTTTAAGTGAAAAATCTCCTGTAGTTGAGCAACAAAGAACGAAAAGAATTTAAAGAAATTTTCCCAAGCACGAACTGCGTGAATTTAAAAGGGACTTTTTCACAATTTACTAGATACGCTCGTGAGGCAAGTAAAAGTAGGTGTTTTCAGTTTTTTTTTTGTTTTTTTCTGAAAGGTTGTTGCACCTTTGTTTTCTGCCTTCTTGAATTATTTTCTCTCTTTGTCTTTTTCAAAACCTTTGTCTTTTCTCAAATTGTAATTTTTTTCCATTTTTCAATGGTAATCTTTTTATCATAAACTAGCAGTAGAGCTCGGCGCTGCCCAGTGATGTAACAGTAACAGTAAGAGATAGATCAAGTATCGACCATCATAAAGACTGAAAAATAAAATTGACAAAGATTATTGTTTAAGGTTAACGGACACAGATGTCTTAATTAGATTTTTTTGTTGTTTTTTGGGGGTTTTTTTACGAATTGGTCAAACCCAGACTCAAACAAAAACATTGTTTTCAATCGTTATGAGTCTATCGATTGAATAGAATTTTATTATAAACAATTGTCTTGTAAATAGAATTTTTAAAGCATTCTGAATGTTAAAATAAAGAAAAAAAAGTTTGCAAGACAATAAGAAACACTACCTGCCAAAAAAAGTGAAGTTTTGTTGAAATCGGTTAAAAAATGTAGGAAATCCGATTCCATATATAAACGAACGCGCGCACACACACACACACACACACAAACAACCTGGGTTTTATAATAAGTATAACTCGATACGAGTTGTCCCCCTTTCATTCTGGCGACAGAATCGTGTTTTATCGTGTTTTTAAATTGATTTCGTGCAAAAACAATTGTGTTTTCCAATATTTGGCGCTGTTAGAACCACCGCAAGGTAATTTTACACAGTCCTGCGAAGTTTTGTTAAAATCGGTTGAAAAATGTAGGAAATCCGATCCAATATATAAACGTACACACACACACACACACACAATCTGCGTTTTATAATAAGTAAGATTGTTAGCCTGCCTTAACAGGCGCACAAAAGGAAATTTTTGTGCAATCTTTGTATTTGTATTTTTTTCGTACTTGTATAATAAATGTTTTTCCTTTTAAAATTTTAAGTAGTGGTTGGGTTTGGTTTTGTGATTTGCACCTGTTATGACTACGAAACTAAGTTTTTGTGTTTGGCATAAGAACTTAGATTTGTTAAGGAATAACTTTTTTATATTTTGCACAAAAAAGACGAAATATGCTCAATAATTTTTATATTTAACGTGAGAATGAACGACGCCAATGCAATAACATACAACAAATACGAGAACGGACAACTTTGACGAAAGGTTCCGGACTTACTTCATTTATCTCCAGCAGCGCAACGGGAGTCGCATACAAGAGCGGGAAACAAGTTTGAAAAGAGAAACCGAAACTGGCTGCCAAAGAACAGAAATCGATCATCAATTCTATCGAATGTCTTGGACTAATCCAAATTGATCAGCGGGACTTCACTGGCCACTGGTACTATGATCAAACGTACCAAATGAATGTTGTCCTGAATAGTCCTGCCCTTCACAGCACGGTTGTTCAGGGTCCATAGTCTGCAAACGGCTGGCTAAGATCTTTAACTCTGTGTTTAATATCGGTAAGTGCCGAAAATTACTAATCCTATCTCCATCATTTTTGTCCTTGCGTTGCAAAGATCACAGCCCTGGTGAGGCATTTAGGTATAGAGCTTCATCCAATTATTGACAATCAGTTCTAGCAGGGGCAGGGCAAAACACGAGCGATTGCCTCAAAGTACAGTTTGTAAGGAAGACTATTCAAGCCCGGTGTCTTGTCCCGGCCAACAATTTTCAAGGCTTCCCAGATTTCAGACTTTGTTATTAGACTTTCGCACCCAGCCACTAATCATCCGCTAAAACTACCCGATGAAATGACGGCTTCATCAAGTATACAACTAAATATGCTTGAGGTTGTGACCAAGTTCCGCTCTGCAAGGCTCCGTACTCATGCATCGAACATCCACATTACGTAACCAGTGAGCGATTGCTAGTTAGTCAAGATTGATTTCCTGGATTAAACATGATCAGGAAAAGAACACCGACTGCCTGACCGTATGAAAAGAGAGAGAGAGAGAGAGAGAGAGAGAGAGTCCAAGGAAACGTTAAATTTAAGTTTAATTTATACAGGAAAAGGTGAACAAAAATTGGGACCCTCCTGTCACAGTAATGCTTCGGGGTTTCATTATTTCTTTCGTATCAATTATAGCGCTAGTGTAGGCAACATCTTTGATGGCGTTGTTTGTGTCCACTAACCCTGCCTCAGATCTGCTGCATAACCAAACCCGTTCGAACTACAGTTAATATTCATTGGGCTTTGAGAAAATTGATTGGGGGCTCAGTGTCTTTATTATTAACATTTTTATTGTTTTTAGGTATGTGTGTAATGTCCTTTATTTTGCGGCCATGTTGTAACGCTTTTTCAACCGGTTCAGCGAGGGCTATGTCCCGCACAGGAATAGAGGGTAAGCGTTTATGGTGTTTTTTTTTGTTTTTTTTTTAAGGAATTCAGCTTGCATGGGGTAGAGGTAAATGACCTAGCCACTGCGATAATGGTCATATGTTTTCTGGCAGTTGGAAAAAAAAATCCAGGAAGAGGATGAGGGACCCGCCGCTCCCATTGGCACAGATTTTGTTCCAGCATTTTTAACTACTGAGTTTTTTCGAAGACTGGGTCGTATTTTTGTACTTTTTTTGCTCGTTTAAATTTTCGGCGTAGCTAGCCAGGACCACGCCCTTTGGAAGAGCACTGTTAATTGGGGGCATCAGAAACTGGTGTCTTGCAGTTTGGCGTTTCTTTCAAGCCCTACCGACGACCAGCCATTTGCATTGAATCTTCTCCATGTTTACACTTGTGGTTCCTACCACAAGTGTCGGGAAATAAGGTCCCTTGTCGGGGTATTTTGGTAACCGTTCCCAGCCAAGGGCATGCCTACTACACTAGAAGTGTCAGTTTGAGAACTATTTGAGTCGAGTTAGGACTAAACTCCAAACTTCGCTGGACAGGAAGAGGCGATGTGCCCAGTTTCGACACACTTTCAATAGTTTTCTACCAGTAACGATCACTTCCGTCCCTTTATCCCCAAGCTGCTGGCAATGGAGGCGAAGGATTCACGGGCTAACATCATATCAACCATGCATCACTCCTCGCGTGTATGATATGAGAAGACACCTAAAATAGAGAGGGGGTGTAAAACAAGGATTTGTCTTCTCACTGGACATTGAACCTATGCAGCGAGGCGATTGTGAGAGAACTAGAAGTCCTACCAGGATTCATTATTGACGGCCACAATCTTAACAACATAAGATATGCAGATGAAACAGTGATGATAGCAGGCACGGACAAAAAACTCCAAAAACTCCAACAGAAGGTAGTGAAGGAAAGCGAGAAGAAAGGCTTGTTGCGGACCCGGCAGCGTGCAGTGCTGGTTTATTACAAAGTGGCCTTGTGCCAGACACCACACTAAACTACCGAGTCCACAAGCAATGTAAAATAATAAAAAAATAATAAAGCGTGAATGAACAGTGAGAGGAAAGGGGTCAATCAACAAATGCATAAATTAATGAACATCAAAGAGATAGCCGGAATAAAATGACAAAGACATCTGTTTGTAAAACATGTGTAACTTTAATTAGATGGAAACAAGTAACTTATCTCGTGGTACGAGATTAATAAAAAATGTCCCGCGCCAAAATAGAAAGCAAGATGGCTAAGGCGGGAAAAAGAGTTTTATAAGGTTCTGGAAAAAGGGAACTCGTTAAACACGAGGTGTATGTGCGCACAGATAGAAAGGAGTACTCACTGTGGATTTTTTTTTTTTTTTTGGCGTTGTAAGTGTGTGTAGTATTTTCGTGTTCAGGTTCATAGTTAGAAAGAATGTTCGGTCGTCTCAGAGTTTTTGGTGAGGCATTGAATTGGCTGCTGGAAATTTTAACGGATTGCTGTGAGCATCTAGCCAGGAGAAACGAAGAATGTTTGAAGCGATTTTCATGGTCTTGTGGAGTTGTTTACGGCGAGCCCAGAGAGACGAAAAATGTTTGTTCGTAAGTAAGAATATCCCTGTCTGTATTTACTATTGACTGACGAGGGATAAATGTAAGTCACCTGTTGAATACGAAGTTTTGCCCACGACTGTGTCGTGTGTCTCGAACATTTTCTAGCAGAAAACGGAGAAGGTCTGACCTGCGGATAGCAAGTTGTTCGTCGGTAGGATATCCCTGTCTGTATTTACGATTGACTGACGAGGGATAAAAATAAGCCATTAGTTGAATACGAAGTTTTGCTCACGACTGTGTCGTGTGTCTCTAACGTCTTCTGGTCGAAAACGGAGAAGGTCTGACCTGCGGGCAGCTTCAAGACGAGAAGAAGTCTTGGTAAAGTGTGAAGTCGCCATTGTTGAAATAAGATATTCCGGCCCGCATATGGGTTAAGGGCACGGAATAAATGAGTTGCCCGTCTAGTTAGGTCGAAAGTCGGGAGGCAACTAGTTGGCCTGCGGGTAACGTCAAGACGAGAAGACGTCTTGGTAGAGTGTGAAGTCGACATTGTTGAAATAAGATATTCCGGCCCGCATATGGGTTAAGGGCACAGAATAAATGAGTTGCCCGTCTAGTCAGGTCGAAAGTCGGGAGGCAACTGGCTTGCAAACGCTGGCCGTTTGAGACGCCGAAAAACGCGCATGAAAAAATTCAAAATCTGTTAGTCTGACTTCATCAGGAGGAGCTAGCGAAGTTCTTCCTCAGGTCACTGCTACGTCTAGCTGTGAGAGGAAGGAAGGGGTGAAAACCGCGCGCACACACGCACGAGTGTGAAAGGAAGGGAGGAAACTCGCGCGCGCGTAAAATATAGATGGAATTAATGTGTTAATTCCATAGGCTTAAACATCAACTGCAACAATCGACGGAACGCATGGCTGTTAACAAAAGGTTGAGCACAAAGTGTGAATTGCAAATCAGAAATACCAAAATCAAACAAGTGCGGAAATTTAAATATCTGGGAAGTGTTTTAACAGAGGACAGAAAGTGTGACACTGAAATCAGAAAGCCTTATGGAATAGCCAAAGAAGCTTTCCAAGAGATAAGCTGAGTACTAAGATATAGAAACAAGAAAAAGACAACTGAACAGTTGCGTGATATATGTCCTCCTTATTTATTAATACCTACAAAGGAGAGGAAGTCGTGGAGAGACATGATCGCCTACGTGGTGAGGGGAGAAAACATAAAAAAGTAGAATATGGCCAGGTACTCTCCAAGTAGATATGAAGTAATCTTAAAAAAGTTTTGTACAAAAATAGATACTATTTATAGTCATTTAGTCTAGGAAAGTACTTTAGTTAAGGGAAATAATCTTCTACGAAGGGGGCGTAATAATGCGGCTACCTACCACAGTAATCAAGTAAATAATATAAAATTCAATGTTTTTTGTTGATAAGTATTTGTGATTCAATCACTGAAAGAACATGTAAACATCGTTTTTTATGCAAGGTTGATATTTGAGGTCCAGTGCCATTACTAATAATTTACTTAGATGTTTTAAATTAATATATTTCTCTCTTTCTCCCTCTTTCCATATATATATATATATATATATATATATATATAGAGAGAGAGAGAGAGAGAGTTTCATTTGTGCGTTATTAATTGATTCGTTATATCAGTTGTCCCAAAAATGTATTCACTTTTTGACTTCATTGTCAATTTGAATATTTATAAACGTTCATTAAATACTAATTTCGTTTAATATTTAATTTAAACCGTTAATCTTCTTTGCAAGTCAATAAACATTAATATTTCTTAATTTTAATCATTAATCTTGTTTGTAAGTCAATAAACACTGCATTTATTTACATTTCAAAAGTGAGTTTACTTTTGACGACATCCTGTATTTTAGTGGTATTGAAAAGTCATCAGCCTGGTTAAAGGGATTCTAAAATTTCTTGGAGAGACCGCCACTAATTTTCGATACTTATGAATGAAAAGGCTTTTGAAGTTTTCATTTTAGCTTTAGTTGAACGCTAAAAGATTAAATTTACTATTTCCAGTATGCAAAATACTCTGGTGCATTTCAAACATAAATTATATTGATTGGAATCGATCTTTTTCAAATTTTTTTTTCTGTATTAAAAAATCTTCCAAAAATAAAATATACTTTTCTGAAACTTTATTTGAGGAATATTAGTTGATTTAAAGTATAATTAATCTGATTTGAAAAAAAATTACTTTAAATTTAAAATAACACAGAAATGTATTTTCAAAACAAAACAGTCGCTGTGTTTTTAACCGACATCGCCATGACGAGGCGTTAATATGTGATGTGATAGTGATTGTTGTTCTACGGAGACTTTATCTGTAAAACATAATTTAAGAAAATGAGGTGATCGCTTTTTTTTATATAATTTTTAAGTACTCAGTAATCTTAAAAATGTTAGAAAATATTTTCCGTAACCTAATTTTAGGAATGTTGACTTTAAATTTACTATAGTCAACGCTCTTATCTTCTGATAATGTCGTGTATGGTCGACCATACTTTCAACAGTGTTTTGCGGAAATTTTTAACATAAGCTGTTGTCATGTCTTTGCAGCTGATATTAACATTAAACATTCAACGTCTTGACATTGTCATCTGGTTATTTAAATCAAATTTCATATAACTGAATTAATGATTTATTTATTTCTTCATGAATACTGACTGAAAAGGTGTAAATACCAGAAGAAATATATGAAGAGGTTATATTTCATCTGGCTAAAATGAAAACTTTTCTTTTGCAGTGGCATTTGTATAAAAATTATATATTTTATATATCCGTGTGTTCATTCAGATCCGAAAGAAAAGAAAAAAAAAATACCTTTATCTTACTTATTATAAAACCCAGGTTGTGTGTGTGTGTGTGTGTGTGTGTGTGTGTGTGTGTGTGTGTGTGTGTGTGTGTACGTTTATATATTGGATCGGATTTCCTACATTTTTCAACCGATTTCAACAAAAATTCACAGTCGATACTTGATCTATCTCTTACTGTTACATCCCCGGGCAACGCCGGGCTCTACTGCTAGTATTCTATATACTGAAGTGATGTCAAAGTTTTTAAAACAAATACCCGAGGGAAGAATTTTCTTTCAATTTTAAAGTGAATTCTGAGAGAAGTTTTCTCTAAGACTATGAAATAAAAAACGTGACAATTCCAAGAATCTTTTATTTTTATTAGTCTTTGATTTTATGGGATTGTATCTCTCCATCCATCTTTTTATATCTTTATCTTTTCTTTCACTATCAGCTCATTCTTTTTCTCACTACTATATAAAAGATAAAACAACACAGACATGAAAAGTCAAAATCAAAGGACTGGGACTAAATATTTGGACTTCTCACATAGGTGTGAAAACTTTGGCCTCAAACTATTGCAGGAAAAGTAAAGTTAAAGGGACAAATGTGGAATTCAAAGAGAATTTATTTACCGGCTTTGTCGTTAATCATTTTTTTTATTTGTGTTCTATTATTGCATTCTACTTTTTAGGTTTAATTTATTATAAAATGATAAATGATAATATTTTATAAAATGTTTTATTGAAATTTTTCTTAATTTTTAAGTAGGTACCAACATGAGATCGCTGGGAAATGAGCATATAGGCCCTAAACTTGATGAAAATAATTTTTCGTCTAAATGTTTATGTTATTATCAAGAGGAAAGATCAAAGTATTTTTTGATTATTTTTTTACATTTTTTAATAATTTCACGTCCAAAATTTTCGTTAAAAATATTGTATTTTTTTGATCAGCAAAATTGACAGAAAATCGATCGTCAGCCATTTTTTTTAACTTTTGTTTACAAAAGTGAAAGTCTCCGTTTAAAATTCTTTTAAAAAATCAATTATGATTTTTTTTTAAATTAATTTAAGAAAATTAGAAATTATAAAGTTTATTTAATATATTTTGAAATAAACATTACTTACTTTCTGCGCTGAAAAAATGTATTTTAAAATGAGAGAAAGCCGGTCTTAATAGCGTTGTTGATTGACAAGTGACATGGCGTGATTTCATCACGCACTGATATCTTACAGGAGGAAAAGTTATAGTACGGAAGGTTACAAGTGACAGTTTAGTTTTATGTGAACAACTTATTTACCTCGTTATTTTTAAGTAGGCATAGCATGATGAAAATAGACTTAAACTTGACGGAAGCAGAATTTTATCGTCAAAATGTTTATGTCACTACCAACGCAAACCGCGTGACGGATTATTGTTTTCATGATGCTTCAGGTCTTCCGTATATTTGAATTAAGCTATTTATGGACACAAAAAAAAAAACGTTATATTAGATTTTTATCTATTAAGATTGCTGATTGTAACCAGCTTTATTTTACAATATGTAATTTATCTACTTAACAACACCATTGACAAACTGTACAACATTTTCATTAATTTTAGAATATTTAACAACTTTAATGTAAAAAAAATAATTTAAGAAATAACAAAAAAATGTTGTAAAAATTTTAATTTCATCGAAAACGATTTTGCTTTCAGACAATATTATCCATATTCATAAAAACAAGTAAAAGAAACTAAAAGCTTTTGAAATTAAATATCTTTGTTTTATTGAGTTTTGTATGTTACAATTCAGAGCTGATTTTAAGGTAGAAGGGTGTCAACTAAAAAAAATGACTTATTTTCCTCAAAGCCTTGTGCTTTTAACTAATTAATTACTAAAATATACACATTTAAATTTCAAGAGTTTTCATAAAATTAGTTAGGTGGGGTAAGAAATATTAAAATTTTTTTTTACTATGACTTTAAAAAGAATAAACATATTTATAATAATTTCCATCATTTATGAACAGTTTCTGAAAGTTTCATTAAAATCCGACAATTATTTTTATTTTTGCGAGATTTTCAAAATTAATGAGTGCCATTAAAAAAAATGCATAAAAAATCCGCCATGTTATTTAGTAGGACTTTCGCTGATGAAGAGAAACGAGGTTTTTCAATCAAAAGTTAGAATGCTCTAATAAAGACAGAAAAATTTTGAAAAATAATTAAAAATTACTTTGTTCTTTCCTCTTAATAAAAACATAAACATTTTGACGATAAAATTTTGTTTTCGTTAACTTTAAGGCCGTTATTATCCTGCTATGATCATTTTCCAGCGATCTCATGTTGGTACCTATTTTTAAGTATTGTATCCTAATAAGAGGGAGACATGGTGGGTTATTTGTTAGTAACCCGTTCAATCAAACTGAATGAGCAGAGTTCAAATTCTAGCTTGTGGTAACTGGTTTGGTTTTTGCTTTCATACATTTAAGTAAGCATGAATCACTCATTTCTATCGAACTGTAAATGAAATAAGATACATTATTATGTACCTCCAGAATCAACAAGTGTGTAGCAATGTGAAAATAATTTAGGACAGCCATTTTTTAATGAAGAGAATTATCTGTAGAATTAGATTTCTAAATTCTCTGTTTTAAAGCTGTTAAAAGAGGACCACAGCTAAGTATTCTCAGTTTGTGCTGAACCCATTCAAATTGGCTCTAGAGTTCAGTACAAAACAATGCTTTCTGATTGGTCCATAAATAATAATGTCATGTTTCTGCCTACGCCCGCACGGTTGACCTCGAGCTGACCTGTTCAGAGTTCAACGTGCCAAATAAGTAAACATTCTCTCAAGCCACCACGTGATCAAGAAAATTTATAAATATGAAACTTCGACACGATTTAGTGAGTCTCTAAAATAATCAACTCGTCACACGAATCCATGAAACCCAACTTTATAGCTAAAAGTTAATTTTTATTAACATCAGCCCGGCTTGTGGAAATTCAATTTCTTTTGAACATCAACTCATCTAGTGACAAATTCAACCTAGACGAGATTCAGAAACCACCTCACTCAATAGTCAATATCTTTAACAACATAAAGGAAATCGTAACTATATCAGTCGAAGCGAGACAACTCTACAGTAAGTCAAGCAATCTATTTCATTCAATTTCACCCTCAACATAAACTGTTTAATTCCTTACCAGATCTATAGCATAATACCTTTTATATTATCCTTGATCACACAACCAAGAACTCTAAAGTGTTTAAACAACCTTATTATATCGCGTGTACTTGTTGTTATATAAAAATATTTTCTGTTAAAACAAATATCTGCCTATTTGATTATTTCTCTTGTTGTTGTCTTTGTTGCATTTGATTTAGTAAAAATAATAGAGGGTCAGATTAATTTGTATGTCACCAATACAGATTGGCTAACCAACTAGATATCCAATTTTAATGAAATTTTCTGTACTTATTAACTAAAAGTTTTCTTTCATTGAAAACTATTAAAAATATGTTTATACTTTAAAATGTTAGCCTTGAATAAATGTTTAATCGTCAACTTTTTTTTTTTTTTTTTTTGCTACACGTTCTTTTGTGAGAAGTGTATTTTTATGATGGTCAGACGGTTTGTGCAAAAAAAAAAAAAAAAAACAAACTATTACACTTTTTCATCTCAGCGGTTAAAACCCGCCAAAATTGTCAAGGATCCATTTTAGGTTTATGGAAAATTATTTTTTCGTTTATACTGAACAATGAGAGACCTGATCTCAGGCCATAGTAGGAACTCGAATTCCTTGTGAGCCTAATTTTCTGAATAAATAGAACTCAGGTCAGTAGACAAAGAGAGATGGTTTCTTGACATCAAGGGGACAAGGTAAAATTAACATCAAGGAGCAGAATGCATTTGACATCAAGATGTGAGCATCAAGAAAGCACCAGACAACTACAGAGCTCCTAGAAGTCCACAGGTGAAAGTTCTCCTGTAGTTGGATAAAGAACGAAAAGAATTCAAAGAGATTTTCAAAATCACGAACACTGTGAATTTAAAAGGGACTTTTCTAAAATTGCTATACGTATATGTCTCAGAGACGCTTTTGGAGCAATTAAAAGTAGGTCTTTTCGTTTATTCTGAAAGGTTGTTGCACCTTTGTTTTTTTTTTATTTTTTGTCTTTGAATTGTTTTCTCTTTTTGTCATTGAATACAGTTGTCGTTTTTCTAAACTGAAATCGTATTTTTTCCCATTTTTTCAATGGTAATCCTCTTTTATCAGAAATCACTATACTTAATTGTTTGCCGTAATAAGGCAAATTAAGGAAATTTTTCTGTAAACTTTGTATTTGTACTTTTTTTCGTACTTGTGCAATAAATGATTTTTCTTTAAAATTTCACGCAGTAGTTAAGATTTTTTTTCTTTTTTATTTTGCACCTCTAATATGACTTGCTATTCCTTCTAGCTAGCTTTTTGTGTTTGGCACGAGAATTTAGATTTAGTAAGGAATAAATTTTTTATAAAGCAAGGTTTTTTTTTTTGTTGTTTTTTTTTTTTGAGGGACTGGATAACAACCCACCAGAAATACATTAATTTAAAATAGAAAAAATTATTAAAATTATATTTTTATGTTTGAAGTTTTAATATTACTTATAATTTTAATAATAATTTTAACAAAAATTATCTAATAATATTTTTATAATTAAAGATTACCTTGTAAATATATAGTTACTGCATCTTTGAATAAACATTACCTGGTCAATACATTATCCTAAATAAAAAAATATAATATAAAGGTAATAAAACTGATATTATCTTTAAGAAAATATCTGCTTTAATAAAATAAATCCTTTGTTAAGGAAAATAAACAAAATGATTTAAAACCAATATTTTCTTGAGGTGTATCGGTTTTCATTGTATTTAATTTAGTTTTCACTTTTTTATTTTTTATTTAGGATTAAAAAGGTTTCTTTAATGAACATTTCTTTAAGAAAGTCTATCGGCTTTAATAAAAAATAAAAATAGTATATCAAGTTCCATTGTGTTAGAATAGATTCAGGTTTCTTTAAGGAATGTTTAACTGTATTTTGTTTTATAAACTTACTTTGTAGATACCGTATTCACATGTTCATTTTTTTTTATTATTATTAATCCTAATCAAAAGAAAACTGATATTTCTCTTAGAAAATATCGGTTTAATAAAACCGATAGTCTGTTAAAGAAAAAAAGAAAAATAATGCAATTAAAAGTGATATTTTCTCTTAAAAATATCGTTTTTTATGTTATTATTTTACATATTTAGGATTAACGAACGTTTTTTTTTAAGTATATAAGCTAAAAAGAAAATATCAGTTATTCTATTACTTTTCGTACTTAGGATTCTAAAACGATTCTTTAATGGATCCTAATCAAAAATAAATAACATATCCAAGGAATCCTAAGGTAAACGGCTGGCTGGGCACAGAAGACTAATGTTGCGTTTAACACGCTGTAAAAAAAAACAACTTCATGAATTTGGACGAAAAAAGGTCCCAGAAAGGCCTCAAAATTCACTAAAATTTGTTATCCTTTAATAACAGTCAGATGTGCTTAGTTTAATTTGTAATGTATATAAATGTAGGGAGAAAAAAAAGTAAATGTTAATACGATAGCAAGGGTCACAAAGCGCTGCCTGGGGTCTCCAATCAGGATTGCCCATACCTGGTCGGGGGTTTCGGGGTAGTACGCGCCGGCTCTGTGTGTATATAGGGGTGTGTGACATTTACTTTCTGACCATAAGACTCAAGTTCGAATCTCACCACTTTTAATTCGTCAGAGATCTGTTTATATTGAACTGGGAAGGTGATCCCAGCAGGTGGCACTTTTGGAAAATGCCTATAAACCAAACCCACTGCTTAACCCCAAATCCTTATGAGTGAAAATTTGGAAGCTCTTCCTCGTCTTGTTAAAAAAAAATTGATCCTGCCAAATTATAGTTTACATTGGAATGTTAAAAATACAAAGATATTTAGCTTTTTTGATGTCTAATATGTCTGTTTACTAATTGTGTATCTCATCCAGCTTTCTATCACTTTTTATTATTATTATTATTATTATTATTATTATTATTATGATGATGAATAATCAGAGTTGTCCATCTCTTAGACTAAATAACAACCAAAATGGGGAGGCTAAGTTTTCCATGTTATTTATATACAGCTAAACACTTTCCCAAGTGTGTTACTACAAAATGAATGTCAATTGTTTCAGCTGGAATCTGAACTTGGTTATGTAATTCCATAATGGGAAACATGCTGTAAACTGCAATTCTATATGTAATCAATATTTGATAAGCAATACAAAAAATATGATGATTTGGTTAGTATTAATAGGAATAATTCATAATCAAAGGTTAAAAACACTTATGAAAATGCAAGTATCTTCATGAAAGATCCGTGTAGATAATCAACAGTTGATTAACTTATAAAAAAAGCTTAATTTTTTTTCTAATATTTTGTAGTTAATTTTCATTGTTAGAAGCATAAGTTTTCTCATGATTATCAATAAACATTAAAAACATTAAAAACAATTAACTACCTTGTTTGTTAATTAAATTATCCACTGATATATTTTTATATTTACATTCAGCCAATGTACATATATAGACTATGTTGGATTTTATTATGCCGGTCAATATTTTCCTTATATAACTGATATATACCAAATGATAGTGGTAAAATTTTCAGTATATACTGATATTTATATGATAAATATACCACATAAGTTTCAGCTTATATTAAACATGCTTCAGCTCATTTATTAGACATATTTAAAATAATCCTTTTGGTGGTGTAAGATTTTACCATGTAACTTGATGGTTCTTTGTTGTTAGTGTAAATAAACATTTCTAACAATATAATTATTGATATTTATTTTTGAATTTCAGAAAGTCTATAAAGATTAATAGATTGTAAGAAAGATATCATTTAAACAAGATTGATCAATTTGTTTTTTATGGCTTATCAACCTTTTATTTAAAGCCAGAAAATATTTTTAGATTTTAAGAATTTTGCGGGGGACAATAATGATGTACTAATACAAATCCTACTAATTAGCCCATAGTTGGGGAGAGAAGAGGTGGTTTCATCCCTTTCCCAAGATTATTTGTGCATAAGTTAATATAATGACCTGATTGGAATTGGAACTCAGCTCTCTGATTTCTAATTACACCACCCACACATCCCAGCTTACAGCACCTGGTTTTCCCAAGTGGTCACACATCTAAGTACTGTCCAGGGTTGATGTTAATTAACTTAGGTGATCATAGAAGAACTAGTATTTCAACATGTGGTTGTAAGCCTTCAAGCAAAGAAGATCTCTGAAAAGCAATAAAAACTGCTGCAAGTAATGTTAAAGTCAAAACAGTAGAAATCTTCTTTTTTTTTTAGAATAGAAAATCAAATAAAAAATGTTTTTTTGTTTATTTTAAGAATTGTTATAAGCTGACAAGAGACGCATCAAAACTTGAACCTCAGCCACTGATGAATAGAACATAATTAGAAAGGGAATTATTCTGCAAAGTTCCAAAGATTCCTCGCATTTGGTGACAATTTAAAAAAAAATACATGATTAAGTGTCAGAAATTTTATTCAGAAAGGAAGATAAAAAAAAAAGGAATATTTGCATTCCTTTCTAATTGACTTTATTTGTAGCCCAAATGAGTACAAACTCATGTATGCACACATCCATAAAAAAGAGGATATCAACCCTGGCAGGATGATTGACAAGCATATCTTGTATACCTATTTGCTAGTGTCATGAATGAAATCTTCACTGGTGGCTCCATTAATGTAGCCTTATACCAGACTAGATTAAATTTAGTAAATATTCTAGGTACCTAAAGTAAGTTTGACACTATTAGAAATAAAGTTGATCTGTATTGGTACTTCAATATTGTGATCATGATCCATACTAAATTTGGGTGTCTAGACTAGAACAAGGAATAACAAAGTCTTCTGCCCTTCAGGACATGGGTGATTATGGCTCTCTACAATTTCCTATCTCTTGTAACCCTAAGAAAATTTTGATTCCTTATAATCCCTCCCTGTTTATGTTCTGTCATCCATTTACACAAACTTGTTAGGGAGGTTACTCACCCTTTTGCCTTCAATTTTGACCTGTGGGGGTCAGATTCTCCAAGTCCTCTTTCCTCATTATCTGCCACCAAAATTTCAACCTTTTAACCTTAAGAAAAAGTGTATTTCTGTTCTTGTTTTCCTTAAAACATCATTGTTGCTCACATGTTCTATCCATAGTATTCTCAGAATCCTTCTGTAGAACCACATTCTTATAACCTCAGGTTTCTTCTTCATCTGTGAAGAAATTGTTCTATTATTCACTGCCATATATGAGGATTGATATTACATAGCATATCAGCAGTCTTTCCTTTGTTTCAATGAAATTTTTATGTTTCTTAATATTGTGCTTAGTTTCTGGAAGGCATCTTTTTCTGTTCCAATGCTTTTTCAGATTTCTGTGTTTCATTTTCAATGTTGAATAACAAAGTAGTCTGGAGAATATTAGTGCAGTGAGATCAATCATTATGTGTACCCAACTTTTGTGGTCCTGTGTTAGGCAAAGATATGTGATTTATGAATAAGTCATTCTGAAAGCAATGTTTTTTTTCAGTTTTATCATCAGAGTTAAGCAACATCAAAACTGGTCAATGTGGGTGAGCACTTAGAAACACCAATTGCTGTAAAAATTTTACAGCCTTGTAACAAAAGAAGCAAAGCTTAGGAAATAAAAAGTGTTATAAGTTTCACCTTTGTTGGCTACTTGACTATTGCAACCTTATGGTATTTTTAAGTATATGTTTATTGTTGTAGAAAATTGGATATCTCTTTGTTATTTGAAATCCACATCTGAATGTTTATTTTGCTTTTTGCATTCTTGTTTATTTGAAGAACTGAAAGCATTGTCAAATATTTTGCACATATTATCTGTGTCTATATTTCTGAGATGAAGTATTAATGACTATTTACATCATTTACATTGTTCAGACTATTAACACATGGCCCAGTGGATAAAAGCATTGGTTGATGTAATCCAATGGCTTGACCCAAAGAGTTGTGAGTTCAATACCTGGCCACAGCAGAGGTGAACAAAAACTTAGAGTTGAGTTACTAGAAGAAGATAACTGAAAATGAGATATCCAGAAAAAGCATGGCATGTGGAACTAGAACAATCTACCCCAGTGGATGAAATAAGGGGTCCAGTTTGAAATTCCAATGTGTATCACCTAGAGAAGGTCAGAGCATACAATGGCTGAAACATTGTGAATGTGACAATAAAGATGAGGTCAATAGTTCAAACAATATAAATAGTGTAAATATTTTGCACACTGTATAAAATTTGTGAAGTATTTTGGTATGAGTCTTTCTTAATTGAAATTTTAATATTAGAGAATCTTGAATTATGGCAGTCATTGTTATTAGTATAATTTTTTTAAAAAAAAAGACATTTTGTAAAAATTAAATCTTTAAGGCAAAAATAAAAATACTTATCAATGTTTGTGATGTCTTAGATTGAATTATTTATTTTTGACAGGTATTTCTTTAATATTAATTTCAGCTGCTTTTTATTACAACTATCAACTGATAGTTGTTAATAAGTAGTGTGGATCAGAAATTAAAAGAAGTCTATTGCACAAATCAAACTTGCATCCTTTATAATTTGGAGTTTGTCATAATCTGACAGTTGCCTTACCGATTAGGCTACAAAGACTACTGGCTATGGTCATTCAACTCTAATTACATTGCTATTCTTTATTTTTATTAACTCCTTGATATACCATTGTCTTTTTCTATTTACGTACATTAGTAGTAGTGGTCATCATGTTTTGAAGTATTGTCATTTATTACTAATCCATCTTACCTTCAATTGCTTTTTATGGCAAACAGTCATTCGATGAGAACCAGAATAAAGAATTTAAGACCTGGTGATACTCAAACACATATCACTTCTAAGAAACCTTAAATGGCAGCTGCCTTACCAATTAGACAATGCTACATCAAAAAAATTGAAAAGGAAAAAATTTCTCAGCTTTTTTACATATTTCAGTTTTGTTTACCTAAAGAAAGTTTATTCATCCCTAAATAAGAGGCAAATAGATGTAGCTGCATACAAATCCTTATAATTACAACTTACCTTGTCTTTTTATTATCATTGCATTCCATAGAAAAGGTATTGATAGTGATTGCAGAGCATGGAACACCCTCCTCCCCTAGTTGCTCTTAGTTGTGAACAGCCTACTTCTATGCTGCTCTTATATGAGTCAGATCATTATTTGATTCAAGTTATGAAAACATAAAAATTAATGATAAATGATTGAGATGAAATATCCAAACAAAATATATAAGACAGAATATGGGAAAACCAGTTGGATGCTTAATTTTTTTTTTTATTTCTTTGTTAACATGTCACTCCTTTCATGGAAGTATTATCAACACATAATAGAAAAAAATCTAAGGAAAAACCATTACCATGCCAACGTTGCTTCTTAAAAAGGCTATGGTCAGTTTTAAAAATTTTAACAGTTAATAAAATCTAAAAATATATCTGTTGACAAATCAATGAGATTTGTACATAGCAAATATGTTAAAATAAAAATTTAATCTTATATACACCCACACACCCACATACATGCATACACACATATATATATATATATATATATATATATATATATATATATATATACAGAGAGAGAGAGTGTTTCACAATTTTTGAAGCAAAATGATTGGGCACAAATCAAGGACCATAAATAATAGAGAAATTACATTTATTGAAAGGTAAAAGGATAACATTTTAGGATCTGCAACCATTTAGTCTCAAACATGAAACACAAAGGTCAAGAGGAGCTCTAGAGTACATGTTCCAGATGTCCATCATTCAGCTAAAGGCACTGTTGAATGCAAAGTTGTTGACAAAGGTGCACATTCCTCATTGGTTTTCACTTGAATCTTCTTGGTGATGGCTGCCTTCAATGCAGCAATGGTGTGAGGGTTGCCTTGGTAGATATTGTCCTTGAGGAACCACCAGAGGAAGAAATCTGGGGGGTTCAGGTGAGGCGAGTGAAGTACCCATTCTAATTCAGCATTGTATCTGATGAGATGCTCCCCAAACTTTTCAGGGAAATAATTCTCTTGGGAAAGGCATGAATCCATCTTTCCCCTTGCTATGAGGTAAATAGCAGATCAGACTGATTTCTCTTGCCATGAAGTGGAAACCAGTCTAGGAGAAGGAAAACTCTGAATTCAAAACCATCCTAAAGAGGGATCAATCAGATTAACTTGCTTTAGACTCATCACTAACATTCGTTATCGTACTTGTGACATGATGATGATGATGATGATATCCACTCATGCAGGTCATATCAAAATGTATACACATTCTGGCAGTTAATATCTGCTGTGTAAATAAGTTTGAAATTAATATTAGCTTAAGTTCTAGGGGACCTTCCTCCAGGTAGTACCTCTCCTTTAGGATGGGGCTGGTGTGTCCCCAAAAGGGGAAGTGCTTAGGGGCTTGAGCAAGTTTTGAATGACTTCCTACATTGAACCTCAAATTTGTATCACATTCTATAATGACATGGACATGCAGATATATACCTACTTGATAAACTATATTTCCATCACCCCCCCACCATACACAATGTTCAGTTGAAGTTTTAGTCTAAAAACATTGTGAGATCAAAATTTTTCTATCAGTGTGTAAATAGCAATAGTTTTTGGCATATGACACATTGAATCACAGTGATATATATATATATATATATATATATATATATATATATATATTGTGTATTTAGGCAGCAATCCTTCTTTCACGCATATGACAGACTTTATGCTTTAAGTTTTTTATATAATTTCTCATGTGATCTTATAACTTTTTTCTTTTCAGCTATACATTTAGCCATTTTCATAGTTGAAATATATTAGCTGTTAACTAGAAATACATTGTTGTATGTATGTATTTATATAATGATGTTTCATTTTCAAAACACGGTCAACATATTGTGTCTATGTTCATAGTTGATATTATTGAGTGTTGGTTTTTTGTTTTTATTAATATTATTATTATGCTATTGTATTTGTATTATCAATAAGTATGTTATGAATAGGATCCAATAGGTCTCCATGAGTATTTAAATGAGACCTAATTGAGCTATGATCAGAAAGATGTAGCCTGAGTTTTCTTGTCAGACATGTTGTAGTGTGCCCTATATAATTGTTTACAAACACAATTCTTTAATGAATATTTAAATTCATAAATAATATTGGTCTATTTAATTTTGATCTAAGAGGTGAATTATCATTTTTAATTATAAGATTGGCTGTTTTTCATTTTTTCTAATAAATAATTAGTCTAATTTTCTTGCTTTGTCTCCTGGTGTTGTGCATTTTTTATAATGTTCTTAAGTCTAGTTTCATCTTGTTTGTAATCATCATTCATCTGATTTTTATAAAAAATATTAATGCTATTGTTTATGCTTATATTCTCATCATTGCTATTAGCTACCGTAGATAGAAAAAGCCTAATATGGAATTCCAACAACTGATTAGGAAATCCGTTACTAATAAGTGTTTGTTTTACATTATTTAATTAAGAGAAAAGCATGTGGGAGGATGAATTCTCATGTGCTCTTTTGAGGAAATTTTTAATAACACCTATTTTATTTCTAGAGTGCATTCACAAGAGAAATTAAGATGGCAAGAGTCTTTACTAGTAGGTTTTTATAAACTGAAGTTGTAAATGTATCTTACTTATTATAAAATGCAGATTGTGTGTGTGTGTGTGTCTGTAACGTTTATATATTGGATCGGATTTCCTACATTTTTCAACCTATTTCAACAAAACTTCACAAGACTACATAAAATTACCTTGTGGTGGTTCTAACAGCGCCAAAAATGGGAAAAATATAATTGTTTTTGCACAAAATCAATTTAAAAACATGATTAAGAGACATCGTGAAAATGGAAGGGGGACAACTCACATCGGGTTGTTTGTGTGTGGGGGTTCCTTTAAATATGGGAGCAGATTTCCTATATTTTTCAGCCAATGAAACAAAACTTCACTTTTTTTTTTTTTTGGCAGGTAGTGTTTCTTATTCTCTTGCACACTTTTTTCTTTATTTTTAACATTCAGAATGCTTTAAAAATTCCATTTACAAGACAATTATTTATAATAAAATTCTATTCAATCAGAAGACTCATAACGATTGAAAACAATGTTTTTGTTTGAGTTCGGGTTTGACCAATTCGTAAAAAAAAACAAAAAAACTAAAACTAATTATGACATGCGTGTCCATCAACCTTAAACAATAATCTAACGATCTCTACTGATTGTACGAATACAAACATCGGAATAAATGCTTTATCTTTAGGGAAAGATAATGAAATCTAAACATGCACAAGTCCTAACTAAAAATAATAACCGGAACGGGAAACTACTTTAAATACACATGGCGTCCAATTTTTTTACTGTATTCAATAAGTAAAAATCATAAATTGTAAAAGATTATTATTACAGAAAGGCTACTAAATGAATAAGATTTGTTAGATCATAATTAATAAACCCAAATAAAGTTAATATTTTTTGTATTAGAAACAACGAGTGGAAAATATATTCAAATCAGAATTCTAATTATGAATCGCTACAAGCAAAATATGCAATTTTTATTACTGTATTCAATAAGTAAAAATCATAAATTGTAAAACTAAAAGATTACAGAAAGGCTACCTACATTTTTCAACCGATTTCAACAAAACTTCACTTTCTTTTTTTGGCATGTAGTGTTTGTTATTGTCTTGCACACTTTTTTCTTTATTTTTACATTCAGAATGCTTTAAAAATTCCATTTACAAGACAATTGTTTATAAAATTATTCTATTCGATCGGGAGACTCATAACGATTGAAAACAATGTTTTTGTTTGAGTTTGACCAATTCGTAAAAAAAAAAAAACTAATTAAGACATGCGTGTCCATCAACCTTAAACAATAATCTTTGTCAATATATATATTACATATATATATATATATATATATATATATATATATATACATATATATATATATATATATATATAATATATATATATATATATATATATATATATATGTGTGTAATATATATATATAAAGTATATGATGAAATATATATTAGGTTGGTGCAAAATAATGTCGTTTTTCTTTTGAAGTTGAACGTCAAAAAAACATTATTTTTGCAATCACATAATATATATGTTACATCATATACTTATTATAAACCCAGGTTGTGTGTGTGTCTGTTCGTTTATACATTGATAGGATTTCCTACATTTTTTCAACCTATTTCAACAAAAACTTCACAGGACTACGTAAAATTACCTTGCAGTGGTTCTGAATAGTGCCAAAATTGGAAAGACACACATGTTTTTGCACAAAATTAATTTGAAAACACGATTAAAAGGCATCGCTTTGTTGAATGAAAGGGAGACAACTCATATCGAATTATACTTATAAAACCCAGGTTGTTTGTGTGTGTGTGTGTCTCTGTTGTTTATATATGGGATCGGATTTCCTACATTTTTAACCGATTTCAAATTTTAACTTCACTTTTTTTTGGCAGGTAGTGTTTCTTATTGTCTTGCACACTTTTTTTTTCTTTATTTTAACATTCTGAATGCTTTAAAAATTCTATTTACAAGACAATTGTTTATAATAAAATTCTATTCAATCGATAGACTCATAACAATTGAAAACAATGTTTTTGTTTGAGTTTGGGTTTGACCAATTCGTAAAAAAAAAAAAAAAAAAAAAAAACTAATTAAGACATGCGTGTCCGTCAACCTTAAACAATAACCTTTCTCAATTTTTATTTTTCACTCTTTATGATGGTCGATACTTGATCTACCTCTTACTGTTACATCCCCAGGCAACGCCGGGCTCTACTGCTAGTATATATACACTGTGTGCCAAATTATTATCGAGATAACTTTTTTTCTATTTCAAAAACCGTCCAATCAATTCACACAAAATTTTCACATAATGTTGGCAACACTGACCTGCTCAATCACAGAAATTTCCATACTGATTTGCATTCATATGCAACATTAATAAACATTTCGTTTGCTCAATTCTGGGAATTTTACTAAACCTTTCTAATAATTTGGCACGCTCAAATCACCATGCTGATAACAAATATGGCACCAGTTTGTTTACATTGCGCAGATCAGTCCGAAAATTTCAGTGATTGCACAGGTCAGGGTTGCCAACATTGTGTGAAAATTTTGTGTGAATTAATCAATGGACGGTTTTTGAAATATTAGGAAAAATGTTATCGCAATAATAATTTACACGCCAGATATATATATATATATATATATATATATATATATATATATATATATTACATATATATATATATATATATATATATATATATATATATATATATATATATATATATATATATATATATATATATATATATATATATATATATATATTTTTATATATATATATATATATATATATATATATATATACATACAGAAGAAGATATAAATTCATACCTTTCCCATACTCTATACCAGTGGTTCCCAAACAGGTGCGATACACTTCATAGAGGTTAGCAGGTGAGGTGGAATAATTGAAAGATTTAGAAACAGTTTCAAAAAAATTAAAAAATAAATGATTTTGAAATTTAAAATATTATTATGGATTATTAAGAATATAGTAACTAGGGTCCTTGGGAAAGGTATGAATCCTCTTCTTCTCCTCCAGGTAAATAGCATGACTGACTGGGTTCTGTAGCCTTGGATATCAACTGGTCTACTGCAGAAAGAAATGGTAACCTACTGTGGGAAAAAAATCTGCCTCGTCAGTCATGTATCGAAAGGTACATGATTGCTTAAGCATGTATCATCTGTGGCACATAACTGACTGAACTAGGGTCAGCAAATTGGAGTAGCGTGTTATCAATAATAATCCATAGTTATCCCCCTTTAATCCACCTCTCTCTCTCTCTCTCTCTCTCTCTCTCTCTCTCTAACCGCACTCTCTCTCTCTCTCTTTTTTATCTTTTTAAATGTACTTTTTATCACATAAAATTTGTAAGATGTGAACCAATTTTCATTCCGAAAGTGTGGTCCAGAGAAAATAAGTTTTGGAACCATTGCTGTATACAGAGAGAGTCCTTAAAAATATATATGCATATTTTATTGTACTTTTTGAATGATGAAATGTTGACTGATTAAAATATGTTATAATTTCATAAGCATATGTACATTCAATTGCACGGGTCTGGCTAAAAATTTATACATATTCTGGCTGTTAATAACTTTTGTCTAAATACTTATCTGACAAAAAGATGATATTCTACATTAGCTTGTTATACATTTCTTACTATAATTGCAAAAGAGATATTGTCAATTTGTGGACTGATAAAATGTGCTTATAGTTTTATTGCTATTTTTTTATTATTGCATAAAGCCTTGGATAATAATCTCCAAGAAATATTATTATTTCAAGGTTAATTTTTAAAATATATTTATCACTTAAAGGACAAAATATGTAGAAAAAAAAAGAAACCTCTAAGATCTAATTAAGTTCATGCTAACCAAGTTCATTATTCCGGCTAATTAGCACACTTTTTCAAATCTGTTTAAAGTAAAAATATGCTTGTACAAAAGTTTAGTGGTTTTGGAACCTCAGCAGTTTATCAAAATTGATCATTTTGGAATTGTTAATACAAGAAAATTTGGATTGTGGAATTTTATCTTAATTACAGTAATAAACAGAAAAGGGTAAGAAGTAAAAAGTTAGTTTCATCTTTTAGTAACCTTTCAAACTCAGATGCCATAAAATCTAGGTACCCTATTCTATATTCTGATCATTGCTCTTCTCTTGAGATGTCTTCTATATAAAAAACAAAAGAAAAACAATAAACTTTTTAGGCCTGTTTTTTTAATTGGTCTCTGTCAAAATCATAAAATCCAAAATCTTACACCACAGTTAATTGTGAACTCCATGATTTTTTCAATGGCTCTATAGTATGCACCTCACCAGAGTTGCAAACTGAATTTGAATTCAGAGTTGTCCGACTTTAGACTGGTTGCCAACCATAGCTAGAGAGCTCAGTCTACCCTACTATTTAACCCACAGTTCAGGGTATAAGTGATGGATTTATAACTTTCCTAAGGGTATTTGCATGAGAGTAAATGTAACAAACTTGGTCTGAATTTGAACTTGACAAACCAAATTGACATTCTGAACCACAAGACATTACACCACCTGCACATTCATTTTACACCTGTCTGCACTTAATTCTGACCCATATTCCATCTATGCAAAGTTATGGACATAAATACCAGAGAGTGTAATCATAGACATTAACTATTTTTGTATGTAAATGATTTTTATTATCCATGAACATTTATTACATTCATTTATAAAGAAATACCATTGGGAAAATATCTTTTCCCCAGCTATGGTATGAATAGAAAGACAGAGTAAGCCCTATAGCCTTGGTTGACAATCAGTTACTGCAGAAAGAAATTTTCTGTCGAGTCAAGTCATGAATCCAAAGAGGCATATTCATCCAAGTGTCTATCACATATGGCACTTGACTGACTAAATTACAAATTATATTAGTCATTAGACAATTGATATATATGAAAGTTTTGTCTGCTAAAAAGTTATTTTAATGATGACAGAAGTTTAATATTGTATTATATATTCAACTGAATCTTATTCAAGGGTTTTTATGCTATACCACCAGCACAGAGACAGAGTATAAATGTTTTTTTATACTTATTTTCTAAGAATCTGTACTGATCCATGAGTTAGAATCATTAAATTTTTAGTGAAATCGAAAACCTTTCAAAGTAACGGAGCGAGACAAGTGGGGAGAATAGGAAGGAGTCTCTAAGGAGATAAGAAAAACTGTAAAGTCTTGTAGGAAAGGAAAATATATATATATATATATACATAAAATATATATATATATATATATATATATATATATATATATATATATATATATATATATATATATATATATATATATATATATATATATATATATATATATATATATATATATATATATATATATATATATATATGTATATATATATATATATATATATATATATATATATATATATATATGAAAATATATAAAAAGGAAAAAAAAAAAAAAAAATTTATATAACTTGTTTAACAAATAGCCCAATCATCAGATTCATAGTAGGAATAATTAACTACAAACATGCATACTACATAACACCTTCATAATCCATAGCCCAAATTAGTAGTTTAAATACCTTACATAAAAGATAACCCTTTATGAAGTCGTCAAAACAAATGTTACGAAAGTTTTTCTTTTTTTTTTTATGCACAATTCCTTTCATAATAAAATAAAATAAAATAAATAAATAAATCTCCATAGACAATCAAACTAGACGATGGCCAATACATCTTCCGTTTCATTTTTGACACCCCACCTTTCCCCTGACTTGACACCTTGAAAGTATCTCTATACCGCTACTTATTATTAACACCCTACACTCGCCTACCCAATTTAGAAAATTCGCCCTAGCTGTTACCATGGGGGGATTTTGATTTCAATTTTTAAAACAAGTAAATTTCAGATATACGTTATTCCAACAAAAATTTCGCTTTGAAGATGGAACAGGCCCATTTTAATTTAAACTCAATTTAATTTAAAGGATTATATTGAAGTTTTCGGCTCTTGTTTTGAAACATGAGACCTCTTATGTAGCGATTTGGAATCATATTTTTAAATAAATAATTATACACATATATATATATATATATATATATATATATATATATATATATATATGAAAGGGGACGTGACGGAAAAGTAACTCACTATTGTATGTATGAGTGGCCAGCTAGGAGTCCTGATTTAACACTGTGTGACTTTTTTCTTTGGAATTGGTTAAAGAAGCAAGTCTACTATACCAAACCAAGACATGATTCTTGGGTGACTCAAGAAACTGGTAGCAAAATCTGGTACCTATATCACATTCTAAATAAAACTGTACAGTAAACATTTTCATCTCATATCCATTTCTTGTAAAAATTATAGTTAATAAATAAATTATAAGAATTTTAAAATGGGGAGTTACTTTTCAGTCACCCTATAAAGATATATATATATATATATATATATATATATATATATATATATATATATATATATGGTGCATCAAAAATACTTTTACAAACTTTAGGGAAAGGTTGTATGACTCAGCTGCCTTCAGTCTGGAAACACAGTCTGATACAGCCATGCAGCCTCACCTCTGTTACCATTTATGTGGCTGTATGTAAAAATCATATCTACCTCCTCATGATATGAATATCCTGCCATTGTTAAACAAAATACTTCTCAGTTAACTCAGTGCTACACACATTAAACATTGACAAAAGACTAGCCATGAATATACATGAATGACAAATATAACCTAGTCTATATGGCAAGACAGTGCCATCTACTGTGACTTTCTTTAAACTTAATAACTTACAAATGAAGGATTTATGGATATATGTTTGTATGGACAACGTTTATTATGAAAAATAAAGCATAATATATTTTTAAAAAAAATCCACATTACAACCAAAAATGTTTGTGGTTTCTCTCTTCTTTAAATATATATATATATATATATATATATATATATATATATATATATATACACACACACATATATATAGTAATGATACAATATGATAATCCATATGGAATTTCCAAGAGGGTATAGACCCAGGGAGAGCTCTATGTCAAAGACAGCAAATTATTATTAATTAAAGAATATCAAACACTTAAAATCTCATAGGTAATAATTTTTATTTCATGAGAGCTGTAAAAAAGAAGCTCTCAATCTTTAAGACCTACAAATAAAATCACAAATTTGTGATATTATTTGTAATTCTTTGAATTATTACATATAGGATTTTAAGTGTTTGATATTATTTAATGAATAGTATTTATATATATATATATATATATATATATATATATATAAACTTAGATGGAAAACTCCTGAGAGTGACGCTATCAAGTCTTACTTAGATAGTAAATTCTTGAGAGTGCAACTCTCTTAACCTTTTTAAGTTCAGGGTTAATTGTTGTCTATCTTCCATATCTTCTTTCTCTCTAATTCCTACTTTCCATATCTTACCACTCACTTTATTGTCTAACCCTCTGCCTTGGATGGCTATTGAGCCTTATAATAGGTGAATATTAGTAAAAGGAAGAGTTAAAATTAAGTAGCGTTGGATGTTATAAAAATTGTGACACATTAAAATTCTTTATAGAGAGATAGAAGAAAATGAAAAGAGAGCATGCAATCATAAATATTTATGCTTATTCCTTTTTTAGGCATGTAAAACTAATTCTTATTTGCATAATAATTAGATAAAAACATTGTTTGGAAATTAATATTGGAAGGGATAGGGATGAGAATGAGAAGATACAGTCAAAGATTGACAGAAGAGTAGATATCCAAAACTCATAGAATATCCAGACAGCCAACTATATATTATTTTTCTCTTAAAAAAGAAATTATAAAAATATTTGCTTGTATTTGATTATAGTTGAAAGTTTACTATCTTCCAAACTTTATACAGATTTTAAAAGTGGGATTTTTCTGACTAGTTAAGTACATTGTGTTCTTTACTGATTTCTTACATGAAGAAAAAATTAAATTTGGTCTAAACTAAACAAATTTTGAAGAATTTTTGCAGATTCCAGTCTATGGTTTTGTCTGTGAGTCAATTGTTTAGCATAGTGATAAGCTGAAGGATAGGAATCAAGTTCTTGGAGAATTATCTGGCACTTTCAACAGTTTAAACTAACTTGCCTCTCTCCCCTGAGAACAATTCCAAGTCTTTAAGTCGAGATCATCTCTCTGGAGTTTCGGCAAGTTTGCTTTAAGCATGCCAGAGATTTGAAAGAAGTGGCAAAGACAGGTGAAAAAATACAAAGGAAGTGAAAAATTTAATACATGCAGAAAATTCTTCAGTTTGTCCCTCTGGAGGCCACAGTGATGCCGTTACTGAAAAGGCTGGTAATTCTTGGAAATTAGATAAATTCTTTATTGAAGACCTTGTTTTCAGAATAGGCAATGCACTGGAAAATATTTTAGTAAAAGATGTTGCTGCAAAAAAGTAAAAAAGTTTGGAATGTGATGTGATTATGTCACTATAGAATAAGTATTAATATTGTAAATAATATAAATACTCAATATATAAGGAATATAGGGAAAATACAGAAACAAAATAGAAATGGGAAAGTTTGGAGAATGTAAAAAAGAAAATTAGATTTATGTAAAAGGTTATGTCTGTTTATAACCAGATTTATACATAAACACACATTTGAGTATGAAATTTATATATATATATATATATATATATATATATATATATATATACTATATCAGATTTTATTATGCAAGTCAATGATTTTTACAATAAAATTGGCATTAACCAACCAATTCATTATTTTGTAAGCTAATATGGGATCCTTGATAATCTATAACCTTCATCAGCCTTTCAAGCATTGATTCTGTTAACTTTTCTGCTGTTTCAGCTTTTTACACTATTTACATTGTTTGGACCATTGTCCTCATCTTTATTGTCATATTCTTCAAGTGATATACATGGCCCAGTGATAAAAGTGTCGGTTGAAGTAATCCTGTGACTTGACCTAAAGAGTTTTGAGTTCAATATCTGGCCACAGCAGAAGTGTATATAAACTTGGACAGTTGAGTTACTAAAGGAAAATAACTGAAACTGAGATATCCAGAAAAGGCATGGCATGTGGAATTAGAACAATCTATCCCCATAGACTAAATAAAGGGTCCAGTTTGAAATTCCAACATATATTACCTGAAGATGGTCAGAGCATACAATTGCCGAAACATGCATATAATAAGCACAATAGTTCAAACAATGTAAACAGTGTTAATAATTACAATGCCTTATCTCAGAAATAGAGACAGATAAATGTCTCAGCTTTGTGATGCATGGTACTAAACCTGTTCAGAAATATCAAACTGTCAGCTGTATATAATTGCTTTCTCAGGTCAATGGTTTAAAATGGCTTTGAGTAAAGTTTGTATTTCTTAGAGAAAACCATCTTTCTTTGAATATTGTGGACTGACATTACAGAATCACAATCAAAGAACTGGACCAAATAACAGAAATCACATCACTTGACCACTACCAACAGAAGCAACAACTGGAACAGATGGCACATGTAACTTGAAGTGAAAATAATGACATAATCAAGATGTTGACATTCCACACTACTTCAAATAAAAGATTAGGAAGGAAACCCCTCATCAGTACTGGAAAGAGCAATAATAGCTACTGGACTTGATAAAACCATTTTTATATACCTTTCTTTTAATGATGTGCCACAAGTTTTTTTATTGAATTAATATCTGGAGGTTGTAGGGGACACTCTATTAATCTTTAGCAATCTGCATTATTACTTCCCTTTCGTCTGCATTCTTTTTCAAGACCTCTCAATTGCTAAATCTTTATTGTTAATTTCACTCAAAGTTGTTTTCTGTTGCCATAGCAGGATATGACAACACAACTATGAAATTCAAAGTCACCTTCAATAGCAGGATAAACTTTTTGTACTGAAAATGAAATCACATACAAAATGATAAAGGTCTAGCAGGAAAGGGAGATCTGTTTTTAATGGTGTAATGTTAAAAGTGTTAAGTGTGGATCTTTGTCATTTTTCATTGCTTTTTTAAGAGTGTTATTTATTATCTGAATATTTCTTTCTATCATACCATTAGCTTGAAGATAATTTGGGCAACTATTTATATGCTTAAAGTCCCATTCTTATGCAAATGCATAAAATCTATTGATTTGTACTTGAGTTTGTTGTACGTTTGGTGTATGCCAAATTTAGCAAAATTGGTTTTAAGTTTTATTTTTTTATAACTTTTAGTGATTCACAACTCTGTATTTGATGCACGTCAAAATATCTTGTGGTATTGTCGGTAATTGTAAGATACAATCTTCCATATAAGTGAAATATGTTTCTTCCAATCTTTCTCCATGGAGTAATTGATATTTCATGATTCATGTTTCAGGTGGTTGGTTTTTGTAATTGATTCATATCAGACAATTGTTACTCATTTCCTTAATTTTGGTGTTTATGCCTGGCCAATATACACATTTTCTATCTGTCTATATTTCTGAAATGAGGTATTATGTACACTATTTACATTATTCGGGCTATTGTCCTCAACTTTGTCACCATTATCCACTGTGCTATGTGACCTCAAGGACAGTCTACCCCAGTGAGTGAAATAAAGGGTTCATTTTGACATTCCAACCAACTGACGAAGGCCGGAGTGTACAACGGCCAAAACGTTGTAATAAATATGGCGACAAAGATGAGGACAATAGTCCGAATAATGTAAATAGTGCACACATTTTCTAGTTCTAGTAGTACATTATGAGGCCATTTTCCTTTTGTATACTCAATGAGTTTTTTTCTCATGATGGGTAACTTACTCTAACTTCTCGGAATATGTTTAGTTTGTCATCAGACAATGTTCTGTTCAAAGTTAATTTGAGATCTTAGAAACATTTTTGAGGAAAATATGCAGTAGTCATCTTTGCAGAATATAAATTAGTCTTTCAAAAAATCTGATTTTAGGTCATTTGATTTTTTTTTTTATTGGTTATGTTTTATGGCTTATCAACCCTTTACAGGTTATTTAAAACCAGAAAATATTTCTAGATTGCAATAATTTTGGAGGGATAATGATTTAATTATACAAATTTTACTAATTAACCCATAATTGGAGGGAGAAGAAGTATTTGTGTGTAAGTGAATATAAAGAATCTGATTGGAATTGGAACTTAACTTTATGATTACCAATTCTGAGCCATTATCAATTACACTACCCACAAAGCACCTGGCATTTCCATCTATATACTGACCAGGCTCAATCTTGCTTAACTTTGGTGATTGTATGAAAACCAATACTTCAACATGATATAGCTGTAAGCCAATGAAACAAGATATTGTAAAATTACTGAGTGATTAGTAATTATGACAGTTTGAAAAGTTATTGAACAATCCAAAAAGAAATTGAAAAAATTGCCAATAGAAGAAGCAGAAAAAACTGACTTCAAGAATGTCACTAAAAGACAATTTGATAAAAATAAAATGGCAATAAGCAAGATAAGTGGATTAAACAATAAGAAAATACTTCCAGATGCAGATAAGGCAAATATAAATACAGATAAACATATAAGTTGTGCAAATATATGAAAACTGATTTGTCAACCATAATTTTTACTGATGAATGTTCCAACTCTGAGCCATTATCCATTACACCACTGACACATCCAAGCTTACACCCACTAGTATTCCCAAGTGGTCACCTATATAAGTATTGACCAGGCTCAATCTTGCTTAACTTCAGTGATCTTACAAGAACTAGTGATATAACCATAAGCTGTCAAGCAATCTGATTTTGAGAAGAGGATTGAGCCGAGAACTTTTCAGCACTCTTTCCTATCTGTATATAAATCTGATCTCTGTAATATTTTTAATTAAATTAACTTCATTTCATTTATTTTTTTCATTCTAAGGCATCATATTATTTTTCCTCAGGTCTTGCTAGGTTATCTCAATTAAAATGTGAAAGCAATTTCTCTTTAGGTCCATGTTTCTTGGTTATGACTTGTACCATTTCAAAAATGTTTTATCTGAGAACTTATAAGAATTCTCTGAATTTATCTTCATTTCTCTGTATTTATTATCATCAATTTCATTTCTGTCTCACTACTAGCCTAAATGGGGGTGAGGTGGAGTCAACATCACCTAACCTCCATTTACCTACTAAGTTGTGTTAGTTGGCTATCTACATGAAGAGACCAATCTCTTGCCAAACATCAGTTTCATCCAATGTAGCTCTATATACATCACTAAAATTACTGTTGAGAAACCAGATTTCATGTATTTGTTTGCCTAACTTGTATATTTCTCTTTATGATGTGGTAGTTTCTTTGCTTGCATGACATTAGCCAATGCTTAAATATTTTTCATCTTATCTCTCTTTTTACATTTGCAATACTAGTTTCTACAAATATATTCTTTTTAGTCAATTTCACTTTTCTTGATTATTAGCCTTTCCATTTTTCTCAGATCTCTTTTTGTCATATCCTTAAAAGCAGTTTTATTTTTTATTCTTTTCTTGCCAATATTTTCAATTTCTCTTATGATTGACATATGATCTCTCTTCAGCTTTTTTGTAATTTTCAACAGTTCCAATAACTTTCTAATATCTTTTGTCTCTTCTTAGTTTATATCTTTCTTGTGACCCATGGCAATCTTTATATATCTGAAATTAATAAATATCAATAAATATACTATTATTCATCTTTACTTACATGATCATGAACAGACTTTTGAGTTTCATAATAAATTATCATACCACAAAATAAGTTACTGTATATATTTTTAATAAAAACACATTATAAGATGAAATTGGCATTGTACATTTATCATATATATATATATATATATATCCTAAAACTTTTACCAAAAATTGATTAATAGAACATTTTATTGTGAAAACATTGACTTGCATAATAAAATCTGACATTGTGTATTCATGCATATAAGTATATGGAGACACATATATGTGTTCACAATGATACATGAATTGTATTCATGCATATGTTTGCAGACGCTTCTAAATGTGCGTATATATATTTGTTGTATGTAAGAATTTTTCAAAAGGTATTCTTCCTTTAAAAAATGGATGGCAGATTAGTTTTTAATCTTTTCTGACTCTGGGCAAATCTTTGAGTGATTCTGTCAATAAACCTGAAGACAGGCAAAGAAAAAGAAAAGAAAACACAGTAAGCAAAGTTCACAGAGTGTTCCTTTTAATTTCATCTGTTACAATGAGCATCAGTTTATTGAAGACATTGCATGGGGCCAGAAGCCCTTTTGTATTAATGTAACGTTTATGGAATTGACTTTATCTGTTAGTGTAAGCCTAAATTTATTTGGGACCCAATACTGGAGCTGGAAGCTTTTTACTTGTCAAATTGAGTTTATAGAGTGATTGTCTTAGTTTTATCACTTTGTTTATTTACTGACTTTTTATAGATCTCATATTAAAAACAGTTCTGGCTTATAGATCTGTGCCTAATTAATTTAAGATCAAAATATTTAAAGGACTGATTAAGTTTTATACTTGGGCAGAAGTGTCTGGCTACTCATCTTTTGTCTGTAAAGATAAACTTATATGGAGGTATGAAGTGGCATAATGGAAAGTAGAATTGGTAAACCAATTTCAAATTTAATCTGAGACTGTGTTCATTTAGCACAAATATTCTTTAGAAAAGCATGAATCCACCCCTCCCTGCATTTTATATTTGTACGAAATGGAGTTTGTTTATAATGGTTATAAGCATTGAAAACAGAATTTATAAACCAAATTTCAATTTCATTTAATACTGTATTCATTTAGGACCAATATCCTAAGGAAAGGCATGAATCTCACTCTCCTGCATTTTAAGAGTTGCTAATTTTATATATATATATATATATATATATATATATATATATATATAGTATATATATATATATATATATATATATATATATATATATATATATATATATATATACTAAAATGGAGTTTGAAGGTAGCATAATAGTGTAGGAAATAGAATTTGTAAACCAAATTCAAATTCCATTTGAGACTATGTTCCTTTAGCACTAACATCCTTGGCAAAGGCATGAATTTCCCTCTCCCTGCATTCTATATAAGTATTAAATAAAGGTGAGAGGTGGCATAATGGTTATCAGCATGAAAAAAAGAATTGCATCTGAAGCTATGTTCATTTAACACTAATATCCATAGAAAAGGCATAAACCTCCCTCTCTCTCTACCTGCATTCTTTATATGTATATTGGTTACCAACATGAAAAACAGAATTGGTCAACCAATAATAATGGCTATTAGCATGGAAAACAGAATTAGTGAATCCAGTTCAAATTTTAGTTGAGACTATGTGTGCTTACTTACCTTTGGTAAAGGCACAAATCCACTTCTACTTGAAGTTTATATATTAAATGTCATAATCTCATGATCTGATATGTTTTGAATTTGCTATTAAAGTTCTTTGTTTCAGTTTCAGTTTCAAATCAAGGTTTGAATTATAATTTAGAAATTGATTAACTAAATTGTTAAACCAAATATATGAAAGCCTAACTATATTTTGTCCAAATTGAAGAACTCTAGTTTCAAAAACTAAGTGACAGGTACTGCAGTGGCAAGTGCGCTTTTGATGTGAATGAGAATAAAACCAAGTGGACTGAGGCTCTTATTACAGCAAACAGAAGAATCCTTATTATAAAATTCTGAAAGATTTGTTTTCGTTACACACAAATCTGTATAAAGTATAGTTTCCTAGATTACTGATAGACTTTATGAAAGAGTAGAGTGTAGTTGCTACTCAAGTTCTGGAACTGTACAATATGTATAATATGTTGTTAACCAAGATAATCATAAGTGTTTAAGACAGTGACGAGATGAAGGAAGCAACTTTTTACCAACCCTCTCACTTCCTGTTCTGTCATTCTAACTATGTGGCCATTCTTCATTATGCATTTCAGAAATTTCAATTCTAGGTATGTGTCCTTTTTGTTTCCATCTTCCTTTAAACATCCTTATTGCTCACATGCTGTGTCCATAGTATTCTCAGCATCCTTCTGTAGAACCACACATCTCTCATTTGTTTTTATCATGATTTATTGCATTATTTATTCCTATTTTTGTTAGGTTTTTCCCAATTTAAAATACAGTGTATTATTTTTCATCCATGAGAAATAACTTTGTAGCATTTTATGATAATGGAGTTTATTCCAATTTTCTTTACCCATATTATTTTTTTAGCAAGTAGAGTTTACTGTTTAAAGAATTTCTTAGAAAATTTCAAGAGAAAAGTTTATTAGCACTATGTAAATAAATCTTATCAAAAAGATGTTCTTTAAATTCACAATCTTAAGAAATAGACAATATTTATTTAAGTTGCAATTTCAATCTTCAAGTCTTTTCTCTATCAATGTTTCAGTTTACCTTTTGAAATGATTTAGATGTATCAAAAATGTTAAATGTCCATATTTATGAACAAAGTACTAACCAGGCTTGATGCTGCTGATGATGATCAAAACGAAAATAGTGTGTTAAGCATAATTTTACAGCAAACTAGGTAGAGAGCTGTTTAAATTTCAGGTTGAAAACTGATCAGATATGGACTTTCAAGAAAAATCTGTGCATTCCTTAAAAGGGTAAATAGAACTTTGCTGTGATGCTCCCTGTGGCTGAGCAGTCTAAAGCACACCAGATGAAATGGTGGTTTCTCAAACCTTGCCAGAGAGCACATTTTCTTTATTAGAATTACTGGAGTGTGTTGGCCATAGATGTAAACATAGACTGTTTAAAATAAAACTAGAGTATTTATTTCCACTAAAAATAATATTTGAAGTAATAAAATGTCAGAGTTGCATAAAAATATTAAAGAAATGTGGATATTATTTTAAAAATGTACTTGTTTCAGTCAAAAATATGTTTTATAGTTTCTAACTAAAAGATTGATTGTGAAGGAAAACTTATCGCATTATATTAATATAACACATTTGCTTTTTTTATCTGTATGTTTCATTTTAGGCTTTCTATGCAGGGTATTTTTTTCTATTGCTAGAAAAATAGCAATCTGGCAACATTTTGAATGAAATAAAATTTCTTGCTGAACCAGATACCAGCAAGATATTTTATACAATAAAATTATGTATGTAAATAACTCACTACAAAATATTATGCAATTCATAAAGGTTATAAAAAACTTTCCTAATGTATGCAAATTATTTTTCTTTATACTGTTGTATCATATTTATAAGACTGTTGAAATGAATCACAGCTTGATAGATTACAGGGAATTTCACAAAGTATCAGTAAATACTGACATCATTGTTAATTTATTAAAACAATTTTATAAGTCCTCTTTATTAAGTGATTTCATGATCTCATTATCTTTCATATTCCAAGAATTGTTCAGAATATTGAACTGATTTCTTAGATGTATTTTGTTGCTCTCAGAATGTTTTATCCATCTGATTCTACAGCATTCTTCAAAAAAGAGAAACTTGCTCTTTTAAATTATTATTATTATTATTTTTATTATTATTATTATTATTATTATTATTATTATTATTATTTCTTTGGATTTTTGTTGTACACACATTTCTTTCCAGGTCCCAACCAGAGATCTAAGGTCAGAAATGGTTTTGTGGCATCTTCCACTTATCATTTTTTGTAAAAAAAAAAAAAAAGAAAAAAAAACCTAAAATCACACACATTTTACATAGATAAAGCTCTTTGTGATGTGTGACCTGTATTTATGAGTACAATTTTTTATAGTTCTTTAAGGCATGGGCTATCAAGAATTCCTTCAATTAGTCTACCAGAATCTTTTCTAATCAATCTGAGGGATCCAACTACAACTGGAATTGTTGATGTCCTCATGTGCACTTCAAGATCCTTGTATTTTGATAGTTTTTTTTTTAAGATCTTCAAAGAGACATGAAATTCTACAGTGACTCCCCATGTCAATAAGAAAGCACATTCTGTTTTCGTGGTCTTTGATCACAATGTCTGGGTGATTAGCATTGATTGTTCTGTGCATATTATAAAGGTCCTATCTCTGTAAATGGGTCTTAGTGATATTCATACCAGTTTCTTATAGTTTCCTTCCCATAGATGTTGCATGTTTTCTACTCTGTCATGCTGAGTTTTATATTCAGTGGGTGAATTATTATTATTATTATTCAAGATAGCCTGATGATATCCAATCCTCTTCAGGTTTTCCTTTTCCTACACTGGTTGCCACCTCAAGACAAGAGAGTTCAGTTTGTCTTGCTATTTAAATCATTACTGGATGAAGAGTGATTCATACCTTTTCCAAGAGTAGTAGTGCAAACTGGAAAAAAATTAAATCAAGTGGAAATATACCCAAATATACTCTAAGATCCAGTAAAAGAATCAATTTTATTCATCACCAAAAATAAAAGATACAACTCTTTTATCTTTAACCAAGGAGAAAAAAGTTCAAGAATTAAATTTTTCCCAGCTCTCTGAACAATTCTCTTGCAATTCTAACAAGACTCTTACTTTCAAATATTTTTTAACATCTGAAATCAGTTTGATGATCAATCTGCCATAATATTTTATTATGAATGAGTATGAGTAGAGACCACAGCTGATATGGAGAAAAAGGAATTGATGTGACGATTGGAAATGTGAGTTTGTTTCGAAATTAAATAGGACAATGCCTTTGTAAATTACAAATTGATTCAGATTAAGGCAAAATTCAAAGGGTCCTTAAAGTTAATATTGAATAAGTATACACAGGTTGCAAGTACATGTTTTCCAAAAGAAGAATGGAAAACTAGCAAAGCTAATATTCCAAACTCATAGAAGTATCAAGAACCAGGAATGCTCAGGAAAAAGATACAAGAAACAGCACTATGTTGCCCTCCAGAAATTTGGCATTCAATTGTCCAATTGTGAAACATCTGTATGTGACTGGCCAATATGGAGAGGAATTTGCTGTCAGAGAATAAACAAATTTGGGATAAAGATCAGATAGAGAAACCAAATAAATGGCATACAGCCGATGTCAACATGAATGAATCAACAAACCAAACATCATTGGGCAATTTCCATGCATTGTGTGGAAGAACATGCTTTTCAAGGATTGAACTTGAATGCCATCAAATCAAATATCCAAAACCTCTTCGTGTCAACAAGAATTTTTGCTGCTGCTGATGATATGAAAATTAGAATGCTGAGCTTACAATTTCAAGATTTATACACAGAATGTGTTAAAATTTGCAACACCAGAATTCACAGCCTCAAACTTCTGAAGCTCGTCTTGGAGAAAGGTTGTGTGCATTCTTCATCTACACATCGGTTGTATTTTTTCTTTTTCAATGCAACTGACATTTAAAGCTTTTAATTTTACTTTTTGAGATTTCTTTTTGTTTTTTCTCTCTTGCTTCTCATTTTAAGATGACTTCTTTCACTTAAGCATTTCATTGAAATGTGAGGGGACACAAGTTCCCCTGCTTCCCATTACTGCTGCCAATCTGCTGCTGATAAAAATCTGTGCCAGTCTTACTCCCAAAAACATCAAGCTAAGTGATAAGGAAATCTAACCAAGAGAGCAAGTTGTCTTCAGCTGCTGAGAGCAGTGAGGGGTTACTGCCAAATTGCTGAAATTTGGGGTAAAGTAAAGGAATCGTTTCGGAAAAAAAGGGGCATAAAAGTAAAAAAAAAAAAAAAAAAAATTTTGCTACCCCCAACCCCAACCCCAACCCCAAAAAGAGAAAAATTAAATGAATAAAAATGTCAACGTATATGCAATGGAATTGAAATTAAGGAAACATAGTGGGGAGTTAAATTGCCTGAGTCTTGTTGATGACTCTGTGGTAAGATTTTTGGACAAGGAATTAAAATATTTAGCGTTCAAGTCCTTTTATTATCAAGGTATGATTGTAACTCATACTTAAAATCAGAAACAGACATTGAAGTTTCTCTATAGAGTATTACATTTTTTTTAATCATTTCACCCCAAACAAGACAATAATGCAACTAAGACACAGGGGCTACTGGGAGTGAAAGAGAATGAAAAAGACTTTAGAAAGAACTGGAAACCTAATCCTAAATAGGAAACAAGGGATAAACCTCTACTCCTGTTCAAAAGACTGGGGAGGGGTGTGAACTGTATGATAAGCAAACCTTTTTGCATTTGAGCAAATAAAATAAGAAAATAACATACAACAATAAAAGATACAATTAGTGTGTGGTAGAGTTGACAATCACTTAATTCTGAACCCAGATAAATTGTCTCCCCACAACAAAAATATATATGTGATAATTGAGTGAAAACGAAAAGTTGAAATCAAATTCAACCAATGTGGGAAATTACAGCCAGTTGTTAAAGTAAGTAAGTCATAAAAATGCTGAGTGTATGTATGTGTGCATAAGTAGGTTACAAAATGAAGAGTTGAATCTCTTTGACCAGATTGTCTGTGTATTTGGTGAGAGAGTGTATATATGTGCATGAACAGACTCTGACGCTACCATTAGATAGCATTCCTCACATAAAGATTAGTTGGATAAGATAAGCTATTTTTGAGAGTTCTGATTGGTCCATAAATCTAAGAAAGGCATTTCTTTTCAAACTAGAGCAACTTACTCAGATGTTGTTAAATGAATCATTTGAAGTCAAAATTAGAAGATTTTAGTTCAAAAAAGCTTTTCTCATTGGCTCTAAAATAATTGTTTATTAGATTTGAATTTGAAATCACTTGTGGTAGTACAAAGATGAGATCATTTGTAGCAGGAATCACAAAAGCAAAATCAGTTATAGAAAGAAATATAAAGTCCAGATCATTTATGGCAAGGAGTGCAAAGATCAGATCAGTTATGGCAAGGAGAATAAAGGCAAGGGTAGTCGTGACAGGGTGTGCAAATGCAAGATAAGTTGTGCTAGACAAAGCAAAGTACCAATACCCTTAGACAGTGACCAAAAATAAACTCATCTGAAGCATTCTTTAACTCTTTAGTTCAAAAACATACCAGCTACACATAAAAAATTAATTTGATCTATTGATTTTGTTTAACAGATTTGATTTCCTATATTCATTTGACTGAGCTCATCCCTAGTTGAATGGATGAAGGGAGATTAATTACTTCTTTTATCAAATTTCTGACTGTCTTTTCAGTCATTTAATAATTGTCTAACAAGATGAGTATTTTTTCTGGTCAAGTTATAATATGTCTTAAAGATTACAAAGGAGATTTATTGATTCTAAACTTTGATAAACTGACTTATGAAAATCTTTGGCTCATGATGAGGAACTTTTAACTTTTGATAATGTGCTGTTCTCTCATTTTTATTATTTCCTTAGGGGGAAACTACATTATATTATAAACAGCCTTTTTATATCATTATATCCTTTTTATTTGAATTCTTTTTAAAGGCGGGGGGGGGGGGTATTGTAATAATTGTATATTGATTAATTTTGTCTAATTTCTATAACCAAGATGTGCATGTAAAAAATTCTATGTATTTCTCACAAGGAATAAAAAGTCAAACTTAGACATCCCATTAAACATAAGGTTTGTGGAATGGTTGTCTGTGGAGAAAATTTAAAATCAGTTATGGCTGATCATATGTGGAGGAAGAGTGGTCAGATCAACATTGATGGAATAAAGTCGAAAAATAGACTAAAGAAATCCTAGAAAATAAGATAGTTGAAGGAATAAGCACACATGCTATGTTCAAATCAAATTAGCAGGTGTAGCATAAATATCAAAAGTATATGACAAACAAACAATAGGCAATGGATCCCAAAATTACAGTTTAAGTATCCTTTGTAACATGACACCCAAAACACAAGAGCAAAATTCAACCAATTTACTCAAAGGCTATGGAAGTTCAACACATACTATTTATATCATTTGGACTCTTGTCCTCATCTTTATTGTCATATTCCCAACATTTTGGTTGTCATATGCTTCAACCTTCTTCAGGTGATATACGTTGGAACTTCAAACTGAACCTTTTATTTAGCCCACAGGAGTAGATAGTTTCCCAAGAACATATGGCCCAGTGGATAAAAGCATTGGTTGAGTAATCCAAAAAAGTGATTTGACCCAAAGAGTTGTGAGTTCAATACCTGGGCACAACACAGAGAACAAAAAACTTTGATATTTGAGTTACAAGAGGAAATTAAATAATACTGAGATATCCAAAAAGCATGACATGTGGAATTAGAACAATCTGCCCTTTGGACTAAATAAAGGGTTTGGTTCAAAACTGGTATGGCATGTGGAATTAGAACAATCAACCCCATAGACTAAATAAAGGGTTAAGTTTGAAATTCCAGTGTATATGACCTAAAGAAAGTCTGAGTATACAGCAACCAAATCATTGTGAATATGACAATAAAGATAAGAACAACAGTCTAAACAATGTAAATAGTTACAATACCTTATCTCAGAAATATAGACAGATATTAAGACATTTGAAAGAGCTTGAAGGGGTGAACACCAGATACAACATATAGATCAAGAGAAACAGATTCAAGAACAGGAAGGGAGGGAACAGGAAATGAAAGTAGGAGTGGGAAGTTCCAAGAGATTGAAGGAAGTGACATGGGTTATGACAGGTACCTTAAGAGTGGACAGGTGTAAGAGCTTGTGACATTTACATTAGGGGTTGACAGATACAAGAGACTGGTGGGAGAGACAATAGATATTCCAAGGAATTAAAGATGAGGCATGAAATGTAACTTGAACATTAATGGAGGACAGGTTCAAGACCTTGAAGAAAGGAAGACCATATATTGTATATGAATTAAGGGTGGAATTGCAAAAGGTTCAAGGGAGGAACACTATATGTAATATGTAGATCAAAGGATCTGTATATTGTATCTTATATCAACTAGAACATTATCCTGTAGGATGAACAGTGGACTGAGAACAGATAAACCGTCATGGATTGAATAAATGGTTTGTTTCAAAATTCTGTGAACATTACCAACTATATAATGTAGAAGGGTATTACAGTTAAAATATTATGTTGTTGATAATCAAGAAAAGGTCAAAGAGCAAACAAAACTCTCCATTGTTAAAATCTGTCAAATAAATAGGGGAGACAGCACAAGAATGGATCACTTAAATTCCCATGAGAAATACACCTTGAAACAATGATCAATGCAAATTTCCAATGATTCCCTTTCATTCTTGTTCAATAATTTTCAAATCATGGTTTCAGCTAACAGTTTTATAAAATAAGAATATATACATTATTTTAGACATACTTACTTACTTTCAAAAGTTGATCTAATGAAATAAAATGTTAAACTTTAATATAAAGTTAAACCCCAGTAACACCAGATGACCTTGCAAGTCAGTAGATAGATACTTATGCGCTTTTATATTTATAATAAAATAATTTTGAAATGTTTCTCAAGAAGAAAAAAATAACAAAATATCCAATGCATTATTTTTCTTCTGATTTAATAAACATTAATGAAACTTAGTCGAACTTTTGAAAATGATGTCGAAAGAAAATGTTTCCTTTTTAATTACTTTAGCTATTTGGCAAAACATTTCTTTTATTTAATATCATTCATTTTCCTTTTATATGTTCATAATAAATGGTATTTGCAAAAATGAATGAAATTATTTTTCAGGAGCAATATGTTTATTGAGATTGCCGCTTTAACTGGATTTGACAGAAATATTATGATGCTTTCAAATAGAATAAAATTGTAGCAATAATAATCTTTAAAATGTGTTTGGCTGCTGCCTTGCCATGGAGCAGTGGTTAGCAAGCTAATCTAAAAGATTATTAATTCTCTAGTAGATTTGATCCTCATTGGGTACCTCACACTTATGACCTTGAAGCAGGCCACATAAATTTGAACAAATATATTTAAAATACTAAAGACTAGTAGGACTCCTGGAAATTCCATGGTGTATATTTGCAATTTTGTCATAAAAAAATTAAAAAATTTATATATGTTAATAATGAAAAATATCATGTTATTTATACTTTTAGATACTGGTTTAAACATTTGCAAATTTCAAAATCAATGGCCTTAATTTTTAGCTGCAAAACTTCTAGGAAACCAAATAAGAAAAGTTTAACTTATGTCCAGGTAAGAAAAAAGTACATCAAAAGGACATTTTTCTCTTGATACTGCTTAGTACTATATACTTTCTCTGGGATTTTTATTCTTTTAAAAAGGTATTTTTAGAATTTTAATAATCAAACAATAACATATGAAATTGAATATTGAACTGGGAGACTTCCTTGAGAAATTAAAACAAGAACAAATCTGAGGAAGTCATAATTAATTACAGCAAGAAAAAAATGTATAAATTCAGTTTTATATGTTATGGCTTTATCAGAATTCTAAAAAATACATTTTTAAGACCATCAAAATTAGCATGCAATTTTTTTCCCAAGTCAAAAACAAAAGCAAAAATTAAATTTTCATATAGTTATGGGTAATTATAGATTATAAATAAACAACTGAATAAATAAATGCTGTTTTGTTGTAAAATTTTTCTGAAAAAAAAAAAATAAATTCAGTTTCATATATAAGGGTTTTATTAAAATTCTAAAAATAGATTACCATAGAAGTTTACAGGGTAAAAAGAAAAACACTATTTTTTACGAGTTTTTTGTAGTTAAACTTTACCATCAAATAAGCTTTCATTCATTTTATAGTGTTCTTTCAAAACTTTAAAGTTGACAGAATTGAGAAATGAGAAAAACAAAGATGAAAAAGATAAGGAAATTTATTCAAACGCAATAATAATAATATTAATAGTAATAACCTGATCCCGTTAATTCAGACAAACATTTTCTTTTTCTCTCATACCACACACACACACACAAAACAATAAATCCAAAATTTAAATA
>CAHIKZ030000723.1:292500-362500 GCA_903632075.3 Acanthosepion pharaonis | reverse complement strand
GTGTCTTATGGTGGCTGAGAACATTAACCATGGAGAAGATTGCGGTTTTGCATGGTATTTCTGGCTTTGACCCTAAAGAAACCCCAGTGGTGCAATTTTCAATTGAAAGGCTGAAGATGTCAGCCCAAGAGGCTTTATGAAGAAAATTCTGGAATGAGTCGCAGTCACCATACTGGTAATGGAAAGGTCTTATGTATATGCTCTATTTACACATTTTTAAATTCACTGTTTTGTTTTCATTGGTTGGACACTTGACATGCAACGTAGAATTTTAAAATTGTAACAACTGCACATTTTTTAATGTAAATCAGTAGTGAAATGTGTCAAATTTATAAAGGTTTTTCTACTTGTTCCTTATTTAATCAATTTGTTGCTTTAATCCATCTTTTCAAATCATAGCAGGGTGGATATATATATATATAAAGTCTTCACAGGAATATCTTGTTTTATGCACTGTGTTCCTTTAGTATGTGGGCAATGAGGACTCTCTCCTCACAACTTCCTATCTTTTGTAGTGCTTAACAATGTTTGTCCCTTTAATACTGCTCCCAGTCTCTGTTCTGCCATCCATTTATACAAGATTGTTAGGTCGGTTAGTCAATGTTTGCTCTTGCTTTCCATATCTCCTGAGAGTGTCAATTTCTCTAAACCCTCTTTTTTCATTATGTATCCCAGAAATTTCAACTTTCTACTTACAGAAGTTTTTATTGCTTCACAGATATCTTCTTTTCTTGAATATTATATTTCATTCTCATATATATCTCTTTTAATAATAGATTACAGGTTTTCTATATTGAGAGGCTGGGGCTCATTCAATTAATTTGGTGTTTTAGAAAATTTTTTGGGGATAAGAAGGTGGAAAATCATCAGCTTTGCATAATTTGAAAGAGCATTGACTCTTCTTAGTTGTAACCTGAACAACACAAAACATCTTGTCCAAGCATTTAGAATAATTCTTTGAATTTATCTTGCCGCTATCAACAACTTTCAAGAAATCTATTATAATTTTACTGCCTACAAAACTATCTCAAAACTTTGCTTCATCTCCTTACAGATTTAATTTGTGTGGGTTGAATATTTCCATCCATCAGCAACATATTCATCCTGAAAAATGACTGTTGTGAAATCAGTTTTCATGTACTTCTTCAACAAGCTAACACCTTCCACTTTGTGATGTTTAGTTTTTGGTAGTTTTGTTGCTTTCAGGCCTTTAGCCAATGTCCTTAATATTCTGCATCTTTTCTCTCTGTTTATATTTGCAACATCAACTTTTCTCAAATATTTTCTTACTGGTCAGCTCACTTTTTTTGCTATTTACTCTTCTAATTTTTCTGTTATTTTTTCTTTTTCTTTTGTATTTCATTTTTGAGATGAGTCAGGCAATATGCTTTAAGTTAAGTCACTGGATCAAGTAGTAAAACAATATCTTATATGAGCCAAAAATGGTGGACATCTGAAGATAGCCAAAGTGTACTTGGCTGAAATGTTGTGTCTATAACAACATCTATACTAATCAAGATGAGAACACTAGTTTGAAATAATCAAAGTATATTGTCAATTCCTCATCTCAAAAATGAAATGACAAATTTTTCAAATGCAGTAAAAACCTGTCATGGTATCTATGTATCCATTAAATTTAAAGATACCAAAAATACACCACTTATTTCTTTCAGGATGGTGGCATAATATTGATTAAAACATATGTTGCAATCATGTAGTGTCATGAGTTCAATCCCTGGATCAAGTAGTGAAACAACATACACTGGAATCACAGGGACAAAATAACATAATAATCAGTAGACTTCCATAGTCAAATAATGGAAAATGAAAATGGCTCAAGAATGCTTGGCTGAAACATTGTGTCTATAACAACATTTATAAAGATGAGTATGGACGTGTGGGTAATATAATGGATAGTGACTCACAATAAGAAATTAAAGTGTTGAGTTTTAATTCCAGTCAGGTTCATTGCATTCACTTATACACAAATACCCCTGAGAAGGACAAAAATAGTAGAACTTGTATCTGGAAAAATCATTGTTATTCTAAAAAGAAAATTCTTAATGCAATATTCACTCACAAAAAAAAGGGAATTATTCTTGCAATCCAAAATATGTTTTGGCTTAACCTACAAGATGTTGATAACCCATTAAAAACAAATCAGTCAATTGTGAAAACCTTGACTTGTATAATAAAATCTAAATAAATATATATTTCACAGATGTAGAGACAAAAATGTCTAGAATTCTATTTGTACACAGTTTTTTCATGTCAGCTTTTCTAATTGAGGTGACACTCAAGAGTAACTGGATGAATGGTATGGTGGATTCACATGTGAAATGAAACTCTAGTCAAAAAACAAAGCAACTGGGTTGAATCATTCATGGAAAAAATTCCAATGGTTTCTGTCAGAATTTGAGGCAACAGGTCAACTTCTAAGTTGTAATGTAACCAATATTTTGGGTGGAGAGAAACATGTCTAATACTGTTGAATATCTTGAACATATTAATGAACTTTAATTAACAACCATTAAACTGGGAAGTAAAACCTGATAACTTTTGGTTATATTCAGTAGATAAGCTGATTAAAATCAAATATTAATCAAAGATGTTTTTCATCAGCAATAATTGTGATAAATGGTCAAGTGTAGGTGGGGAAATACTGGATTTTTAGGTAAAATTAAATGTGGTTTATTGAAATGCATTTTAAAATCTGGAAAAGCTATTATAAGGCATCTAAGAAGATATTTTAATATAGTTTTACAATTTATATTTTATAATTAATATATGTAAACAAATTTTAGAATTACTATGGTGTAATAGATAACAGCTTGGAATGTAAAATCCCAGTGCCAAGTTCAAATTCAAGCCAGGTTTCTTATATTCACTTATACACAAATGCCTTTAAGAAAGGTATGAATTCATCTCTTCCCCCACCAGCTATAGGTTGAATAGCAGGACAAACTCAGTCCTAACACCTTGGTTAGCAACAGTCTACCACAGAAAGAAACAGCAGCCTACTGCAGGAAAATCTACCTAGTCAGTCATGAATCAAAAGAGCACAAACTTGTATCACATATGGCACTTAACTAATTTATATGTGCTTTGCATCATGGGAGTATATAGTCATGGATACAACCCCTTATTTAACTTAAAGACAAATATTCAAAATAATTGAATAAATAATATATGACATAGAAATCCTAATGCAAAGTATTCCAACAACTAAGAAAAGCATTTAGACATAGGAAAATTTCATTGGAAACAAATAAAAGAATACTGAACTGCTATGTTATATCTTCCCTCTGATATGGTAGTGAATGCTGGGTAATTTCCTTATTGATGATGAAACACGAAGCAGTAGATATATGGTTTTATAAATGGATGCTGTGATTACCATGGATGGAACATGTAAGTAATAAGGAACTAGAATAACACATACTTCAAAATAGAAAAGAACAGTTGAAATTTCTGGAATATATGAGGAAAAAGAGCCCAGAGAATTTAACACTTACAGGATATATTGAAGGCAGAAGGGGCAACAGGAAATGGTAACTAACAGAACAAATTTGTATGAAGAGCAGAGCAGGGGCAAGGAAGTTGTAGAGAGTCATGATTTCCCCTCATCCTGAAGAGCCACAATACATAAAAATGATATGCTTGATGTCTGAATGTGACCAGTGAATAAAAGAGCTGAAAATTGGTTATATGGTTACAGAAATTGAAATTAGAGAAGTAAAATTAAACCACTTATCATTTTTGTCTATTAGCAGATACATTAAATAATTAGGAATACGTAATATCTTTAAATAAGCATAATGGACAGAAGAGATCTGAAAAAATACTTCAGGTAATATTTGATTTATAAACAAGAAAATGTACACAAGTTTCATATACAAAAGTAATCAGAATTTCTCATTTGTTAATCAAATATTTCTTGTTACCAAAGTGTTTCTTAGAACTTTTTTTCAGATTGCAACTTAATTTGAATATTTATATCCAAATGATAATGATTACATGTATAGGTTATATGGTAATTATAATAGAGCAAGATATAGATATATATCCTGCCAAAAGGTGCAAATTTTCCTTTAATAAGATTTCTCAAACATGTAGGTAGGTGAAAATAAATAAACATACTGTTTTGTAAATGAATGGAACTCCTATTCAAATATGTGTATCTACTAAAAATTATGTTTGAAGTGATTCATATATATATATATATATATATATATATATATATATATATATATATATATATTATTTATTTAAAAATATGATTCCAATTCGCGACATAAGAGGTTTCATGTTTCAAAACAAGAGCCGAAATCTTCAATATAATTATTTGAATTAAATTGAGTTAAAGTAAGCACCGTTCCATCTTCAAGCGAAATTTTTTTGTTAAAATAACGTATTTCTGAAATTTACGTGTTTTAATAATTGAAATCAAAATTTCCATGGTAACAGCTAGGGCGAATTGTTTAAATTGGGCTCTTGTTTTGAAACATGAGACCTCTTATGTCGCGAATTGGGATCATATTTTTAAATAAATAATTATATTTATGCTCTACTTTGGATCGAGCACTATTTTTAAAAAATAATAACTAAAATACTAAGAGACTTTGGATTATTTACCTAACCAGTTCCTTCCTATTTTCTGTATATTTTCACACATATATATATATATATATATATGTATGTATATATATATATATTTGAAGGGATACAGATATATATATATATATATATATATATATATATATATATATATATATATATATATATATATATATATATATATATATATATATATATATATATATATATATATATATATATATATATATATATATATATATATATATATATATATATCTATATATATATATTTTATATATATATATATATATATATATATATATATATATATATATATATATATATATATATATATATATATTAGTGGTACCAGGTGTTTGATAAAACATCATTACTTTTTAAACAGTGTAAATTTACATTGTATTTGAAAGTCTGATTAAAGAGTATGTGCCTTCCAGCAGAATTTGAACCTGCACCCCTTTTTATGGAGGAACTACCATTAAGCCGAGTGTGCTATTAGACTGCTCAGTCATAGAAAACTTTCATAGTCAAATAAGTTTCAATTACCCCATTTGAGGAATTCACATCTTTTGTTCAGATCCTTCAGAGTCCAGATCTGATAACTTTATTTTTGTATCTGAAATGTAAACAAAGTCATTTCTAAGAAGTTCTTTGATTTTAACCCATTATTTTTATTACTTTAAATATTATATTTAGTGGAAACACATTTGATTACACATTCCTGTTTGTTAACAGTGCAAATTTCAAATCAGACACACATATGCAATGTCAGATTATATTTAATAGGTGTAGATAGGTTTGCTTACCTTCCTGTTCACACTCCTTCCCAGTCTTTTGAACAGGAGTAGAGGTTTCTCCCTTGTTCTTTGTTTAGGATTGGGTTTCTGGTTCCTGCTAAAATCTACTTCAGCTCTATACCCTAAATTCCACACAGTAACCCTCTACCTTAAGCAGCTCTCGGGCCTTGGATTGGGTGAACATTAGTAAAATTAATATTATGAAAGTGAATATTTTCATAATAAAATTAACAAATATTATCACATTTTCAGGATATATTTGTATTTATATGATAAATATAACATGTAGTTTAGTTTATATCTGTTTTTATTAGTAATATTACAATAACTTATTTGTTGGTGTGACATTTTATTATACAACTTCAGTAGAAATATATATATATATATATATATATATATATATATCAGATCACCTTGTGTTTTAAGAAAGATATAACCTCAAAAAAATGAACAGGATATTGTAAGGTTGTTGATGATGGGAAAACAAACATTTAAGATTGCAAAAATATTGAAGAGTTCACAAAACAAAAAAATATTGGAAAGAAGAGGACAAGAAAAAATTGGCTTTAAGAATATCATGAAAAGAGATTTGAGGAAAATAAAAACGCAAAAAAGTTGATTAACCAGCAAGAAAAGTTTTGTTGTTGTTACGAATATAAAACGGAAAGACAGACTTAATAATCTCAGCTAAAAATATGAAAGCAACCAAACTATTGGATTTCAGCAAACTATGTTGATAAACATGTACATTAGATGAAGAAGTATATGAAGACTGATTTTTTAGTGGTGAATTTAAAACTACATTGGAGAGAACCTGATGATGAGCATATAGTCTGGGTCCTTCATGGAAATAATTAACCAATATAATTTAGAAAACAAAATACAGTAGTAATGTTTGAAGCTAGTACTAAAAGCAGAAAAATTATATTGTTCCTTTCAAAGTTGATAATATTATTAGGATAAATGCTGAGAATTATTGTAAATTCTTAGGCAAGATGTTTTTTTCCAGTGGTACAAATCACAACCAGAAAGCTTTCAGCTATTTATACAAGTCAATACTCCTTTGAGAAAAATAAGTTTCAAAGTCACCAAATTAATGAAATGGCATTCTCAGCTTCTCCAAATATTAATTCAATAGAAAATTTGTAACCCATCATTAATAATATGAATGATAAATGGAAAAATGATAAATAGAAAATGGTATTACAAAATGAAAAATGATAAATGAAAAATGGTATTAAAAAATGAAAATGATAAATGGAAAATGGTATTAAAAAATGAAAATGATAAATGGAAAATGGTATTAAAAAATGAAAAATGAAAAATGAGAAATGGAAAATGGTATTAAAAAATGAAAATAATAAATGGAAAATGGTATTAAAAAATGATAAATGGAAAATGGTATTAAAAAATGAAAAATGATATTAAAAAATGATAAATGGAAAATGGAATTAAAGCAAAGAGAGTCACTTGTAAGCAATAAAAATTGTTGCAAGTAATGTTAAAGTTGGAAAATTACAAAACTTAACATGCAATGGAAGAAGATGATTATAGAATATCAAGGAACCTATATTAATTTATAAAATAATAAAATAATTTATTTGGATAAATGAAAATATTGTGTTTATCAAATGTTTCTATGGTCTGCATCTTTTGAATTTGTAAAAGAAATTCATCTTTATACTCTGTTTGTTTGCATAATAAAAAAATCACATACCTAAAACAATTTATTAGTATTTTTAATAAGGATTATTATAAACTGAAGATCATGTAACATATTCCTCAGGTAAATGTCACCATATCCTGAAAATTCTACCAATATTGGTAGAATTTTCAGGATATGGTGACATTAACAATTAGAATTAATCAACCAATATTGTTTGGTTATTTTTAATTTTATTGTGAAAACATTAACTTACATAATAAAATCCGATATCATCTAAAGGAAGGTGCATACTTTTTGAGGATGAAGGGCAAAATGACTGTGGATGATGTTAACAACATAGATAATAAATTGTCATGACGTTTATCTTTGACTTGGATAGCAATGAAGTAGACTAAAATGTGCTTAATATCTATGTGATTATATTTAAAAAAAAAACAAAAACAAATGTAGTGTTAGGGATTTAAACTCTTTGTTGTGTATTTAATTTGGACCATAAATATAATGTACTTTCAGTCATACTGTGATGGATATTGTAATAACTGTAGCTGGAAAAAAAATTAATCTTTAGTTATTGTGTAAATGTACCTCCACTAATAGGCTTAAAATTGAGGGGAAAAATACTTATTGCACATAAATAATTATGGCAGTTTAAATAAAGTGAATTTAGGCAGTAGCATTTCACTGATACATATTTCCTTAAAAACAACAGAAACATATTTTTCTTTGTCTTTTAGACAGTTTTACTTATTGAGGTATAAGAGAACATCTTTTTTTTTTTTCAAAATCCAGGACTATGTAGACATATTACCTTTCACATATTTAAATACTTTTAAAACTTGGCCATGATTATTATCCATCATGGTACCACAACAAAGCAGGTGATGGCACAATCATATGACGAGCAAATATAATTATTCATTTGCTGAGTGTATTGTCTTTTCAGATATTGAAGGGGATTATTTGGGATTTTTTTTTTTTTTTTGTTAGAGCTTAATTTTTATTTTTATGCTTGGAATCTTTTCTATGGTTAATGTTATATAGGATATGTATGTTGTCTTATGTTAGTGAAAATCTTATTAGGAAGTGATATATATTACTGATATATTATGGAATGTGCTAGGATTAGCAAATTGGCAGCTTAACCCACAAGTACTTGTATATTCAACATGCAAATTTGATGGGGAAACATCATAAGGTTTGCAATTTCCCAGTGGGTAAAAGAATTGGGAGATGGCATTAGTGTAGTGGAAGAGGGGGTTGAAGGTTAGCATTGATAATGATGATAGTATTTTTGGTGAAAAAATAATGCATTTATTTTATTCAAACATCCTTCAAAGGTAGGTTGATAGACAATTAGCTAACTTGATATAGATAAGTGGCTTATAAAAATTGCTGAATTCTGTGTAAGCATATCAATAAATTTCTAGAATAAAGATAAAAAACATTTATTTTATACAACAAATATTTAATTGTCAATACAACTTCTTTTGTTATCACTGCACTTAGCTTAATGCCCTTCCATAAATCACACAGGTCTAATGTTGTTAAACAAATAATTACAGATAAAGATTTGGTTGTGTCAGGCTGCAGACTTACTACCCAACCTTATGAATGCATTGCTAGAGATACTGCTGGTGTTTTCACAGTAGTTCATATATATATATATATATATATATATATATATATATATATATATATATATATATATATATATATATAACATTCTTTATGCTTGGAAATGTGATCTGAAGAACCAGGAAAAAACACCTTCCTAGGGAAATAAGATATAATCAATGGAACCTTAAGGTTGTCTGTTTTCTAATTAAATTTATATATATATATATATATGTATATATATATATATATATATATATATCTACCATTCATCTGTGCTTTGAATACTGCTGCCATATCTGGGTTGATACTTTTGGTATGTATCTACAGATTCTTGATGCGACATTTCAAGTCTGTTGCCATTATTTCTATTTCCATAATATTCAGATGAACTCTATCCTTTAGTTCCACCACTTCAGAGCTTTACAGCTAAGATAAACCCTGCTACTGCCACAGAGTTCAATTATTGCACTGGCCTGAATATTGTGTTAAAAAATAAAACAGATTGTAGCCACTCAGTGTTGACCCCTGTGCCCACACATTTATATATATATATATATATATATATATATATATATATTCCATTTTCTTCTTCCATTTTATCATAGCTTAAAATTTAATTTTCATACTTATAATTTTCTTTCATTTCTTTTATCCCAGTTATTTTTGTTAAATTTACTATTTCTGAGGTTCAATATTAAAAATTTGTAACATTAAGTGTCGTGATAGCCAGATATATTCTGATTCAAACTATAAAACAGTCGTTTTGAACTCTGCACTCAAAGATTTAGTCATGCTAGAGGTGTGGGATAGTATATATATATATATATATATATATATATATATATATATATATATATATATAAAAACACTATATAAAATTTGATATATCAAGGACAATTTTAGGAAAATGTATGACAAAGTAGAAAAATTTGTTCATGTGATGCATTTTGCTCTTTAGGATTTCATTGGACTAGAGTGATGTTTATATTAATGTGCATGAAGGAGTGAAGATGTGGCAATTTTTAATTTAATTTATTTTTTTTAAATATGTGTTTTGGATACATAGTCTAGCTGATTTGATATTTTCTTTTTGTTTTTATCACTTTTGTTAATGAGATAAAAGAATATCTGCCAAGAAAGGTGAATTGTTGTCAAAACCTGAACTTAAATTTACTGTGGATGAGCTAGCGATTAAAGCACTTTCTATACACATCAATGTAAACATCACTTTAGTCCTATAAACTCCTAAAAAGTGAAAAGAGACACAAAAGTTTTACACTGTTATATAACTTCATTGATAAAAGCATTATTTGTGTGAAGAGGCCTTATTAAAGGACAAATTGCATAAAAGAATTTTTTTATTCATTTTGTCATTCAGCTAACCAATATATTAGATACAAATAGACAATTTCTCTAAAAATACTCTTTTTGGAGTACCATATATATGTTATACAGTCAATGATGAAATTATTTATACACACATCAATTTTGAATATTTTTATCCATTTCTCAGAATCTAATGCACATATGATGACAGGTTTTTTTTTATATATATTGATAAGCATAAAGAAAGGAATATAAAACAATTTCCAGGACAATAGGTTAAACACAACAAATTTGACAGGCAAATTATGCAAAATAGGAAAAGACCAAATTATATTAAAAATATTCAAAAATGAGTTTTATATTCTTTTTTTTATGCTTCTTAACGTATAAAACATCTGGCATCATACAGGCATTAGATTCTGAGAAATGGATAAAAATATTCAAAAATGATGGGTGTATGAATAATTTTGTCATTGACTGTATATACCTGCTGTGGATATAGATACTTACCCAAACATTAAAAATAAAGATGGCCACAGAGAAACTGGAAGAACATAAATGAAGACTATATTTTTTAGAAGGAGAACATGTGAACAAAGTGTAGAAATATATGCCTTCTCTCTGATACTGAAAAAGAAAGCTAGTGAATGTCATAAATGTCTGCCTTTAGTCACAAATCCAGCACATTATGTTGCAAGAATCCTTGTGTTATCCACATCTTAGGCAAGTATCATCTTTTTGCAGCATCTATCCCCAAATTGGCTCCCTTACAAAGTGGTCATTAAGGGTCACATAACTGGCCAAGCATAGTGCATACTAATTAGTGAAGAGAAAGGAAAGTTAACCCAACACTCTGTAAGAAAAGAAAATAGAGTTTTATATATATTAAAGTTTAGTGCCCTGGAATTCATAACACTGTCAAAGGAATGCTGATCCATGCAAAGATGCTGAAGATAAGCAACACTTTTCCTTTATTTCAAAGATCTTCAACAATTTTGAATTTGATAATATTACAGAGTTTCATATCATTACAGCAATGTCTTTCATTTTTTCTTTTATAAATATTTATATAAATATTTTTATTTTAGCAGATACCCTTATTTAAATGCATGTGAATATCACCAGTGCAAGCAAGAAATATAGACATTGTTCCTTTTTTTCTATTTTGAAAATTTTGTTTCACAGAACATGCAAAAGCCAAAATATTGATTACAACAATGGAAAAGCAGGTGAGCTACAAGATTTCACTTTTTTAGACGTCAGCTAAATTATGTACCTTCCTGCTTACAAAGATATATTCAGAATGTAATGTAATGAAAATTATGTCCACTATGAAAGCAAATAAAAATAATAATAAATAATCCATTAATGTATCCATATATAATTCTTCCTTTAATAAACTGATAGTCATGTCGTGAATATCTATGCAATAATGATCCAAACAGTATTGATAGTTGTCAAAATAGTTTTCATCCTTATATAAACATTATAAAGTCAAAACTTCATATATATATATATATATATAAATTTTGTTGTAATTTTTTCATATAGATAAAAACGATTTACTCAAAGATGCAACTTTGTTTCAGTACATTTAGTTGCACCTCAACAGGTGAGAACCGAAATAGTAAACTATTAATAGATATCCATTTTGGTTGCCACCAGCTGAGGTACAACTAAATGCACTGAAAACAACGTTGCATCTTTGTAGTGAGTAAATTGCTTTTGTCTATATGAAAAAATTATAATAAATAATTATTGCTCTACTATCGGTATTGAGTCCTCTTTTGAATTAATGTTTTGAATGTTAGAATTTCATTCTCATTACATTCAGATACACAAACACATACACACACACACACACACGCACATATATATATATATATATATATATATATATATATATACATGCAGTTGCATAGATAGTAGTTTGTAACACCAGGTTTCACACTTTTCCTTCATTATTAGCTAATAACGCACCAATATATCAATAATAATATCTCAACTAATATTACCATTAACATGATCACAATCATTAATAATGCAGCCACAGTTCTTGTTGTTAAAAAATACAAACATCATCACCATGTCTACCCACTCAAACCATTGAGTCTACATATGTGTGTATGTGTCAATGCATCTACATATGTGAGTATGTCTGTCATCACAAATAGCAAAGCCATCCCCACCTGCCCCTTTACTAAGAGAAAATTGCTACATATGAATCGCTACAATCTTGAAACTGAAATAGACAGAATAAAAGTTGTGTAAGTACGTGTGCTTTTACATATGAATGTGTAACTCTGCCTAACCCAAGATTATGAATATGGGTGTGTATGTACAAACTAACATGCATATGCCTATATGCATGTATGTCTATGTATATGTGAGTGTCATCCCAAATAAACACTGAAGAAAAATTTTTTCCCTTTCCACCGCACACAAAAAATCAAACACAAATAAAGCATAAATAGATCCACTTTTGAAAAAATAAACCAGCTTGTTTGAGGATCTTGGAAGCATGAAACTCGGGGCTACACTACTATCAATGCAACTGCATATATTAGCTATATTACAAATGTTGAGCACTTTCCACTAAATACTGCACACACACACACACACACACACACACACACACACACACACACACACACACAAAGACACATATTTAATGGCTGGTTAATATAATTTCAGAAATAGAAAGCCAACAATATGATAACAGCATTGGCAATAAGATGGTATTTATTATATATTAGCCTTTTGACTAAATTGAAGAAAAGAGAAAAGATTTTAAAGTCAGAATTTTTGGACACGCCTGTCTCTTTTTTGAACACGATAAAGAGTAGACAATGAAGTGGGACTTACTCTTCCAAGGAATGTTGTTGTTGTTGATTAGAGCATTACCTGTATATCCTCTGAGTAAACCCAAATCCCTGTTTAATCCCTCAATGTGTTGTTTTATTTTGAAAATATATTTTAACTCTAATCTGAGTCTTTCTTGTCAAATGTTATATATATATATATATATATTTGCTACCCAAATACACATACACCTTATGTGTGTGTGTGTGTGTGTGTGTGTGTGTGTGTGTGTGTGTGTGTGTGTGTGTGTGCATCCATGTATGTGTATGTCACATTATTCTCTGAGTGGCACTGGTACTATGTAATCTAATACTACCTGGGTGGATCAGTAATAATTAAACTGGTCCTTTTACTTGGTGTTTTAAGTAAAGAGGGTGGCTAAGCAAAAAAAACGTATCACTGTTTTATATGAGGAATTATCATTATTATATATTTATTATTATATATTTATTATTATATATTTATTTACATAAGCTTATCCCCTCATATTGCTTGTTATTGTGCCAATATTTCCACTGTTGTATCTGCTGTAGTTCCTATGGGACACATGATCTCAAAAAGCATATGATCTCAGAGGAGATCGAATATACTTGGCTTAATAAAAACTATGGAACCTTCCTTGATGAATTTCAATTTAACATCAAGAAGCTAATTAAAGAACTAGAAAGGATTATTATAAAAATAGACATAATATGTCTATATTATTCAATGAAACATGCTTAAATGAAAATAAGCTGCCTAAATATATGTGTGCGTGTGTGTGTGTGTTACAGAATCCACATTTTCCTTGTTTTATTAAAGAAATCTTTTCTCTGTGAAATATCTAAAAGAACAATAAAGTTCTTAATTAGTATGACCTATAAATGATAAACTGACTTGAAATAAGAGTACAATTAGTACATTTGGATTTTCTTTACCATAACATGACAATGCAGAATTATCTAAACCAATCAGATTGAATTGATTCTTACATGTGTTAAATTGCATGAGAGATTTCTTTCATGAATAGTGTCGAGGATTCTTGAGACATCGTTATTTGACATGTCAGATATTCTATTCTATAACCACAACAGGAATTCTTTTTAGCCATGTGTTCAAAAATACATGTATACACACTGGTATAGTTTAATTAATAATAATGCAAATAATCTTCTTCATGTAATTAACAATAATATTATTCTAAAGAACATTTAATGCATTTAATATTATAATACAATTGCCCCCAGGTTTTCATTTATTCACAGTCGACCCTGGAAAGAAAAAATCACGTTTTACTTAGTAGTGATGCTTGCAATTTGGATTATGTCAGAGAAAAGCAATAAACTGCTTCCTGTAAGTGAAAATATGAACGTTTCCAACTTAATAAGGAATGTACTTAGGTTTGAGCAAATATCCTTGTCTTTCAACCATTGTGCTCTTCAACCATCTTCAGTTGTTGGCTGAACCAGGTAACGTTTCAGGGAATTTTGAACTGAACTCTTTATTTATAGGGGTGGATTGTTCTCATTCTACTGTCCATGTCTAGGGATATCTCAACTTGTTCTTATGTCTTTTTTTATTGCTCACCCTGTACTACCTGATCTGGAGATTGAACTCATTTATTATACCACTAAATGCTTTAATTCATTAGGCTTAAGGATTAACGTCTTTTATGTGCATGTATCTGTTCATCGTAAACAGACTTATTATTATTTTAAATGTTTATAGGAACAGGTGTGTGTCTGATTTAGAGAAACACCATATATTTTAAATGTCATTATGAAAACTTTACAGAGTTTAGCTTTTTGGGAGAAACAGAGTTTCTTGGGATTGGTTTTTTGTAAAAGTGCTGGCATTTTTGTGTTGACTGACTATAACCTGCTGCAAAGTCTTGTATTTATCTATTATCAAGAATTACAAACTTAAAAAGATATTTGAATTTATTCAAGTCAAAAGAGTTTTGTTGAAAATTATCTTTTTCTACTTCATGATCTGTTTTCTGCAATGTTCACAGTTATGGGATCTAAAATTTTCACCTTTTGTTCATTATTCATATCAGGAGATAAAAATTCTCTGAATATTAGTCATTTTTAAATATTCTAAATTTGCATAATAATTCTTGTACATTATGATGACATAACATTCAACATTTAAGTGAATTTATTTTCTAAGCTAAATATATCAGTTGCTAAGTGCCTTTAAAATCCCAGTTCTCAAATTGATGATTGCATTTAGTTTAGGGTTTCTAGATTTTATGATAAGGGCTTTCAGAATTCAAAACCTTTTCTGCAATTATTTTAAAAACATTGTAGCATAGACAGTGCAATAAGAAGCAGCTATCCTTGTGGATTGAATACAGGGTTCAGTTCAAAATTTCCAGAAGATTCCAATTTACAGACACATAAAAAAAAGTGTAGAGTACTTTCTCCATCTCTTTCCCTGTGGAGCATAAGGCTTCATATATGAGATATAAGCATTACCCACTATCTGAGGGCTCATTGAGATAATGATATCTATTTTTATATATCAAGAACAATATTGGCGGGAAAAAAATGAATGAAAAAGTGGAAAAAACTTTCTTGTGACACATTTCATCCTTTAGGACTTCATCAGATTAAATTTGTTACTTTGGTGCAACTACACATGCATGTGAATGAGGGATGCTGGGAATTTTACTCTGATTAAAGGAGAAAATTCACTGTGATGAAAATATTTAGAGAGTGCCTTGATTTCAAGATCATCCACAGTGTAGATTTGAAACCTCTCTCTTACAACATTTCACCATTCCTGGCAGAACTTCTATTATCAGAATTTGGGATATCAAATTGACTACACATGCACATGAACCAGGGATGCTGGCAATTTTTTAAATTTTTTTAATCTACCCAGTTTCATTTAGATTCTTTTATTTTTTTCAGCACTTTTGTTATTAGGTATCCCATATATATATATATATATATATATATATATATATATATATATATATATATATATATATAAATGATTCTCCTATTGCTTTGATATATGAGGGTGCAGTTGCTGGCTGTTTGGAACCAAACAGCCAAACTATGTTCATATATGCTTTGATTATAGTGGTGACAGTTGACACACTTTTTGGAAGAACTGATTTGAAGTGGTGCACATAGTATGCAACAAAGTCTCCAAAGGTCTCAGATTTTGAATTAAGAGTTGTCCTTCATGTAGATTTGTTGTCAACCCAGTCTATTCTGTTATTTACCCCATCATGAGTTTTTGATTTAATTTTTTTTTGTGTCCTTAAGTTTTCTCTTTTGAAGACTGTGTATAGAGAAACTTTCCATAGCATTGATTTCCTTGGGTGTTTTCAAGGTGGAGGGTGGTAATTTCCTGTGGAGACAAGAATTCACGATGTATTTTGTTTTCTATAGTGTGTTTTATAGAAAGCCTTTCTTTTTAGTGAAGTTCTGCTTAATTTCCAAATATGATCAGGATATCTTGGCAATGTTAGCATGTGCTGGTTTGATTTTTTTTATGAGAATTTATATATATATATATATATATATATATATATATAAAAAAGTGAACATTGAAGTCAACACTCAGAGGTGACAGGCTGTTTCTAGCATGAAACAGCCTGTTGTCTCGGAGTGTTGACATACGCTCTATCACTGATATTGAGCACTTTATCCAATAAATATAGCACATCATAAAACTATATTTCTTCATATATATATATATATATATATATATATATGAAATGAACTATTTTGTTATCCCTGCAAAATCAAAAACTTGAAAAGGAGAACTTTGACCAAGCTGATTTTTTTCAAAGAGTCACGAGTTCATGAAACTGCAAGATGCAAGACTTGCAGTAAAAGATCTTTACTCTACAATTGCTCAAGAGCAAAAGCAAGAAAAATGCATTATCTGTCATCCTGTAAGCAGAGAGAGAAAAAAAACAAAAGAAAAATGCTTTGTAATTATTGCAAAACACTTCTTCCTCACTTTGGATCTATTTCCTTTATGCCAACTATATTCATGTTAGCTGTTGTCAAATTTTTCAGCAAAACAGTTCATGATTTCTATTAGTATGAGGCACTTATTTGCTGCTATTGATTATCTGTCAGCAAACAGAACTGTTTATATGTACAGGCAAAGTGTGTGCACATTAGATCCCACTTAGTGACATGATTTTTTTTTTTTTACCCATCTCATCTTTTCATTCAAAATGCTTATTATTAAGCAGTCAAGAGGAATATGGTCATTAAATGCTTCTCTCTTCTGTTCTAACCACATTAGAATAAGTGAGGAGAGTTTTCAGATTCATCTCAAACTAAACACAAAGAATATTTAATGCAATGCTGCTCATTGTTTTGAAATATTGTTAGAGAGCATCCAGAAAGCAGGGTTAGCTTTCAAGATTTGTTAAAATTGTGAGTTCAATCCCTGGGCCAGGTAGTACAGATTAAAACTCAGAGGAAACAGGGTAGGCAATAACTGAGCAGGAATAAATATGACAAGTTGAGATATCTCTAGACTAGTGGTTCCCATATGGTATGACATGGCTCATAGGTGTGGCGGAAGAGGGTAGCAGGTGAGGCAGAATTATTAAAAGATGATCAAAGTTTTAGAAACAGTTTCAATATGCCAAAAAATAAATTTTGATTTCAAAATTTAAAATATTATTATGGATTACTTGTAATTGCATGCATGAGTCCCAGTATAAATAGTTATAAATAATTATTGACCGATTTTATCATTGTGATATTTTTGCATTATATCAAGTATTAAGACTATAGTAACTAGGGTCTGCAAATTGGAGGAGCGAGTTATCAATGATAATATTCTGGCTTCAAATTCACAGCTATCTCCCTTTAACCCTCCCTCTGGACCTTCTTTGCCTTTTCACTAGGACTTCCATTTGGCAAGGTGCAAACAAATTTTCATTCCAAAAATATGGCTCAGAGAAAAAAGTTTAGGAACCACTGCTCTAGACACAGACAACAGAATGAGAACAAGCTACTTCCTGTAGGCTAAATAAAGAGTTCAGTTTGAAATTCCCTGATGATTACCTAGATTGAAAGACACCTGAACAAAACCAGAGGGTGCAATGGCTGGAATTTTCTGATAGTAACAACAGAGTCATTGGAAACAGGGAGAGCAATAACTGCACCTTATTAGTGTGAACAATCTACTGTTGTAGATTAAATAAAGGGTTTAGTTAAAAATTTCCTGAAGGTTACCCAGATCAACAGATATCTGAAAAGGCTCAGGAGCAGAATGGCCAAAATTTTTTGATAGCAAGATCAAAGATGAGGACATTAGTCAGAAATTTAATAATGTAAGTAAACAACCTCCAATCTGTGATTGACTGGGGCAGGTAATGGCTTGTGAATTTTAATGCATCAAAAACGAAACTGCTGTCATTTACTCACCATAGAGAAACTTCCCTGCTTCCTATCAGCATGGTTGATACTCAACAAGAGTGCCTCACTGCACCTTCTTGGACTCACGTTTTCCACTGACCTGGAACAATTGCTTCAAATCAATAGCTGCATCTGCCACAAGGAAATTTGGTTCTATGTGTCACTCTAGAAGGTTTTTCTCGTCTGCCCATCCTTCACATCTACAAATTTACCATGCATGGAATACTGTTACCATATATGGTCTGGTGTCCCTACTGTTTATCTTGAGGTTCTTGACAAAATCCAAAGACAGATATGCAATGTGATTGGTCCTGACATGGGGTCTCAACTCCAATATCTTTCTCATCAACATAATGTGGCTTCCCTCTGTCTTTTCTATAAATATTTTCATGGCATCTGCTTTGATGAGCTATTTTCACTGGTATCCTGACTGCATAAATTTAAGCATGTTACTAGGTTGGCATCTTGGTCCTACCCTTTTATACTATCGAAACAGTTAAATGTAACTGTCTCTTCTACTCCAACAGCTTTTTCTTCCACACTTCCCAACAGTGGAACTCCCTTCCACTTACTTGCTTTCCTGATAACTATAATCTTCAAAAATTTAAATGTAATGTCAATCAAAATCTTTTGTTGCTTTGACCCCCTCTTCTTCTTTTATCATCCTCTGTTCTTCTTTTTGTTCTTTCCTCACCCCATCACATACCCAGTCTTTTCACTTACACTCTCTGTAACCCCTTGTGTACCAGTAGTACTCCTACCTTGCTTGGGGTGAAATGCTTAAAAAAATGGCAACTCCTCATCCCAGAAATTCAGATTAAATAAATTTAGCTTTAGAACAATAAAATACCTTAATATTCCATGAAAAAAGGACAAAGTTGCAATTTGGTCCTTTTTTCATGGAATATTAAAGAATCAAGAACTTCTAAAGAAACAAATGAGTTTTTCTAGCCACTTGATATTCTGATCTTTCAGAGCCTTAACAGCTACAGCAAAATTAGAAAAGCTTACAAAGATAAGAAAACTGATCCAGAAGAATCATTGTATAATAGTAAAACCTAGTCTCATAAATTCATACAATGTACTAAATATGAACAGAAAAGAGAAACTGGATTCAATATACAACATTAAAAATGTATGTATAAATCCTTTTTTTTCTTTAATTTGTTATCTTTGAAATGCCTTCACACTATTCAACATTACTTTTCAGAATATAAAAGAGAATTATCATGCATGTGCAATCAAATACAAAATTAATGGACACATAAAAATTTGAATGATTTTTTTAAAGAAAAAAATGAATTTCTAATGTGTGTACAAACTAAAAATTTGAGTTGCTTCAGTAATTATCTGACTGTTCCTGCCATACTCTAACTTTATAAGAGACAGAGCAGACCAAAAATGGAGTATTTCTGCTATATCTCTCCTGATAATACAGCAGATAATTCTAATATTTCTTTATTTCACTTTCATGTCACATCATCAAATAATTACTTATTTACTTGCCTGTCTTGATAGAGTCTAAAAGTGTCTACACGGCCTTGGGGATAATGAATTAATTTCCACACTACAACCTCTTTCCCACAGACAAAATGTTGTGAGCCTCTCGCTATTATATCACTATTTCCATGGAATGTGTTATGACTAGCTACATTTCTGGGTCCCACCAGTCCTGATCTTTGCAACTGGGACCCATGCCACATACACAAGGGTAAATCATCCTCATTCACTTCATATTCCATTAGTAAGGAGGAAGTTCCACTTGAATGTCTTCTCAAGAAATGCAAGAAATGTAAAACAGACTCCCAGATGAAGGTAATGAGGATGATTCAACTCTATGGAGGAAGCTTGGTGTGTCTTAACTGTAAAGGTTTGAACTGGTGGAACTAAAAAATGCACCTCACCTGAACATTTGTCATTGAAATTGTGATAGAGTAGCAATAGGCTTGCAATGTTGTATCTGTGGGAAACACCTGAGAAATGCTGTTGGAAGGAGTGTCCTAAAGATGGTAACAAGAAAAGAAGCAAAAATTGCCCATCAGATATTTTAAAATATGGATGATCAGAGAAAGTTTGAACCAAAAGTAAATATTATTTCACAATATGACATGAAAGTGAAATAAAGAAATATTAGAATTACGTGCTGTATTATCAGAAGAGGTATTCACAATAGTAATCAATTTTGATTAAGATGGGCACATTGCTGTGTGGAAGAGATCAACATTGAACTATTAACAAAATCAATCACATTGCCATGTTTTTAGAAATAACATTAGGTTTTAGATTCATGAACAATACAGGACAGATGGGAGTGACTGTCAAATCCAATGATCCTGCAGATATTCATAAAAAGTCAATGTCAGAGGGAAGTTTGGAATTATATATTTTTCAATTGTATATTATTTTCAAGGGGAAAAATAACCTAAATTTAAAATGATCATGTCAACATCACAATTTTGAAATGATGAATGATATTGGGTCATTACTTATATTGTTCAGATTGTTATCCTCATTTATCATATTCACAATGTTTCAGCTGCTGTATGCTCCAGCCTTTTTCAGATGATTGGAATTTTGAACCAAACCCTTTATTTCATCCACCAGGGTAGATTATTCTAGTTCCACATGCCATGCCTCTTCCAGATGTCTCAGTTATTTCCCTTTAACTCAACTCTCCAAGGTTTTGGTTCACTACTGCTGTAGCCTGGTATTGAACTCACAACTCTTTGGGTCTACTCACTGGATTTAACCAAGGTGTTTATCTACTGGTCCATGAGGACATCTGTGTATGAATTTCTGGGACTTATGTCTCAGCAACCAATTTTAACAGTGCTCATATTGCAATTTTTTCTGTTATTATTATTATATTTTTTACCAGAGCTTTTTTTTTGTTCATTCATTGCTTTTCTCTAGCACTCCTTGTTACTGGCTCCCATATTGTATTCATTTCTATGTTTGGTTGGCTCAGGAGAAGTTTGTGCTTATTCCTTAAGTATTCATTGAGGCATGGATGAAATGAAAGGTTCAGTTTGAAATTTCAGTCACCTGACAAAAGCCAGAGCATACAATGGCCAAAACATTGTGAATATGGCAATGAAGATGAGGATAACAGTCCAATAATGTAAGTAATCAGAATAGCTCATCTCAGAGATACAGACAGATATATTCAGTCATGTTTTTAAAAATAATCTACATAATTTTAGAACAAATTCAATATCAGAACTGTGCCATAATGAATAGGAAACTGTAGAAATATATTTGAAATCAGGTTTTAAAAATGAGCATTCTAATTTTAGAACAATATTAACACCATGTCATGATAAATAGAAAAGAGATGAAAAATGTTTCCAGTCAGTTTTTCCTTTAATATATGTGGCCTACTTCTAATGTGTAATTGTTATTTACAACTTCCTGTATAGCTTTAAGGACTTTATTTTTTATTAAATATATCTTGACTCTCCTGTCATATACTACATATATATGTAATTATTGTCATAGATATAAAAATTCCATAAGTATAGCTAGATTCATAACTTCTGACATGCCTTAAATATCCTTGCAATAATTGTTGTTTAGCCACATATAAGATTATGATGCTTTTCCAGTTAAAAAATATTGCAAAGTTTTGTTACACAATCTCTAAAGCTGTGTAACATAACAAAACCATTTTTGTATCTTGATGTTTAAACAAGAAATATCAACCAGAAAATATGGCAGACTCTGTGATTAATGACTTCCTATCTATGTTTGTATTCCCAGCTACAAAGATACATGAATAAATCAGCTGCATAAAGACACTACGACAACACATATCAGGAATATCAGTTTTATGAATAAATCGATAATTTTTTTATATCGATAAACACTTTTTTTCATTGTTTCCCACACATTAAAAATTTTGACAATTTCATTCACTGATGACTGAACTAGCAATTTCAATTCAAAAATTAAAGTGACCTTCTATACTTTGTGTATATATATATATATATATATATATATATATATATATATATATATATATATATATATATATTGATTTGCCAAAGCAAGACTGAGACATTGCCATTTTGGGAACTCCCAAGAGACATCACACTTTCTATTAGTAATTTGAAAGTTTCATTTCTCTCTCTAATGAGTTTTTCAGGGAAGTCCATTCATAATTCCAGCCACAATTTAACACAGGATATAGGTTGTGCTAAGGGGATCTAGAATCACATATGGATCTTATGCATGGCACTTACGTTCAGAAATATCTAAAGTGTCATTTGTATACAACTGTTTTCTCCCATCAATGATTAAAAATAACTTGAAGTAAAAGAATTCTGCAGGTCTTGAAAATGGCAATTCTTCACCAAATGCTATAGACTTGTGCTAGGAAGTCACAAACAAAGAATTTTTGCCAAATGATAAAAACTGCGACACATGAAGACTTTCTGTAGTTTTAGGGGGGAAAACAATTTGTTTTTCTTCCTGCTGTTGACTTTTATAACAGACCATTTTATTCTTAAGCACCAGACGCCCTGCTGTCCACTCAACTGTCCACAGATTAAGAATTCCTAATCTCTTACCATTGAATTCTGTACAGAAGTCTTTTGTGACATCCTGGTCAATCTTACAAACAAGATACAATGTTGCCAAGATCCAAACCCACCTGTTCAAGGGATTGGCAGGATTCTTCTGATTCTTCAGTCCGTCTAATCAAGGATGTGTTGGGGTACACCATTCACTGATATGTTATTCGATGACTCTATCCGCCTCCCCAAGGCGGCTTTATCCATACTCTATTTACACTTCCAACAACAAAAAGATTAGCACATGTAACTCAAAGGGAAAATAATGATATTTCAAAGATGCTAATTTTCCACACTACTTTAAGCAAAAGGCTTGAAAAGAAACTCCTAACAATACTAGAAAGATCTATAACAGTAGACTTAAGAAGTCTAATTTGTTAAAAAACTTTTTTTAATAAATTTCAAATAGTAATTCTATTTGATCAGTTTCATGCCAAATGTTTCCTGTATGTTCTACCATCACCATTACCAAGATTCAATTTAAAGCATCAATATTTTTTATAACAATGCATTTTTCCTATATTTCATATACACTTTGCCAAAAAAAAATTCCATTTAATCAAGGTTTGTCTGGATTTCCCTCCAGTTTATCTCTGGAGCCCTAAATTTAATCAAGCTATTAATGACTTGCAAGAATATGAAATTTATGACAGGTTACTGAAAAAAATAAACAAAAATATATGAAACCCTGCTGTAAAGGTTAGGCTTACATGAAGATTGGAATTAACTAATTTGCTTGTAGTGAAGAAATGCATATTGAAGTTTTTGTAATTCCTGTCTGAATTTCTGCAGGGGAGGAGTTATCATTACTTTTACTATTTAATACCTGACTTTGTTATTGTTATCACATTATTTCGAGCATTGTGCCCTCTGGCCCTCATCAGGTGTATATAGATCTGGGTAACTTACAAGGAATTCTGAACTGAACACTTTATTTAATTCATAGGGTAGACTGTTTTTGTTTCACTGCCCATATCTAGGGATATCTCATCTGGTTCTTATTTTTAGTATTGCTCTGTTATTGCTTATCCTGTTTCCACTGAGTACACACTGCCTAGCCCAGGGATTGAAATCACAGTTACTATGTAACTAAATTCACAAACCAACACTTTAATCCACTAGGGTAGTGTTTATTTTACCTGAGAAATTTTGTCTTTTGATAAATCCAAATAAATGATTAAAAATACTTAAATACTTACAATACTTGACAACCTATGTAAATGTTTGTGTTATTTTGAAACAAATGAACAAATGTCATGAACAACAGCTCTCTCCTTATTCTCAATTAAAATTAAAAACTGTTTTTTTTCAAAAGATTTCACTTTCACATGTTAATGGGAAAAATTAGATTCTTGTCATTTCTTTTGATCCAAATATATCTCCATTTTCCATTTTTATATTTACTTAGATGAGTTTGACAAAAGGCTAAACGCTGAAGTGACAGGAGTAGAAAAATTATTTTGTACAAATCCATCATCTATAGAATGTCTAAAAGCATTAACATCAGCATTCACAATTGAAGCAAGCCCTAAAACAATGATATTCATTGCTTTCATCCAGAAGGCAGCCCCTTCACAACTTTCAGATCCAAAACTTCAATTCTATAATTGAATGACAAAATGGGAAAAATTCTTGATATATGTTTTGTTCCTAGAAAGGACGTCTTCAGACTTATTATGTTTTTATCATTGGAATCTTATATATATATATATATATATATATATTTGTATAAAATTTGGATTTGGACAGCAATCCCCTTTTTTATGGAAGTTTCATTAAATATGACTGACAAGGTAGTTTTAAAATCATCCTTAATAATGCGTAAAAGTACAGCCAAAAACATACAAAACATTTGAACAATTTCTACATAATTTGTCCAGAAAAGAAGAAAATTATAAAACACAAGAAAAATGAAATAAAAACTTAACTGCAGTAGCTTGTCAGTGAAATTTAATGAAACTTATATATATATATATATATATATATATATATATATATATGATATATATATATATATATATATATATATATATATATATATATATATCATGGATGACATATATATATATATATATATATATATATATATATATATATTAATGACAATATATATATATATATATATTAATGACAATATATATATATATATATATATATATATATATATATATAAATTAACAAAAAAGAGAAAAAAAAATGAAGAGTAAATGAAATCAAAGAATAAAAAAATCTGACAGACACACACTTCTTTACTTGATCTTCTCTTTACCTCCTGTCCAGGTACGTTGCAACTTTGACCATACAGTAGTGTTTCCAGATATTTTATTTCTTTCTGCTCAAAATATTAAGAATGGTGGAGTATTGGGGAATCAGAGAGTGTAATTTGAATTCCATTTGAGTTCATTACATTCACTTATGTCCTAATACCCTTTGGAAAGGTATGAATCCATCTCTTCTCCTCCCATGTATGATTAAATAGCAGGGCAGACTGGGTTTTATAGCCTTGATTGGCAACTAATCAAGGAGAAGGAAAACTCTGAATTCAAACCAGTCTGGAGAGGGTTGTTCTCCATCAGGCTATCTGGCCTAAGACACACCACTGCTACTGCGGTTGCAGTGCATGTGGTACCCCTATGACCCTCATGGGTTATGGGACTCTTCATTGTGATTAGGCAAGAACTCTCTATTTGCAGGACATCATTTTGTTACTGATGCACTGATTGGGACTTATTTCATGGTTTTCTTTGTGACACCCATTGGAGTGAAATTTTTAATCTTCCTATTGAAAATTGTATCACTGAAGTTTCTTCCCAGATGAAGGCAGCATTGAGGCTTTCATGCCAGCACAAAAATACCAAGTGAAACTGCAATCTTCTCCTTGGTTCACTCCTTTCTATTCAGCTGCTAAAGCCCACAGGAATCACTTTTCCTGGCTATATCAAAGTGACAGTTCAGATCATAACAGATGATGCTTTGTATCTGTTTGTAATAATGTTTCCACAACAAGGCCAAGTCACTGTTGATAGAATGGGACATTGTATAGCCTCGTACAGGTTTGGTTCTCAGTATTACTGGTGGCTCTGTAAGAATGTATTCAACAAGAATAAATCCTCAATCTCTTCTCCCTTTAACCAATTTAAAGTATTGTTATCTACTGATAAAGCAGAATGCTTTCTCCAGCAATTCTCTTTAAAATCCACTCTCAACTCATCAGACATACATTTGCCTAATTTTCCCCTAAGAACAAATCTAGAATAATATAAGCATAACTCCCAAAATTGCTTTTATTCTCTCCAATTTCTAAAATAAATGCCTATCTGGTTCTTGCTTTCCAGCTTGTTGGAAATCCTCTTCTGTAGTTCCTGTCTTTAAGGACTCTGGTAAACCTTCTAATCATTTAACTCATTTTGGCTAAGTACTAGAGGCTTTAATCAATGCCAAATTAGTTAAGCATCTCACTTCACACATCTTTCTTCTGGATAAATAATATGGCTTTTGTCATATCCTGTCGATAGTCCCACATTCTTTAAAAACAACCAGAATAAAATGCTTAACCAGTGATCATTGTAAAACTGATTCAGTATATAAAGGCCTCAAAGCATCAGAAAATGGCATTCCAGATGACAAGGATCAAAGTGTAGTATCAGTTTTAGCAGCTGGTCCATTGCTCCAGCTAACAGCAGCAGTTCCAGCCATCATCATCAGTTGCAGCTCCAGCTCCAGCTCTAGCCAACCAGCCTCAGCAGTAGGAACAATATGCAATAAACTATCCTTTTCATGACAACACTTTTCAGCAACCACAAAACTGTCCTTTTCAGTACAACACACTTCACTGATTATAAAATTGTCCTTTTTGGGATAATGCACTTCACTGACTACAAAACTTTTCAGACAATGATCTTCAGCAAAGACAAAATTGTTCTTTTCAGGACAATGTTCTTCAGTGACTACAAAACTGTCCTTTTTAGGACAACACTTTTCAGTAACTACCAAAACTGTCCTTTTCATGACAACACTCTTCTCACCCTCTACATGAAGTGCACTGTAACCTTATTTTGTTTATTTATTTTCTTTAACAAAAATAAACTTGGCAATATATTATTTTTACTCATGTCTTCATTTTGCTTGTTGTTGTCTTCTATCATTCAATATCTGTTTGCAGGCTAATATACCAACCGCAACACATTCATTCCTTTAACTTAGCCACTGACATGTTAACAGTTATTATTGAATTTGTCTATCAAGTTTTAGATTAGAATGCTGTGGCTTGGGCTGTGGCTTTAAATATCTCAAAGACATAATATTTGATTTAATCCAACTGTTCTTAACAAATTATGTAATGAAAGTCATATTGTACAGCTACATGTCTAGATACTTTCACATTACTGTGGAGCTCTCCCAGGGCTTTATCCTTGGACCCACATGTTTCTTATCTTCATCAGTTACTTTCCTAAGGTCATCAATTCTCAATTCTATATTTATGCTAATGACATAAGTATTTAGTTAATAGTAAGCCCAACAAAGTAAAAGTGACAACGCATTGCACCTTCTTGGTTTCCTCTGATGTGAAGTGGAGTAATTATATTGAATCAATTGCTGAGTCTGCTGTTATGAAAGTTGGTTCACTGCCAGACTCCATCTTGAGCTTTTAGAAATCTGCCATTTGTCTGTGCATTGAATATTTTTGTTCTACCTGGTCTAGTGCCACTGTAATATTCTTAGAGATTCTTGACAAAATCCAAAGAAGTGTCTGTAATGTTATCGGTCATGACCTGACGTCTTGACTTCAGACATTTTCTAATCATTGTAATGTGGCTTCCTTCTGTCTTTACAATAAATATTTTCATGGCAATTCTTCGACTGAGCTCTTCTTCTTGATACATCAATCACATGGATTTAAGTATACTACTAGATTGGCAACAAGGTCTCACTGTTTTACTGTTGAAATAGCTAGATGTAGCCATAAGTTCTAGTCTAATAGTTTCTTTTCTCACCTGTGGAGCTCTCTTTTGGTTTCTTGTTTCTGTGCTACAAATCAATAAAATCTTTTTAAATGCAATGTCTGTCTTTTTGTTCCCGTTCTTTTATTGTCCTTTCTCCTCACTAATGTCTTCCTATTCTCTTCCACTCTTAGTAATCCCTCGCATCTTAATATCATTATGCCTTCTTGGGGTGAAATGATTAAAAAATGTTACAATTCTACATTGAAGATTCATGGATGTTTAACTTTAAAATTTTGGCATCTGCTATATGAAGATGCATAATCTAGCCAATCTCATTGAGCTTTTTATCACTTTTGTTTTGGATTTTATCCCTATTTTGTATCTTTTTTAGGAGAGGAAATACAATGTATGATTCTGGATATAACCATTGAATGTTCTGAAATTAGTTCACTATCAATATATTTTTGCCTTAATAAATTACTTTGCTGCTTATTTAAAACAGTAGTCTTTAATGCAAAATGGTCTGACATTACTATATATGACTAATGCATTGAATGTATTGTTTTGTAAAAGCTCCCAATTTTATGTTGATATTTTCTTTTATTTAAATTCCTAGATGTTTCACGTCTGTATTTTTTGTGATATTTTTTACAATCTGTTTTGTAAATTCCTACTCTTCAAGTTTTAGATTGATATTATTTTGTCTATGGAAAAATCTCTCTATTTTATAAACTTCTTTTTTTCTATCTAAGTGCAATTCTTGTAATAAGCATCATCAACACAGAACAGCTTTCAACTGTTCTTACTTCTAAGCAAGACTCACAGCCTTTTGTTCCATTTAAATTATGAGCAACTGCTTTCTCATCAGCTTCAAGAATATTAAAAAAAATATTTGCAACAGCTTTTGAATATCTGACTAGAATTTCAATGAAAAGGATTTTTTAAAATCCAAAAGCGGCAAGAATTGACATGGAAAAAAGAGATATGTTCAATTTTTGGTCAATTCCGCTGATCTTTACTGCAAGTGAACCAGACTAGGAGTTTTTGTGTTTCAGAAAAACATCATTATCATTTTTCATAATGTCCATTGAAGTTAGAAAATACATTTTTTATACAAGTCACTGGAGCTTAGCACCCATTATGACAGACCTTAGGAAACTTGTAAAGAGCTGCTTGGAAATAATTTCAATGTTTGTTAAAAATCATTCAACCCAACACATTTTCATTTTTATGTATGCATGTATGTGTATGTGTGTGTACGTGTATATGTATATATATGTGTATATATATATATATATATATATATATATATATATATATGTGTATTTAGGCAGCAATCCTTCTTTCATACATGTTTCATTAAAGACAACAGATAAGGTACTGCGATTAAGCTTTTTATTCAATTTTTCTTCTGTTTGAACAAGTGTTTTCTTTTCTGGACACAGAGTGTGTAGAAAATGTCCAAATAATTATATAGATCGCACTACTATGTGCCTAGCCAGATGACTATATATATATATATACACACAAATACAAAAATATATATATATATACACATGCACATAAACACACACACATATATATATCTATGTTTCTGTGTGTTTATGTACGTGTATATATATATATGTATAATATATATGTCTGTGTTTAAGTGTGTGTGCACAATGTATGTGTGTATATAATATATTTGTGTGTTTATGTGTGCATATATAATATGTGTATATATGTGTGTGTTTATGTGTGTATATATATATTATATATGTGCGTTTATATATGGGGTATATAAATATATATATATGTGTGTTTATGTGTGTGTGTGCATATAATATATATGTGTGTATATAATGTATGTGTGTATATATATATATTATGTGTATATATAATATATGTGTGTGTTTATGTGTACATGCATATATAACATGTATGTGTGTGTTTATGTGTGTATATTTAATACGTGTGTGTATAGGAATGTATGTATCGTTTGTTTCTTTTCTTTAATTCATAATTTGCAAAATGCAGATTCTAAGCAGTTTTCAAGAACAACTTCTGACCATTGAAAGTGACTCTGATGTTGAACTGATCAACCAATGAAGAACGGTACTCAGAAAAATAGTATCTTGCTTCATGCTTGCACAAATTTTTACCTATCATTTCGCAAACTCCCAAAACCTGTGTCTGCCATATGGGAATGATGTTCACACAGTCAATTTGAATTATTTTTTTTTTAATTTTAACATTTTGTTTCTCCACTCACTCTTTCTTTTTAAGAAATCTTTTTTGCATCCATCTTTTTTTATGCAAGTCTTCTCTTCAGTGTTGCTTATAAATGATATTCAAGTCTGTCTCACAGTCAGCTTTGCTGTGTTAAAGTTCAGTTACTGTCTACCTTGAAAACAACATCTCAGATTATAATCAACTCTAGTCTACTGATATTCACACCTGTGCACATGAAAGAATAGCAACCAGAATATGGTTGGAGAAAGAAAGATAAGTCAACTGACATGCCCAAACATATATGCAGGACATTAATTCTAAGATGAATGACTTCCTTTCAATGCCAGTTGATTCCTTATAGACTAGGTAAGAAAAGAAGTTTTCACTTCTACAAATAAAAAATTGTCATGTATTTGCAATGCATGAAGTTTTAAATTTAAATAGGGAGAAGGTTATTTAAGCAATAATTATTTCCTTTAATAGAGGATCCTTATTTTAAATAACAATGGTCTTTTGAACAGGAGTAGAGGTTTATCCCTTGTTTCCTGTTTAGGATTGGGTTTCCCATTCCCCTGGTTCTCATTCTTTTTTACTACCAGTAACCCTTTGCATCTTAGTGGCACTGTCATCTTGCATGGGGTGAATTGATTAAAACAAATATTAAAGAAATTTAATATTGCTAGAAAATGAATTGCTCATGTGCTTATCTATGACTTTGGGTTCAATTCCTAACAGAACAGAAAGTGAGTAGAGTTCAGAATCAAGTATAAAAAGAAGGAGTTAATAATAAAAAAGAACTCTATCAAATTGGAATGAGTGTTCTGTTTAATTTTATTGTGTATATTACAAATGACGATACTAATGCTTATAGAAATATAATCAATATAATTTCCATTGCTTTCTAGAACCTCAATCTGTCAACAAAATCATAGATTCCACATTTGTAAAATTTTTTAGGTTTTGATGTAAAATACAAGAACTTATGTTTAACCTCTTTTCTTAATGTCAACCTTAGACCATGCAAATGGTTCTACAAATCTCGAAACAAATGGTAATCAGAAGGAGCAAGGTTGTAAGAATATGGAGATTAGAGAAATTTTTCCCAACCAAGCAGATCTAAGAGCTCTTCACTCAATCATGCCATATGAGAATGGGCATTATATTGAAGGAGGATTATCCCAACCTTTTACTAAATAAGGATGGATGGTTTCTGTCCAAAGCTGCTTTCAAATGACAAAGTTGTTGACTGTAGATATCAATGTTGATTGTTAGACTATTGTCTAACAGTTCATGATGGATAATTCCTTGAATATCCCACCATACACTCTAAAGGATCTTCTTTAGATGAAGTTTTCTTCCCTATTGATGAGCGGGTCTATTTTCTTGACTGATCTCCTGCTAGTTTTTAACATTATGGTAAAGGATCCATTTCTCATCACCAGTAACAAGCCTGTTTAAAAAGAGCATTTGAAGTTGTCATGCAAGCAATAAATCACAACAATCAATACATTGGAGACAGGTCATGTAGGATCCATTCTCTAACCATGGAAACTATTCAAGTCCTTTTCAATTTGTATAGGATTGTTGTATGAATAACATTAAATTTCTCCCTGAGTTATCTAGTGGCAGGATTTGCTGTAAGAGCAGCTTCCAAATCCTCTGAATTGAGTCCTTTTGGATGGCCCTCTCTTGGCTCATTCTCTAAACTAAAATTTGCAGTTTTGAAAAAAGAAAGTCACCTTCTGCAATTTCTTTCACTCAATGCATTGACCCCATATGTACACTGGACAGATTTCGTTGCTGCACTTGTATTGATACCTTATAGTGTACAACATTTCAGATGTGTTCTTTAGTTGGGACAAACATGGTGCAATTTCTGCATAATATTATGAATAATATCCTCATAAACTGAAATGAAAAGATATAAATTACTCAAACTAGCATTACTAAACAAAATAAAGAAGCCATACTTTAATAGATTTTGTTCAACATTTTTACCTCAAACTGGAATTTTGTTCCAACCTGATATTCAGAGGTCAGTAATGTCTAATTCTTTAAAAACTGATGAGCTGATGAGTGATTTGAATCAAAGAAGTGATTGACAGGAGCACTTAGATATGTGGGTTTTATCTTACAGTTGGCACTTTAAAGGGAATAATTTGAAAATACTTGGAAAGAAAAGCAAATTATTTTTAATTATTTTATATGTAAAATATATAAAATCTGATGTAATATATCAAAACCTGTTATATTCCGTGCTAATAGAAATATATACTTGAACAACATGGTGGATAAATAAATAAAGGTTTATTGTGAAGTCAGTACAATAAGAAATGAGGTAACAGTTATGTGCATGATCATCGCAAGTCAATCCAGTAGTGAGTGCTACTATTGGAAGGTCAATAGTTTTTGCGTAAGTCTGAGTCGTACTCAACAGATCCCAGCCAGACTCTGTAGTCCATTGACTTACCGATGCTTATAGGTAGCTACTACCTATAGTGTAGTTACTCATGGAGGTGACAAGCTATTCCATTACATCAAAACCTTTAACACTTGCCAAACATAAACAGGTGAAGATAACTAACAAAAATATTAGAAAACAATTACAATTTGGTTAACTAATAAAAATGTGTTAATATTTAGTTCAATATTTTTTCACATTGTTATCAGAATTTTGTTGCTTATTTTCAGGAATAAGAGTCAAGCATGTACTTTTCTTGGCATTCTACATTCGCAAGTTCAATATTTTTCCTATTCTTTAAAACATTTGTTTAGAGAAAACACTTATTGCTAAACATATATTTGACTTTCTCTTTCCATTGTTTTTTTTAAACAACTATTATCATCTTAATTCATGGGTTAAAATAGATGACAAATAATGTCAAACAACTCAAGAATAGTTTGTAAGACATTGACAAAACTCAAAAGATCTCATTCTTGCTGAACAGTAGATATTTGGAGATTTCTTTATATATTTTCTATTTTTTCTTTTGTACTGAATATGTTATTTTTGAATATCCAGTTCCTCAAACAGCAATACTAAATAAAGAATTCTAATCTGTCCTAAGATAAAGTAATTCATGTTATCCAAATTTCTATAATACATTTATCATATGAACAAATACAGGGAATATAATAATGATTCAAATTTAATATTTGTTTTTGCAAAAAATCTCATGCAAATATTAACATTAGATGTATGCCTTGAAGATAGAAAGGGACATTTTAGCTTCATTCACAATAACTGACAAAAAGTGAGTTTTGATTTTGATGCATAAAAACTAATATATTAATAATTAAAAAGTAATTATATTATGAATGGATGAAAATCACCATAGCAACAGCAGTTTAACAAATTTAACAATCAATTTTGGCAATCTTTGAGCAAACATTTTAACAAATTTTAATATTTATTCCATATTTTATCCATTGAAAATAAAGAATAAAGGTATTGTCAGTGGTCAGGAATTAATAAAAGTGTTATGGACAGAATAAGGCTATTATAGCTGTAATCGATAAACATTTACAATAGAAATGAATTGTAAATAATTTTACCATAGATATTCATTGCAGATCAATAACCAAAGGTATTTTCAGTGGTCAGGAATTCCTGTAAGGGTTACTAACAGAAAATATTCTATTATATCTGTAAAATATAAATATTTACTATGGAAATGAATTGTAAATAATTTTACTGTAGATATTCATTGCAAATCTGAAATAAAGGTACTGTCTGTGATCAGGAATTAATGCAAGCATTTCCAATAGATAGGACTATTTCCTTTTCTTACTTTTTTTCAAGTGCACATCAAAGTTTCCAATAATCTATAATAACATATAATTTTTTTTTCTTCTTTCATGGATTTAATAAAAGAAAATGAAGATGTATGACCTTTTGTTCTGCAAAGAAATAACATTCTAATCCTTTAACTTAAAAATTAAACCAACTTTTGGATGCCTATAGTAATTTATAGGCAACAAATTTCCCCTTGGATTGCATCATTTCTGAAAAAGATTGCATTAGGATATGAATGTGTTGTTAAAAATAAGAAGCAGAGCATATCAGGGCAAATATCAATCTTGAAACATCAGATAGAAAGAAATAAAATTCTAAACTCAAGGAAGGTTTGCTTTTGTGTAGTAGCCAGCAAGAATCAGTATTAAATCAAAAGATCTCAAGTCAATATTAAAGCAGAGAAATCTGTCACAGATACCAGAATAGAGAAAGTGGTTAGAAAGAAAAATAAGGAAAATATATAAGAAGCATGAAAAATATTGAGAAATAGTAAGTTTTGGAAAATCATCAAGCTGTGCATGGTTCATGAGGAGCCAAGGTAACGATAGTGGAGCGTTAAGACATCGATGCTTCATTACAAATTGTTCTTGGTTAGATTTATGTTTCTTCTTAGAGGAGGGATAAACTAAAATGTAAAGTATAGGGAACCAGGAAAGAAATAATCCTTAAAGAAAGAAACATAAAAATTGGAGAGAGAGAGGGAGAGAGAGAGTAGGAGTATATGAGTTTTTGCTGCTGGAATTTCAAAATTAAAAAAGGAGAGTAAGGAGAACTGATAAACAAGGCAATGAAAGAGGGAATATTAGGAATGAGGTAATAAACTGAAATAAAAAATAGTTAAAAAAGAAAGACAGAACAAAAAAAAAAGAGGCTATCAAGAAAGAGAGAGAGAGAGAGACTTAACATGAGTTTAGTAATGAGTATAATGAGTAAAATTATACATAAAGGAGAGTAAGAAGAAAAGAGGAAAGAAATTAAAGGAACAAAGGGTTGCTGACAAAGTAGCAAGTAAACACTAAGGATTAGTGGAGTGTTATAAAAAATAGAAAACAAACATGAAGGAAATGAAATAAATAAGAAGTAATGCATTTAATAAAAATAAACTATTTGGGAATGTGAAGCAGTAGAAATTAAGTAGAAATGGAGAGCAATCATGAAGGAGAAAAATAATGAAGTAAGAATGAAATACAAAAGCATTTGATAAAAATAAACAATCTGATAAAGAGTAGAGAGTAAGTAGAAATGGAGAGCAAGCAGGAAGTTTGATAGCAACAGCTTCATAAAAGACAGTACGGATGATGGAGATAAAAAGAAAGCATATGAAAGATGGCTTTTCTTACCAGGATTTATAAATATTAAAATACAGAGTATAGATATATATACAGAAAAGGTATGTAAAGAGAAAGTTGATAGTTTATCAAATAAAGAGTAGTCAGTAAAAAGAAAGGGGGAGAAATAACAAGAGAAGAAAAATGTGAAAATGAATTCTGAAAAGAAAAATAAAAGGGGAAAATGATGTTTTGTGGAGTGTGAAGCAGAGAAGAGAAATTACTCTCCAATATCTCATTCTTGACTTTGTTTAAATATATCAGAATAAAAATGAAGAGCAAGTTGAGATGGAATGTAGATAAAGTGGAGAGACTTTACTCCTTCTCATTCTTTCCTTCTTAATCTCTCAATCTTACCCTTCTGCTCAAAAATGGCCACCCAGGAATAAAAGCAGAGAATGTGAAGAGCAAGCAAGAATGGGAAAAACGCAAATGATGAATGTAAAAAGTAATTGCAAGTAGATGGGGACAATGGCTTAACCAAAAAAGCAGTTGATGAATTCACCAAAATTTTGTATATTTCTGCTATTCTTTAAAGTTTTTTTTTAAATTTTTGTGAAAAAATTCAAATTCATAGATCATGATGCAAAATGTAAAAGCTATGGAAATAATTTCCCCCTTGAAAATATATAGAGGAAATTTTCTGATGTGTCATTCTTCCAAAGGTGCATCTGATGTTGAGGCAATAGACTTCAAATTACTTATTTTGTAATTCTTTATATCTCTGATTTTATTTGTTTATAATGTTTTACTTTAGTAAATGCTTAGCAGCAGTTTGTCATCTTTATCATTTATCAATATGTAAAGAACTAAAAGAAAAACTTTTTTGAGAGCTATCACTAATATTTCAGCCAAATTATTTCTACAGGTAGTTAGGTGTGTTTTCTTGGAAATCAATGTTTTTTACAGGTTTCATCTATCAAACATTTCTGTGTAAAATTGTGATATGAGATATTGTTAATAATCAATAACTCTTTGTCCTCACAACTAGCATGTCATTTTTGTTGTTTTTATTCTAACAGATAAAAACATTAGTTTCTGGTGACAATTTTGTTTGATTCCTCTGAATGCCAAAGTAGGCCAATAAAGGGGATGGTGAAATAACTTACAAATTCGGACAAGGATCCAGCAACAAAATCGGGCCAATGGTGCATGGTAAATGGCCAGGTAATAGACAACACCTGATTCCAAGAACATCCAAAATGATTGTGGACATACAGAAGCCCAGGAGGAGAAACTAAAAACCAAATAAACTACATAACTATCAACAAGACATTCAGTGCCGACTACAGAAGCGATCACCTCCCTGTTATATGTAAACTAAGAATGAAACAAAAAGGAAAAATATATGGACAGAGCGAAAAGAAGATATGAGGGACACAATGGAAAAGGAAACTTGAAATGAGACACACTAAGAGAAGCTTTAGTGACATCAGTAAATGAGATCATCCCAAAGGAAAATGAATAAAGAAGAAAAATGAATGGATGACAAATGAGATTCTTGACATGATGCAAAGGAAACAGAAAACAATGCCAAGACATGGAACAGAATATAGAAAACTACACAATGAAATAAGGAACAAATGCAGACAAGTTAAAGAAGAATGGCTCAACAAAAAATGTGCAGAAAAAGAAAGAATGAGTATCACATGTAAAAAAGATATGCATAAAAAATAAGAGAACTATCAGGACAAAAGATATGCTCATTAACAGGCTGCATAAAATCCAAGGACAGAACACTGATATTAGAGAAAAAGAAAATACTACAGAGATGGCATGATTATATAGGAGAACTCTTCCACAACGAAATACACAGAAATACTGAGGGACTAGAAATATTAAAAACTGAAGTGGGAGCTGCACTAGTCAAATTGAACAGGAACAAAGTGGCTGGGCCAGACAGAATTGCAATAGAGATGCTGGCAGCCTTAGATGACTTTGGCATAGACAAGATCACAGAAATAATAAATGGGATCTATAACAGTGGGGATATACCAGAAGACCTAATCAGATCTATTTTTGTAGCATTGCCTAAGAAACCAGGCACAAATGAATGTAAACTCCATTGGACAGTCAGCCTAATGAGCCACATAAAACACATCATACATATTCTGATGGATAGAACATGCAGCAGAATCAGGCCAGAGATAGGACAAGAATGGTGCAAGTTCATCAAAGACACTGGAACAAGGAATGCAATATTTATGCTCATAATGATATCAGAAAGAGAAATACAAATGCAGGACATGTACCTGTGTTTTAAAGGCATTCAACAAAGTGCACCACAAAGAGCAGCTCAGCAACTTTGATATATTTGGGAAAGACATTAGAATAATCAAGAATCTATACTGGCAGCAAACCACATTTATACAGACAGAAAATGAGTTCATCAGATATACAAAAATAGAAAGGGGTGTAAGATAAGGATGTGTCTTCTCACTGGTCTTATTCAACTTATACAGCAAGGCAGTTTTGAGAGAATTAAAAGTCCTACCAGGATTTATTACTGGAGGATATAATCTTAACAATATAAAATATGCAGATGACACAGTGCTGATAGCAGATACAGAAAGAAAACTACAAAACATCTGACAGAAGGTAGCAAAGGAAAGCGAGAAGAAAGTACTAAGCGTAAACTATAAGAAGACAGAAGGCATGGTTATCAGCAAAAGGGTGAGCCCAAAATGAAAATTACAGGTCAGGGACACTAAAATCAAGCAGGTACAGACATTTAAATATCTGTGAAGTGCTTTAACAGAGGACAGAAAATGTGACACTGAGATCCATAGACATATTGGGATGGCTAAAGATGCATTCCAAAAGCTAAGCAGAGTATCAAGAGAGAGAAAAATTTTGTTAAAAACAAAGAAAAGAATATTGAACTGTTTTATGATATCTGTCTAGTATGGCAGCAAATAATGGACAATCTTCTCAAAAATGAAGAAGAGACTTGAAATGTGGTTCTACAGAAAGATGCTGAGGATATCATGGACTGAACATGTGAACAACAATGAGGTATTGGAGAGAATGGAAATGAAGAGGAAACTTAACATCAGGGAGAGACAGTTGAAATTTCTGGGGCATGTAATAAGGAAAAAAGTCTTGGAAAATCTGATATTCACAGGACAGATAGAGGGAAAGAGAGACAGAGGAAAGCAATGCATAACATATTTGATGGGCTTGAGCAAATGGATAGTGGGACAGGGTTTGGGAGAAATAACAAAAAAAAAACAAAATGAAAGGGAGTGGAGGGTCATGATTGCCTAAGACCTGAAGGGACATGGCATATAAAAGAAAGAAGAAGGCTATCCATTCACCAGTATGTGAGTTTTTAAAGTACAATAAACAGACTGAATACATCAGAAAAGAACCAGTATAGAAAGATCATTAATTAAAACTTTTGAATAAGATGGTATTGGTTCAATCCTGGCGATTACGCCAAAAGAAGCTCATAGAATACAAATAACAAATATGAAAATGCCAGTGCAAAAACTCATTGAATGATGTAAAGTAGAAACAAGATAACGAAAGATTAGGAAGAATAAAGAAAGATGAAGCAGGATGAAGAATGTTGATGAACATATAGATTGAAAAATGATGATGACGAAACAGAAGATGAAGAAAAAGGTTAAAGAAAGATGATGATGAAAATTGTTGAAGAAGCAGATAACGAATAATGAAGAAGAAAAAAATTGAAGAAAGATGAAGAAGATAAAGGCTGAAGAATGAAGATGAAGAAGGTGAAGAAAAAGGTTGGAGATTCAGGTGAGGAAAGACATCGACAAAGAGTGAAGAATTTGAAGAAGAGGTTTAAATGTCTTAGATTTCATTATAAAGAATAACAATTGTAATGTGGTACTTATCTCCCCTTCTGGCTAGATCTTTATAAAAGGAAGAGAAGATAAGACATACGTGAAGCAGGCAGATAACTGACATAACAATGGTGATGATACCTGAGTCCACAAATTTTCATCTGGATGAAGAACCCACTTCTCTTGGTCAAGAATGGATGAAATGGACTACTAGACTTGAAAATTTATTTGTGGCATTGGATATCTACACAGAAAATGACAAAAAGTGTTGAGACTACATTATCCTGGGACACAAGTGAGTGATATGGGAGACATAAAAAAAAACTTACGTTGTGGCTCAAAAAAAAATTGTCTGTATATTTTCAGTCATAAAAAACGTTATTTTTGAAACATACAAATTCAAAACATTGGAACAAGGAGGAAAGGTGGTCAATAAATATATGTCGCAACTTCAACAGGCAGGTATGTGTTGTGAATTCCATGACTTAAATAAAGAAATAAAAGATTAGATTGTCTACAACGAAAATTCTGATCCACTTCGTCAATTAGCTTTATGAGAGGATCTTAATCTAAATAACCTCTTAAAAGCTTCATGCTCTATCAAAATGTCTGCACTTACTGAAGCTAGTCAAAAGATGGAAACTGTATGTAAGGCAAAATTCAAACCACGTAAATTCAGCCAAAATGCTTAGAGAACACAGTCTCATTTGTGTTTTAATTGTGGTGGAAAATGGCCCCATCTTGGTGGTAAAAACATATGTCCAATGGTTGGGAAAAAATGTACTAATTGTGATAAATATGGCCACTTTCCAAAAGTATGCAGGTCAAACCCAAAAGTTCAGACACTTCTTGAAGAGATAGACTCTGATATTTCTGATTGCAATATTAAAAATAAGAATAAACTAACGGTAAACAAAATTGACACCAAAATTCAAATAAAGATAAATGGAATAAAGTTGATTATGTAGATTGACTCTGGAGATAATGTAAATATAACAAACTCTCAGGAGTATAAAAAACTAAGAAAGATCATTACTTTAAGAAAAACATATGCCAAATTATTCGCATATATGGATAGTACCCGCCACCCACGAAAATTTTAGGGACCTTTAAAGCAGCATTGAATCCACACATAGGCTACATGTTGCTGATTTTTATATAGTGGAAAGTAGTAAAGAGTCCTTAATTAGTTCACAAACAGCAGTAGATATTGACATATTAAAATTTATTAAAAAGGTTAGCAACTCCACTAGCATGGATAAATTGCTAAAAAAATATAATGACCTTTTGAATGGAATAGGCAAAATGAAGGGTGGACAGGTCAAACTACACACAGATAAAAATATAATGACCCTTTGAATGGAATAGGCAAAATGAAGGGTGGACAGGTCAAACTACACACAGATAAAAATATAATGACCCTTTGAATAGAATAGGCGTAATGAAGGGTGGACAGGTCAAACTACACGCAGATAAAAATATGATGACCTTTTGAATGGAATAGGCAAAATGAAGGGTGGACAGGTCAAACTACACGCAGATAAAAATATGATGACCTTTTGAATGGAATAGGCAAAATGAAGGGTGGACAGGTCAAACTACACACAGAAAAAAAAATAATGACCTTTTGAATAGAATAGGCAAAATGAAGGGTGGACAGGTCAAACACACAGAAAAAAAATAATGACCTTTTTGATAAAAATATAATGACCTTTTGAATAGAATAGGCAAAATGAAAAAAAGAAGTGGACAGGTCAAACTACACGCAGATAAAAATATAATGACCTTTTGAATGGAATAGACAAAATGAAGGGTGGACAGGTCAAACTACATGCAGATAAAAATATAATGACCTTTTGAATGGAATAGGCATAATGAAGGGTGGACAGGTCAAACAGATAAAAATATAATGACCTTTTGAATGGAATAGGCAAAATGAAGGGTGGACAGGTCAACCTACATGCAGATAAAAATATAATGACCCTTTGAATGGAATAGGCAAAATGAAGGGTGGACAGGTCAAACTACACACAGATAAAAATATAATGACCCTTTGAATGGCATAGGCGTAATGAAGGGTGGACAGGTCAAACTACACACAGATAAAAATATAATGACCTTTTGAATGGAATAGGCAAAATGAAGGGTGCACAGGTCAAACTACATGCAGATAAAAATATAATGACCCTTTGAATGGAATAGGCAAAATGAAGGGTGGACAGGTCAAACTACACATGAAAAAAAATATAATGACCTTTTGAATGGAATAGGCAAAAATGAAGGGTGGACAGGTCAAACTACACACAGATAAAAATATAATGACCTTTTGAATGGAATAGGCATAATGAAGGGTGGACAGGTCAAACTACACGCAGATAAAAATATAATGACCCTTTGAATGGAATAGGCGTAATGAAGGGTGGACAGGTCAAACTACACGCAGATAAAAATATAATGACCTTTTGAATGGAATAGGCAAAATGAAGGGTGGACAGGTCAAACAACATGCAGATAAAAATATAATGACCCTTTGAATAGAATAGGCAAAATGAAGGGTGGACAGGTCAAACTACACACAGATAAAAATATAATGACCCTTTGAATGGAATAGGCGTAATGAAGGGTGGACAGGTCAAACTACACACAGATAAAAATATAATGACCTTTTGAATGGAATAGGCAAAATGAAGGGTGCACAGGTCAAACTACATGCAGATAAAAATATAATGACCCTTTGAATGGAATAGGCAAAATGAAGGGTGGACAGGTCAAACTACACGCAAAAAAAATATAATGACCTTTTGAATGGAATAGGCAAAATGAAGGGTGGACAGGTCAAACTACACACAGATAAAAATATAATGACCTTTTGAATGGAATAGGCGTAATGAAGGGTGGACAGGTCAAACTACACGCAGATAAAAATATAATGACCCTTTGAATGGAATAGGCGTAATGAAGGGTGGACAGGTCAAACTACACACAGATAAAAATATAATGACCCTTTGAATGGAATAGGCGTAATGAAGGGTGGACAGGTCAAACTACATGCAGATAAAAATATAATGACCTTTTGAATGGAATAGGCAAAATGAAGGGTGGACAGGTCAAACTACATGCAGATAAAAATATAATGACCCTTTGAATAGAATAGGCAAAATGAAGGGTGGACAGGTCAAACTACACACAGATAAAAATATAATGACCCTTTGAATGGAATAGGCGTAATGAAGGGTGGACAGGTCAAACTACACACAGATAAAAATATAATGACCTTTTGAATGGAATAGGCAAAATGAAGGGTGGACAGGTCAAACTACATGCAGATAAAAATATAATGACCCTTTGAATGGAATAGGCAAAATGAAGGGTGGACAGGTCAAACTACACGCAGAAAAAAATATAATGACCTTTTGAATGGAATAGGCAAAATGAAGGGTGGACAGGTCAAACTACACACAGATAAAAATATAATGACCCTTTGAATGGAATAGGCAAAATGAAGGGTGGACAGGTCAAACTACACGCAGATAAAAATATAATGACCCTTTGAATGGAATAGGCAAAATGAAGGGTGGACAGATCAAACTACATGCAGATAAAAATATGATGACCTTTTTCAATGGAATAGGCAAAATGAAGGGTGGACAGATCAAACTACACACAGATAAAAATGTTAAACCAGTCTCCCAACCTTATTGCCATGTTTTGTTCCCCTTAAGAGAAAAATGTGAGGCAGAAAATCAATGTCTTCAAGTTGCGAGCATAATTGAGAAAGTAGATGGACCAACTGATTGGATCTCACCTACTTTGTTATTGTTCTTAAGAAAACCGGTGATATTTGATTTTGTTTAACCAAATAAAACTATAAAAAGAACAAGACATTTTATTTCTATACTTGAGGCAGTTCATCATCAGTTAAATAGTTCAAATTGTTTCTCAATGTTGGAACTAAATAATGGTTTTCACCAACTCGAGTTACGATAGTTGAAATATTACTGCTTTCTCTTCTCATGTTGGCCTTTGTTGATATTGTAGACTAAACTTTGGAACGAATTTGGATGACCAAATTTTTCACAAAGAATTACAAAGAATAGTTTCATATATACTGAGTGTGTTTAATATTCACAAAGATATTTTTTGTTTTTGGGAAGGACAAAAACATTGATGTAGCACTTGAAAAATTTTTTTGAAAGATTACATGCCTCTGAACTGACTTTAAATAAGCAGAAATGCATTTTTAATTCTGATAATATAGATTTATTGGTGTCAAATTTTTGGTGAATGGTATGAGCCCTGTTTCAAATAAAGTAGGCTGAACGACCAAAAAAACCTGATACCTTGGAATAATAAACTTTAGTGCTCCCTTTATACAGAACTTTTCTTCAAAATCTATGAAACTTTGTGAACTACTTTATAAGGAGACAAAATGGATTTGGATTACATCAAAAAGCATTCAATAGGCTAAACAGTGCCTTAACAAAAGAAACAGTAATGGGATACTACTCTCCATTGACACATACTGAGGTAATTTGTGATGCTTCTCCTGCAGGACTGGGTGCTATGATTGTGCAGAAATAAATAGACAAAACATACAAATAGCATACGCCAGTCAATATTTAATATCCAAGAACAGAGGTACAGCCAATTTGAGCATGAATCTCTAGGATTGTTGCTTGCGTGTGTTCATTTTCAATTGTGCCTATTATGAAAAATTTTGATTTGATTACTGATCATCAACTTTTACTTCCTCTGTTTGACAAACCCTGAAAAGCATCGCCTTTTCAAGTAGAAAGGATGCACTTAAAATTGGATTTCATGTTCATGTTAAACATCATCCTGGGAAGCACAATCCAACCGACTACATTTCTCATCATCCATTGCTGCTGTCTAATGTTTCAAAAGAGAAGTTGAAAATAGCTGAAGACTTACAAACTTATGTTCATAATATTATTATTACTGATTTACTTACTGCAGTGACTGTTGGGGATGTTAAATCAACTACTGAAAGTGATAACATTTTATCAGAGACTGCAGAACAACAAATCATGTAAAAATACAAGTGAAATGAGGCCTTACCTTCCAATATGGCGGAGGGGGGTGAATTCTCCATTGAATCTGATATTGTGTTGCGGGGTGATTGAATCATTATTCCTGCTGCTTTGCAGAAAAAGATTGTAAATGTAGCACATGAAAGTCACATGGGATTCATAAAAACTAAGCAATTATTTCATTCCAAGCTTTGGTTTCTTCAGCTAAGTTAGTAAATGATGCAATCAAGAGCTGTCTCTCTTATCAAGCAACTATGTATCAAAATGTTTTTGGACTTGTACCCAATGGGGAATATTTGCTTGTAATTTCTGATGAATACAGTAGATATCCAAAGGTGGAAATTGTTGCTTGAATAAAGACTAAAGTTGTTATACCAACACTCTCAATCTTAGACTTTGGTATTCCTAAAAATTTAAAAACAGAAAATATACCTCTTTGGAAGAGTGAGACAATTAAGAGCTTTGCAAAAGTCCTTGGTTTCCATTATCAACCTGTGACACCTGTCTGGCCACAACCTGAAAACTTCAAATGAACCTTGCCTAAACTGATACAGACTGCTAAAATAGAAGGAAAAAGCTGGAAAGCAGAACTGTATCAATTTCTGAGAAATTATTGTTCCATGCCACACCCATCTACAGGACACAGTTCCAGATGAACTTATGTTACAGGGCAACTGTTTAGAGAGAAGCTTCCTGAAATTCAACAGAAATATGGTGATCAAGAAATAAGGCAAACTAATGCTAATACGAAACAGAACATGAAGTATTATTAAAACAAAAAAGAAATACCAAAACATAAAGATATCAATTAGAGACATGGCATTAGTTAAACAACCAATGTGAAAAAAATGTACACCTCCTTTCAATACATCACCATAAGTTATCATGGCAAAAAAAGGGATGATGATAACTACAACATCAACCACCCAGGGTAAAATTATAAGGAATTGTTTGCATTTTAAGAAATTGTGAAAAAGATACATTAACATGGATGTGGAACAAGTGATAGGTGAAGAAAAAGAGGTACTTGCAAGTGTACACAGATATCCCCTTCAAGAGAGAAGACCACCTCTAAGATTGGATATCTAGTAACATTCTCAATAAAGTAAAAGGGGAGATATAATGTGGTACTTATCTCCCCTTCTGGAGAGATCTCTATAAAAGGAAGATAAGATAAGATGTACATGAAGCAGGCAGATAGCTGACATAATGAGAATGAAAAATGTTGTTGGAGAATAAAAGAACGAAGAGTGTTGATAAATGAAAAAGGTAAAGATGCTTGAAGGAAAAAATGGTAAAGGAAAAAAAATGAAGAAAGATGTTTAAGAGGACAATAAAAAGATAAAGCAAAATGAAAGAAGAAACTGAAGGAAAAAATTGTAAAAAAGATATTTAAAGAAGAAGCAAAAGAGATAATGAAGGAAAATGAAGAAAGATATTAAAAAAGAGGATGAGAAAGCAAACTGTAAATAGAAATGGGTGAAGGGTGAAAAAATGCAAAGGAAGAAGATCTTGAAGGAAAGAGTTAAGAAAGATGTTGAAAAAACAGGATGAAAGATGTTGAAAGAATATTACAAATTCAAAGAGAAACCTGAAAATCCAATAATAATTTTAAATAATCTCTACCAATTGGTTAGCCATTTTTGCTGCATATGATTTTTCTTAAAGATGTCTATCTTTTCCAGGAAAATCTAAGGTAACCATTTTAAGCCTTGAAAAGTATTAAGGCTTAAAATGGTTAACTTAGATTTTCCTGAATTCGAAAATATATTTCTGTCCATTGGCATGAAAAAAAATATTCCGAGGATTACACCTGATTTCAAATTTTAGATCAATTGAAAAAGAAACAGTCAATTTTTGGAAAGGAAACTATCTTTTAAATTATAAATATGACAAAATCAATGAATGTTTGGTTTTAAATGAAATATGAATGTGACCGAAGTAGACAAGATGCAGTCATTATGCAAAATGGTTGCACAGTTAGTAACATTGGGAACAAAAACATGACAGCTCCTAAGTATGAGCTTAACAAATCCATGGAATTCATAGCTAATTATTTTTTGGCTTGAAGGTGAATAAATTTCCTTTACTATTGGCAAAATTGTTTTGAAATGTTCCATTGTTCAAGACTTTTATAAATCTTATTTCACTCTGGGAATATTTAGTGAGTTGATAGAAAGTTTTGTAGCGAATGCCAAGTTAATATTTATATGGATTAATCATGAGTCCCCTAACAAAAAAAGTCTTTACCATTTCAAAATAAATTAATTCAATACTTACATAGATTAGCAGAATAAAAATAATTAAAATGTTATATGTATATGGTTCAAAACAAAAATGATTAAGGCAGAAAAACAGCATAGTTGGTGTAATTTAAAGTTGGTTGATAATGAAAAAGTTCACCTCTGCTGTAGCCAGGTATTGAACTCACAACTCACTGAATCCAACCAATGTTTGAAGGGTGCAAGAGGATAACAACACTCAGAAAGCAACTTGGATCTGCCTACCCTATTTGAAGGGATTATCGGAGAAAATACAAAAGATCAGGATGACCTTCAAAAGTTATTCTACACTTCACAGACACCTTTTCCAAGTAAGATCTTCCATAAAGGAGAACGTGATTAAGGACTGTGTGTATGCCATCCAAAGTCATTGTGATAAGAAATATAAAGGAGAAACTGGCTGCCCCCTTAAGATAAGACAGCAGGAACATCATAAAGCCATAACACAAGGGGAAATAGAAAAATCAGGAGTGACTGACCACATATGGAGGGAAAAGGAAGATAAATGCCCCCTGTAGGATGAGGTTGAAATAATAGACAGAAAACATCACTGGAAAATACAAAAACTTAAGGAATCAGCACATATGCTATGCAACAAAAATCTCCTAAGATGTTTAAGCATAAACATGAATACAATGTGGGAACCAGTAATACAAAGTGCTAGAGAAAAACAATAATAACATCAAATTGTAATATGAGTTCTGCTAAAAAATGACACATTAGGTTTATAAATCTCAAAAAATCATACACTGATATCTTGAAGGATACATGGCCCAGGATAAAAGTTGGTTGAATTCAGTGACTTGATCCAAAGACTTGTGAGTTCCGTACCTGAGGTGAACAAAAACTTAGAGAGTTGAGGTAAAAAATTGTTATTGAGACATTAGGTTTATAAAACTATAACTGATAAAGGAAGGGAGATAACTGATACAACTGATACTGCATATTCTATGCCACAAAATCTCTTAAGCCAGCCAAGCATAGATATGAATACAATATGGCATAAAGATAAAGGGTTCAATTCAAAATTCCAATCACCTGAAGAAGGCCAGAGCATACAACAGTCAAAACGTTGTGAATATGGCAACAAAGATGAGGATACCCGTTTGAACAATGTAAATAGTGTAAATAATTACAATATCTCATCTCAGAAATATAGACAGATATTTATATACTTTTTTAGAACATTTCGATGACAAAATAAGACATTTTGATTGGTCCATTAACTCAGAACTTGGTACTATTGGCTTAGAACTTTTCAGTGCCAAAATAGGACAATTTGATTGGTTCATTATTCTTCCTCTTTATTATTTGGTATGACTCTATATTACATCTGTGTGGAAAATGAATTCAATAAAACTGATTTTTAAATTTATAAAATTGAGGGTAAAAGCATTGTTTCTTGTTATATGTTTATGTCACCCACATTTTCCAGGATCATCTTTTTCACAGTATTAAGGAAATTTAAAAAGCCTCATTAAAGTTTATTCACACCTTCATCAAAATTCAGAAGCTAGGAGAATGGGTTCTACATGACCTTATGCACAGAGTATTGATTTACCCACACACCTACTCAAGTAGAATGTGACACAGGGTCTCATTTAAAGCAGGATGGAAGCCCATGGGACAAGTGAACATGGGACAAAGGACAAAAATTGCTCAAGCCGTCTCAATACTTCTTTTGGTGATATTGCATGTGCCATGAAAGAATAGTTCCCCTGAAGAATGAACTGTCAGTGTATAAAAAATTTCTTTTCTTACTTGACTTAGAAAAATATATTTGGGGATAAGATATTCAGTAGGAATAAAAAATGAATTCTTTATAAGAATGGAAAATGAAGAAGATCATAGGTGTTCTTTTCAGTGTTTTTTTGAGAAATCAGAGAGCCAAGTTCAAATTCCAGTCAGATCTATTACATTCACTTACGTGCTAATACCCTTGGGAAAACCATGAATCCTCTTCTTCTCCCCCAGCTATGGGTAAATAGCAGGACAGCCCGGGTTCTATAGCCTTGGGTGGCAACTGGTCTACTGCAGAAAGAAATGGCAACCTACTGTGGGAAAAAAAGCTGCCTTGTTAGTCATGTATCAAAAGATACATGATTGCCTAAGTGTGTATCCCGCATGGCACATAACTGACTGACAGCGCTGGCCAAACACTATAAGAATGAATAGAAAGGTTTACAGCCATATCATATTGAAACATTGGTTTCTGTATGATCCCTGAAATTAACCAACATTGAACCTGGTCAGTACCTAGATAGGTGACCACTTGGGAATATCAGGAGCAGTAAGCTTGGGTGTATGGGTGGTGTAATGAACAATGGCTCAGAATTGTTAATCAGAGAGCCGTGTTCCAATTTCCTTTTCAGTTCTTTATATTCACTTTTGTGCAAATACCTTTGCACAAAATCCATCTCTTCTTCTCCCAACTATGGGTTAATTAGTAAGACTTGTATCACTAAATCATTATTATCTCCAAAAAAAAAATTGCATACAAAATATTTAGATATCTGTGTTAAATAACCCATAGAAGTGTTGATATGTCACTAAACAAAAACAACCACTGAATAGAAAAATTGTATTTAAGAGAAAGAAGAAAATTCTCTTTGTAAAATACTTGACTTGACAATAAACTGTGTTCACTGTTACTCTGTCGGAGAAATTGTTATAGCTCCCTTCAGGTTGGTGCTTTTCTGAAAAATCCCTGTTGCTGAGATCAACCACAAATTTGTTTCATAGTGATGGTTCCTTAACTAGAAAGTTGGTGTTTTCCACAAGATTATACAATACTGGAATATAGATTTCTATATTCTTGCTAGGTTGGTGAAATACAGCTCTGGTCATTTATAATGTTGACTTTTGGATTAAAAGGATTAACATTCTGAATGACACTGTTTATGGAATCTTCCAGTTGGTCAAGGTCTGTAACAATTTTGAAGGATTCATATATTTACTCAGTGACCTTATTGACACTCTTAAAATATAAATAAAAATTTTGTAAAAACCATCTGGAAACTTTTGAAGTATAATTCTTGTAATTATATTTATTGCAAGTGCTTCTATTCTCCTCCTCCTCCTCCTCCTCCTCATCATCATCACCATCATCAGTAGTAGTAGTAGTAGTAGTAGTAGTCCTATGACCAGATGTGCTCATAAGGTAACTGTGCACCTGAATATCATTTATTTGGGTTGAAAGCCAAAGAGATATTCATTTATGTGTGCCATAACTTGGGTAAGTAGACCTGGTGGTGTTCATCCCTCTCCAAGTCAAACCACAGCTGGGGTCATCCAACATAAAGTCCTGCTTTGGTTATAAATACATGGTCATTGATACCATCAAAGGAACCTTCCACCCTGACCATTGATTTTAGTCTCCCTGTCCAGTGATGATGTTTATTCATGTAAGTTTATAAAATAAACAACAAACTTATGAGACAATTTTAAGTCAAACTATAGAAATGAATCAGTCAACTGAAAATACAAATTGGAAGACAGAAATGAAAATAATGAAACTTATTTTAATTTACCTCCATTAAATTTACCAAAAATTTACATTGAATTTACCTCCATTTAATACATTAAATTATTATCATTATTAGTACATTAATTAATTAGTACATTAAAGAAATTTACCTCCATTGAATACTTTAAATTATTATTGATCCCAAAAGTTGGGGACATGTGAAATAATTTACCTTTTCTTTTTAGTTAATCTTGAAAGCTTTCAGTAAAAATAAGCTTTTGACTTTTACAAGAAGACAAACAACAAACTCCAACAGAGTTAACATCTAGGCCTTCATTAGTTGAAATTTTTACTACAAATTGTTGGGACAACTACACAGCCAGAAAGAACAAGCTTGTTCATCTCAGCCTGAGTGTGGCTAAGTTTTATGACAGGTCCTTTTTGTTAAAATACAGTCACACACACACACACACACACACACACACACACACACACACACACACACACACACACACACACACACACCCCTCATGTTACATATGCATAAACACTCACAGGGCATTATAGCTATTCATGCCAAGGGACAGTAATGTCAGAAAGAACATTGTTGATTACAAGGCGTGAAATTGAGATCAAGTTATGAAAAGGGAGAAAATTGTGGCAAGGAACCAATCAGTTTACATTTTGTAGGGTAAAAATCACTTTTGATTTTTTTTTACTTTTCTATTCCTTTTTTTGTTTGATTACAATGGCCGTATATATGGTGCATCTATGTATATATGCACTTATGTACATTCATCTGTCATAACTGGTTATGGATAGAGAAGCCATTTACTGTATCTAAGGAAATAATTATCGAAAAAGTAGAATGCATTCGCATTTAATTGAACATTCATTTTTCTGTCAAAGGAGAGGATATGAAATTCATTCTGTTTTTATGACATTCATACGAAAATGACATTGAGAAATGCAACCTTAATTAGAACTCAGTTGTATCACTCTCAACAACATTGCAACATTTATCCTAATAAATATATATATATATATATATAATGATGGATTTTTTTGTTTTAATCCAAAAATTTTTTATTATTCCAAACATTACTTCTAGTGGGTACCCACATTTGAGAATAGCCTGTTTCTTCAAACAGTGTTTATTTCATCTACTGACCTCTGTGCATTCAAGAAAACTTAACAATTAATTAATAATAATTAATTCAAGAAAACTTAATACAGGCTGATAGATGAAATGAACACTGTTTAAAAAATGGAGCATTCTGCTTAAATCTGGGTATCCACTAATAATAATATATGAAGTAAAAATAATATATATAGATGTTTCCACATAAATGCACTGAGCTAACAATGTATCATGGTGAGTGTAAGGGAGGGTCACCACGAAAGAGATGCATGTATTACTTTAAAAGGATACTAATCTTATATAGTATTAATGACATTAAATGGGTAACAGACTGCTGACAAGCCATTTTGGTGCCATAAAACTTTACAGACAGCTCCAGCTTTCATTGAATCAATCTACAGACCCAGCAGCACTCTTTAACTATTTACAGCCATCATTCCTTTTCCTGTGCCAATGGTAGAAAAACCTATACTGTCCTGTCTTTTAGTAAAGGGCTTTCCAATCACACATATATATTAAAAAGGCCTACCAGTATTTTTATCAGTGTACATAACCATAAGCATATATGTTACACAGATGAAATTTTGCTGATGGCAGACTTAGAAACTGAAAGAAGCAAAGGGTGTTTCATTAAGACGGATTATATATAAGGATGTTTCATTAAGATGGATCAAAGTCAGCAGTAAATAAATCAGTGTTACTAGTGAAAATTTATTTCTTTTGCTATTGGATCATGTTATTTAAGTCATGGCAATTATGTGTGAAAAATAATATCACCTAAATGTCTGCCAAATCTGAAAGAAAAAGAAAGTCATTAGACACTTAAACTTAATTCACATTTAAAATTGGTCTAAGTTATTGGAACACAAGGTAGCAAAGAAAAGCAAGAAAGGACTAACTATGAACTCTAAGAATGTGAATGATTGTCAACAAAAGAGACAATCCAAGTTATGAGTTACATATTGGGGATATCAAAATCAAGCAGGCATGTTATATTAACTATTTGGGTAGTGTAATAACAGGCAACAAATAGAAATCTGAAGACACTTATGAATAACAACAGAAATCTGAAGACACTTATAAATGGTGAAATATTCCTTTCAGAAACTGAGCAAAGTATTAAGAGACCAAAAAACACCCTTTTAATCAAAGAAAAGGGATATTGCTCTGCTGTGTAATGTCCAATCTTCTATATAACACTGAATATTAGACAATGTCCTCATAGGTGAAGAAGCGACTTGAATCAAGCCTTGTTGGATCTACCAACAAATGCCAAGAAATCCATTGACAGAACATGTGAGAAACGAGGAAGAAGGAAAAGGAAAAAGATTTGGAGAATTTAACACACACAAGTTATCATGAGAGTAAGAGAAACAGGAAAAAACTGTAAACAAGTAAATGGAAGGCAGAAGGGGGACTATAAAGATAAAGAGGAGGAGTAAAGGGGAAGAGTTACTTTGAGCAACAAAAGACATGAAGATTTTGAGAGCCATGATCACACCTGCCTTGAAAGATATGGCATATGATAGAACTATGAATATATATAATCTATAGATGAACATGTATTTTACTGAGCCATGCACATGTATTTACATTGCCTTTTCTTTCTATATATATAGGTATATCTCAATGTATACTAGAAATGTTATAAGTGGATTTATGTTGAAAGTATTTAATAAAACAGTTTCAGATGTATACATGCAAATAGCTCAACATATCAACTGAAATTAAATTTAAACTATTTTGAAATAAAATGTGTAAGTCTGTGTTTGTTGCAAGAATTAGAACCATCAATGGAACTGATTTTCTGTAGAATTGGTTCAGTAGTTGGGTTAATTTAAAAAATGCCTTGAGCAAGGCAATTTCTTTCAAGGACATATGAATGCCCTTGTCTTTTCTTGGCTTAGGTTTAAATCAACCCAAACAGATAAGACATGTAGGCACCAAACAATATGGACAGGATGTCTCTGTAAACATTATATAAAATGGAAATGTCTTTTGAGCCTGACACTTGATCCTTGTCAATATATTGGCTTTTTGAGGAAATAATATAAGTATCTACTTAAAAAAGATCATTAACATTCCCTGACTACTGTATAAGCATTAATATACTTGAGTCCCCTCCATACATTTCTGAGTAAAATGCAAAAGAACTTTGGAATGTGTAACAAAATCAGTTTGTTCGCTTATCAATGGATGATATCCCACAAGTGTATTTATCAAATGATAACCTACAAGTGTAATTATTAAGAGAATATATTCTACAAGTGCATTTATCAAATGAATATATCCTACAAATGTGCTTATCAAATGAATATATCCCATAAGTGTATTTATCAAATGATAATGTCCTAAAAGTTAGAAATTAAAAAAAAAAATTTTAGAATATTTTGTGTGCTTCTAAAATTTAAAAATTAATTTTTTAAAATATAAGAATATTTTAGTTTTAAAATATATATGAATGCTGTTTCCAAAACATAAAATGTTCTGAAATCATTAAATGTTTTTCTGATAAGCACTTTGTTAGAAAATGTCTAAACATATGAAATGTCTCATGAGAAAGCAGATGTAACAAAGACAAAGTCTTTTCTTTTTATTAAAATCTTGTTGTCTCCTCTGACTCTATTTTTTTAAAGAACATGTGATTTTCATTTATTAAATGTAACTGCTGACCAAACTATGTCTCACACATTAACTGAATTTAGACCTCTGATATATAATCAAGAAAAATTTGAATGTAGACCTCTTGTTACATTTATGTCATAGTCAGAATAAAGTTTAAGAATTCTGCAGATTTTGACAACTAAGATTATCCATTACCCCATGCCTCTGCTATTCTTCCACATTTTGCCTGTATCTTCTCTTTCTTTCCCTTATCCTTTCAAGTCTTTGTTGTATAGCTGAATTTTTATCTAAACATTAAATTCATATACAAGAAATTGTAATAATAAAAATAACACTATAACCTTAAGATCATGAATTACATAATAAGAAATGATGTGAGTTCAATCCCTATCAAGGATAGTGAATATAGACTACAAAGAGACTAGAACACAAAAAAACAGTAATATATTTTCCTTGAAGCTTCAAGAAGTTTGTATCTGACAATCCACACCTTAAGGTCTGTGCATAGTGTAATACAAATGTTAGAGAATTCATTGAATGATGTCAATATTGATTGAGTGATTGATTGATACAAAGGCATTAAAATACAAATACAGAATTACACAGTTTTGCATAAGCATTTTTAATAAGAAAAAGATGAATTAATTTCTTTCCTTGCTTTAGATTTATATTCATCATAATATACCTTTTATTTTATTTTTCATATTTTTTATAAACATAAAATTTGATAATAAAAAATAAAGCAAACATTTGTTGGGTTTGATATTGAGATTTCTTGGGCCTGATAATAAGTGTGGAATAATTAGCTAAATTTAAGTGTAATTGGCAGAATTCTCAAGAAATGGAATTGACAAAGTTCTCAATAAACAATAAGAAAAGAAAGGAAAAGAATGGTAAAATAATACTAAACAAATAATATATATGCAAATCAAAACTAGGCAGAGCAACAGTAATAAGGCAACAAATTGCCAAAGTAAGAATTGTGTTCATATGTAACCGGGATAGAGTTAAGTGATTGTAGGAGACACGGTGGAGTAATGGATCGCAGCTCAGATTGAGGAATCAGGGAGCTGAGTTTGAATTGCATTCGCATCCATTACATTCACTTACATGCTAATACCCATGGGAAAGATATAAATACTCTTTTACTCCCCCCAGCTATGGGTAAATAGGAGGACAGATTTGGTTCTATAGCCTTGGATGTTAATTGGTATACCACAGAAAGAAATGGCAACCTACTGTGGGAAAAAATCTGCCTCATCAGTCATGTATTGAAAGATACATGACCACCTAAGCGTGTATCACACATGACACATAATTGACTGATTGTAGTGTTCTGACTTCAAGAAAAAACAAAAGTATGGTGATTTTGTAAGCATAGCTTAGATGTGGCACAGGGACAAAAGTGTGAAGCACCCAGTGGGGATTGAACCCACTATTCAGTCATAATTGTTTTAATGAGACATTCTTGCTAACACCATTCTTGCTAACACCATGTTGGGAATAGAAAATATGGTAGTTGAGACCAAGTGGTCCATTTTTATTGATTAGGAACAAATCCCAGCATGCATCTGTAGGATTTGTCTATAAATTTGAGGAGGGGGAATGTTTAGCAATCTCATTCCTATAAGATTAGAACCAACACTTGTTGGCTCCAATCTTGAGAGAATTTATTTTGCAATCTGACTTATCCAGTGACTACATGAAAACTCTTGTATATAACTTGACATTTATAGATTATCTGCTTAATGGCAGTCTTTTTGTCAATATGGGCAGAATATTCACTACCATTACTTATACATACACGTAAATTCTCAAATAAAAGATATAGAACGTAATTTCTCAGTAATATTATGTGATATAAAAACATAACTCTGCCATATTCATTGCATGCAAGTTTAACAATCTTATTATTATTGTTGCTTTTTCATCACAATCATTAAGTCATTTTATGTTTTATAATGATTAATTTAGCAACATGTACTGGAAATGGATATGTGCATGGAATAGCAGTTACCTTTTCAAAAAGTGAGGTTGATGTGCTGAGTTCAAATTCCAGATGAGGCCATTTAAGGCATCCTTTAATCTTTCTTTCAATTTTCTCTTTATATCCTGCCATCAAGACTATTGTCTCTCTCTCTCTACATCTCCATCCCTTCCCACTCATATTTACTTTCCCCTTTTCTCTGTTTCTTTTTGCTTTTCTCTAATTTTTTCTCAAGTATTCTTACCTCTTACCTTTACCTTCCCCCCTTTCTCTACATTTCATACTTCCTACTTTTCATCCTTCATGTCTTTTTCCCCTTCTTGTTTTCTATAGCATGCTCACCTCCTACCTTCCCTCTTTTTATTCTCTTCTCCCTTTTTTTCTACTTCCTGCCTTTCCTTCTTCACTCCCACTTTCCCACCCTTCGTTTTTCTAGGATTCTTACCTCTTACTTTTCCTCCTTTCTCTAAGCTTTCATATTTACTACTTTTCCTCCTTTGTGCTTTTTCCCCCTTCCTCCTTTCTCTAGCATTCTTACTTCTTAACTCCTCTCTTTTCCTGTCCTCCTTTTTTTTTTTAGTTTTTCTACCTTTCTTCCTTCACCTTCAATTTCCCCTCCTCCTTTCTCAAGCTTTCTTACTTCTTCCCTTCATACTCCTTTGTATCTAATCTACAGAATCTCAAAAAGGTCTACCAAATAATAGAAACCACATCATTTGAAAAATTCCAACTAAAATGGATAGCATATGTAACTTGAAGACAAAATAATTATATAATCAAGATACTGACATTCCAAAATGCCCAAACAAAAGATTAGGAAGGAAGTATACGTCAATACTGGAAAGAATAGTAACAGTGGATTTGAGAAAATAAATTTTCTAGAAAAATTGTTTTAATAGAAACATTTTATCAATTTCAACTGACAATAGTACTGGCTGCTTGGTCAATGAATTCTGAATGTTTCTTTACAAGGAAATGGCTAATATAAACAATCTAAAGGAAAAAAATAGTGTGATTTTCATGCAAATAACCTTGGCAAAGTTATGAGTCCATCAAACTCCAGCTCAGGGTAAACTGGACTTGCTAATTTTTGTTGATAACCAGTCTAAGAAAAATAGAGGTTCAAGACTGGTTTAATATGGGTCCAGCAACACCCTCCACTTATGAAAACTTACTTGTTACAGAAACCAGAGCAGCAGCACTTAACATAGGAGTGTTGTGACCCTAAATTCCTTGAGGGGTCTATGCATGAACAGGTGATGAAGAGGTAGCCTATAATGAAATTGAAGCTTGCATCCTTTATTCAATCCTGTCTTATATGAATGAATCAATCTCAGTTTGGTCACAAAGAAGAACCAACAGGCAAAGTTCAGATTTAATCAACATTTTTCCTTATCTAATATTTCTCCATGTCATGTTGTTTGTTTACACTAATTAGTAGTAGACTTAATCGTCTTAAATTGTTTCATTTTGTAAACGAACCATTTTTTTTACTTTTGACTATATCTTCATGTTATTATTGTTGTTTTTTATTGTAACAATCAAGTTGTCTTACATTCTATGAGACTTAAGCAAGAACTTTGATTATAAATAAAAACTTAGTCTCCAATGAGATTGATATTTGCATGTCTTATCCATGATTGATCACCATGGCTAAATTGGTAAAACATCATCAGTATCAGATACATCAAATGATTATTAAGTGGAGTTGTTTTGTTCACATGTGGGGCATTCTTCAAGCCTTTCACCTTCAGACTATCCCAAGTTTGGTTCCCTGCAGACATTCCTTGTCTGTTTAGTAATTGCAAAATGCTCAAGTGATTGAAAAATTCCTCAAAGATTTCATAAGATCAAAATTGGAATCCTTCTTTTATGATAGAATATACATTTTTCAAAAGGTTTGCATAACAGAAAGCAAATGAAAATACTTTAAATAAATATTTATAGATTTATGTGTAAAAACATCAGCAAACATGGACAAATGTGCCTGCAACAAGACATATGTCAAAAGCACATTTTTTCCCCATGACATTGCTTTTTTAACTACTGTCATTCTTCGGCAATATTTATTGTTTTAAAAAATGATGATTAGAATTGGAAAAAAGCCTAAACATATGAATGTGAATTTATACATTTTGTTTGTTATTGAGAAAAAAATTAATAAACACTATTTATTTTTGTTTATTTACACTATTATATTATTTATTGGAATGGCTAAAAAACATTGGCTAATTATCAATTGAGTCAAACTTTATAAAATGGTAAATAATAAAGATTTTCTTATAGTTGGTTTACATATTTTGTCTTTTCCAGACAACTTTTATACTCATTAAGTTCAGAAAAGAGAACATTTATAGGCATACAATGTTAATAAAAAAAAAACTACCTTGTCAGACTTGTACAATGAAACATGTATTAAAGAGGGACTACTGCCAAAGTACATAACTATATAACATACATATACTTTAAACCCAAAAATTCTCTCCATAAGGAGTGCACACAAAAACAGTGCTACATGCCATTGGAAAAAAGGAGAAGCTGATAAAAGTTTGTTAACAAAGAACTTTCATGGTTTAACAAAACTTGTATCAATGTGATATATACATAGTGTATATATATATATGTGTGTGTGTGTGTGTGTGTGTGTTAAATAAGGTGCATTTCATCAGCAAGAATTCTCTCAAACATGTTTTGTTAAATAATAAGGACATGTTCTGTCTATCAATTTTTTTATGAAATCTTGTTTAAAAGTTGTTTTGAGTTATTAGTAAATTTGACAAAATATATATATTATTCCATCCACCCCCAAGCACTTTCAAATGTTGCTACATTGGAGATAATTATTCTCTGTGTAGTTATGAAACTGGTTTTTAATTCTGAGGTTTTCACATTTGATGGAACCAATTTCAAGTCACTCATGGTGATGTCATATAAACAGTCAAACTGAATTTTTTATATATGTGTGTATGTGTGAGGTTTTATATATTAACACATTTCAGTATATAGTCCCTTATGGAGAAAGTCACCTTATTTAATGTTGGCTACTTCTCCTTTATTACAACAGCCTCCAGACTTTGGAGTCTTTCCTTCCATGCATTGTATAAAACTTTGGCATTATCTACTAAATATATGTATATATATAATATTGTTATGGTCCAAGTTCCTTGTACCATGGTGATGGTCCAAGGTTAGAAAAGAATAACACAAACACAGGTATGGAATACAAAGAAGTAGAAGTATTAGTAATGACTATCAGATTTGGTTAGAGTGAACTATGTTGTCTCGACAAGTATCACTATTCCAATGTCCTTACAATATGCTCTCAATTATCTCTCCTCATCTTACAATATATGCTCATACCTCTTGAGAGGCGCAGTATTTATAATGTCAGGAATAGTCCATTATTATTATGGGTAAGTTCCCATAACAAATATATAGTAACAGCAAAATTGTCCAATTGCTTGATTAAGTTTTTTGTATCTTAGAAATGATTAAAGATATCTTACTGGAATTCTCTGAGGTTTTTATAACACTTTTGGATCTACTTTGAACAATAAGAATGTATTTAGCTCTAACTTGAAATGATGATCCCTCTTGCTGTTGTGATCTTCTGATCCAGATTTCCTCTCTACTGTTCCCTCTTTTTTAAACTTATTCAATGTTCTCTTGATGGTTCTTGAATGGATTTTGAAGATTGAATCCAGAGTTGGTACCATTACTGAAGGCCTGAATGATCTATTTCTCTCACTATTGCTCAGTTGGGAAGACATAGTATGGCTGAGACAAAACGATTTTAACCTGTTCTCTTTCTAGCTGAATAACTCAAAGGGTTTTTCAGTGATTCTTACAACAAATGGTATCAAGATGGCTAAAGGTCTTATCTGAAAACCTGGAAAAAAGAAACTCAATTGGTTTATTGTTTGTTTAGATATTAAATATTTTTGGGAAGAACAATTATTCCATGCTTTTACATGATTTGGACAATTTTGCTGTTACACCCAGTATATATGCATGTATATAAATAAGGCTAATTGAGAAAATCTTATGTAGTACAGATTATATATAGATAAAATATAGTTTTCAAATATATTTGAAGGAGTTAAAACATGATGTCTAATCCAATTGAAATAAAAATTGTTTGATTTCTAACCATGCTGCTGATTATTCCCACTGAAAGAAATTTTCAAGACCGAGTCATTTAATTAATTGCTTTTCTCTTGATAAAATAGCTTCCACCCCAAAACTTTAATTATCCTTAGAAAATTAGTTTTTAATTATCCTTTGATAATTAGTTTTTTATATTTCTGCATGCACTTATCTAGACTGAAAATTTACATTTACACCTTTTTGAAGAATCTCTGTAGAAAATATGAAAATTTTCTTTGTATTTGCTCACTAGTGATTTAACAACTAGGCCACCGTTCCTTAATCTTACACATCATAGTATTCTTCATTTCTGGATAATTTTCCCACAGATAAATAAAAAACTTGAGACAAATGAGATGTTGGTTTACAGGAGGAGACTGAGAATGCCATGGATGGAGCATGAGAGTAATGAGGAAGTTTTAAGTAAAAATGGAAACAAAAAATACATTTATACATTGAAATAGAAATTGAAATTTCTAGGATACATGAGGAAAGAAGGCTTGAAAATTGTGATACTCCCATTGAAGGCAATAAGGGCAATGGAAAACACCTACCTAACCCTACCTAATAATTTTGTGTAAACAGATAGCAGAACAGGGCTGTGAGGGACAGCAAACTAATATTGCTAAGAGCGAAAAAGGATAGGAAGTTGTGGAGATCCGTTATCGGTCACATCCTGAAAGGATATGGCACATAGAGGAACTCAAAATATTAATGCAGACTTATTTTATGTGTTTACAGTCTGTACAATAATGACTTCCTGTAGTAACTGATGTTTTTAACATTTGTTTACATATATGTTTAATGTTTTTTTCCTTACAACATGGGAAATAAAAACCAAGTTGCCATAAAATATGTTACTGTCACCGGAGTATGTATAAGTTAATGAAAAAAGTAATTTGATGTCGGAAATGATGGTTGGCAAATAGATTTTAGAATTTGCAATGATTTTCCCTGGGTAGATTTCTTTTCAAAACATGGATGATCATAGCTCTCCACAATTTCATGTCCTTTGTAGATATCTTTCCTAACTCCTGTTCTGACAACTATTTACACAAGCTTGTTATCTCGGTTATTCACTGCTTTCCACTGTCTCTCTTGCTTTTAATATGTACTGAGTGGCAAATTTTCTAAGCCTGCTTTCCTCATTATGAGCCCTAGAAATTTTAACTGCCTCTTTATGATGCTAATTATAAGTGTTCTTTTTGTTTCTATTTTCTCTAAAACTTCATCATTACTCACATGTTCTGTCCATGGTATTCTCAGCATCCTTTTGTAGAACCACATTTTTGTTGCTTCAAGTCTCTTCTCCATCTGTAAGGAGATTGGTGTTCACTGCCATATAGGAGAACTAATATTACATAATGGTTCAGTAGTCTTCGTTTTTAACAAAATTTTCCTGTTTCTTAATACTTTGCTTAGCTTTTGAAAGGCACTTTTGCTAGCTTAATGTGCCTTTGCATTTCAGTGTCACATTTTCTGTCCTCTGTTAAAACAATTCCTAAATATTTAAATTTTTGTTTTGGCTTGATTTTCAACACTATGTCACCTGCATATCTAATGTTGTTAAAATTGTGGCTGACAATAATGAACCTGGCTAAGACTTACAATTTTTTTTTAATCAGTTATCTATTTAATCTACTATTGAAGAAAAAATAAATAGTAAACAAAATTTTCAGAGTTTAAGCAGAGACATTAGACATATAGGGTTAAATAAGTCTTTAGAAGGAACCTGAAACCCAATCCTAAACAGTAAACATGGGTTTTACTGTTTAAAAGACTGGGGAGGAGTATGAACTGAACAATATGTAAACTTATGTACTCCTATTGAGGAAAAAAAATGTCAGAATTACTTCACTGTAACAGTTGGTGAGGAGACAAATCCTTTTCTTACATCCCTCTCTATTTTTGAGTATTTACTGAATTCATTTTGTATCTGTGGACAGAGAACATCTTGTATGTAATGATTATTGTATTATTCCAATCCTTGTAGTGAACATGGGGCTGAGTGGTTATTTTTTTTAATCATTTCACCCTAAGCAAGGTGGGAATGCCACTGGTACATAGGGGGTTACAGAGAGTGAAGGTGGGAGAAAAGGGGGAACTGAGACAAAGGTAAAAGCTGAGCATGATTCAAGAAGATAGATGATGGCGATTGATGTTGCATTTAAATTTTTGAAGATTGTAGTTATTAGGGAAGCAAGGAAATAGAAGAGAGTTCCACAGGTGGGAAGTGTGAGAAGAGAAACTGTTGGTGTAGAAATGGCAGTTGCATTTAGCTATTCCTGCACCAAAAAGGTGGGACCTAGATAGTATTTCAACCATAAGGTCTAGGTTTGAATCTCCTGATGTTAGAGTCATCAGGGAAATGACTTTTTGATAATACTAGCCTCGGAAAATGATACCTGTATTTGGCCCTGTTGAGACTTGCCTGGAAACCATGCCACAGATTGAAATAAGCCTTATGAGTGAAATTGGGTAGACAAGACTGTCTGTATTAGCAGAAAGTCACAAACCATCATATGTCAGTATCACTTTTGATCCTTCCACTGAAATCCAAAGATATTTTGGAATATCAATTCTCCTATATAACAGTGAATACTAGATAAGTTCCTTACTGATGAGGAGGAGACTTGAGGCAACAGAAACGTAGCTCTACAGAAAGATTCTGAGAAGGAAAATATGAGCAACAAGGACGTTTTAAGAAAAATGATACAAAAAGAATACTTGTGTTTAGAATCAAAAAGATAGCAGAAATTTCTGGGACACATAATTTTGAAGAAGATTGAATGTTTTCTGTTTCCATTTTCCTTAAAATTTCCTTGTTACTCACTTGCTCTGTCCATAGTATTCTCAGCACCTTTCTCCATTGCCTACAGTCTCCTCTTCATCTGTGAGGAAATTGTCCAGAGAACAGTTCAGAATTCTTTTCTTTGTTTCTAAAAAACTTTTCTATTTCATAATACTTTGTTTAAATATAGAAAAGCATCTTTCATATTTCACTGTTCATCTTAATTTCTTCCATAAAATCAATGGCAGTTCTAAATAATTAGGAAACCAAAGTCATTTTAGAAGAACCTTTTTCCTCAATGATGTTCAATAAAAATGGTACTTTTAATAAAAAGAAACAAAGAACTTTCATGGTCATCTTCATCAAATGCTTTCAAACATCCATAAAAACTTTGTTGCCAATATTCATTTCAAAGACATTTATTGTTTTACTTTAGCTATAATTTTTTACTGGTTGCAGTAATTTTTGTAAAATAAATTTATTTATGGTAGGTACTTCCACTGATTCACTAAAAAATTAACATACCATGATTAAATAATGCCCTAAACTTAATAAAAACAAACTTTTATCATTTAAAATCTTTGTCATTATTAAGAGGAAAGACCAAAGGATTTTTTGATTATTAAATTATATTTTTTGATCTTTTTTAGAATGTTCAAAATTTTAATTAAAAATCATGTTTTTTTTGGATCAGCAGGTGGGCCAAACATTACTGTAGGAAATTTTCTTTTCTTCTTTGTGATGAAAATCACATAGTTTTGGAAATTCTTATGATATAAAATAATTGTTTTAATGAAACTCACAGGGCAAAATTTACAAATGAATAAAATTATTTTAGAAATGTTTATTTTGGAAAATCTTGGTAAAAATTTTTTTAAATCTGTTATCCCCCTCCCCTTATTTACTTATGAAATTTTGAGAAATTAAATTTTAATCCCATTAATATTTATGTTAGTTAAAAGTAGAACTTGGAGAATTTAAATCATCAATTTTCTTTTGTAGATCAGAACCCCCAGTTACAAAAATCTGCTCTGAATTGTAGAATAAAAATGCAATAAAACTAATTAGAAAAGCTTTCAATTGCTTTTATGAATAAGATGTATTATGGATACTATTGACTTAAGAAAAATTTTTTAGATGAATAATGTATCTTTACAAGAATTGTTTTCATTTTTTTTAAAATTTTAATTATAATAATTTATAAAGTTTTAAATCTTTTAATTTTCTGTCTTAATATGTTCTGGTTATGTGATATTGTTATTAAGTAAAAACTATATTTACAAATCATAAATGGAAAAGCTTATTGCAATTTAACAATCCACAATATTTTAAAAAGAATTTTGAATTCTTTTCTTTATGTATAAACATGCTGATTTTGTAAATGCAGATGTCCATACATGACATTATCAGAAAATAAAACTGATAACTATAGTAAATTTAAAACCAAAGTACCTAAAATTCAACAAATTTTTTTTCTAAAGTTAAAAATTATATAAAAATAAGGTGCTCACATTATATTTGTCAAGCAATTTTACAGACATATCCACTGTAGAAAAAAATTAGATAAACTTCCAGCTGTCAATCAACCTGTCAATACTTTCAATAAACAGCTACTGCTGTGTTAAAAAATGCATTTCTGTGAAATTTTAAACTTAAAGTAAATAATATTTGTTTCAAATCAGATTAATTAAACTTTAAATCAGCTAATATTCCTCAAATAAGTTTCAGAAAATTATATTTTATTTTTGAAAGATTTTTTAATAAATAGCACTACATTGTGATGATGGATGGCTAAAAATGGTGCTAAAATCAGCTATTTTTAGTAATTTCAAAGTGAAAACACTTTCCAGTCAATTTTAATTAGTTTTGAAATACAAAAAAGTATTTTACATATTGGAAATATTAAATTTAATCTATTAGCTTGAAATAAAAACTAAAATGAAAGCATCAAGGAAGATTTTTCATTTTAAAAATTCATTTTAAAGCTTAGATATCGCAATTCTATGGAGGTACCCAAATTTTAAATTTCAGATGAAAGTCAGACAAAATATCACAACAAAAATTATTATTTGTACTCTCCACCAAAAGGTGCATTAAAACTTTTACGACGAAGTATCTAATTTGAATAATTATAGAACATGTTCATAAAATTCCAAAAGGACAAAAAATGTACTTTAATGGAAATAAAATAAAATATATAGAACAGAGTCAATAGAGCAAGGCAAGGGATCATGGGAAAAATTGCTTTTACTATGGATGTTCAAAAATTATTTTCTGCTTGTCCCTTTAAGAAAAGCATGAAGTGAAAAGAATTTCCTGTTAGGCATTTTATGGGCAGGAACAGAATTCTGGTGCTTCAAATCAGATTTTTTAAAATCAAAATCAAAAGTTTGTGGTGGAGTTGAGAATTATTTATATCTGACATGAGATAAATTCTCTGGCACCAACAAAATATATAGCCTTGTCAAAATGAAGTGAAAACAATACATTGAAATTCAATTCAAACAAAGCATGAACAACAGAATAGGAAGACTAAGTTTTGATTTTATAGTTGTAATAATTATTTTTAATAAATATTTATTTTTGAAGTGAAATTGTCATAGTTACCTCCCTCCTTAATTTCCTAATTTTGAAACTGCTACTTGGGAATGCTCTCAATTGACTTTATATATACTAGGCAAGACCTTGTCTTATCTTCTTTTCTTCTCACTTGATACGACATGATGTAAATCTCTTGTGAAGATTTGTGTTTTCCCCTTTGTGGGAGCTGGGGGGGGGTGACGCTATGCATTTCCTTCCGAAACACACATGAGCATTACACACACACATACATATGAACATTCACATTCACTTACACATACTTTGACCACAAACTTTCTACATTTATTCATACACACTAATTAACGTCTTTGTTAATTGTAACCCTTATTTTATGTCAATACACATATACCTGTTTGTAGATATATATATAGGTCTTCACATTTCCTTTCGTGTTTTTTAGGTGAACTTGTACATACTTCGAGTCCTCCATATTTGTAGTGGGCTATTTCAGGAGATGCACGTGTCTGTGTCACAATGAGTATAAACGGCCCACTACAGATTATTAGTACCACTACAAAATGAATGTTTTTGTTGAATAAGAAATTATTTGGTCAGTTGTTGGTGAAAGGAAGTCATACAAAGCTCTAGGGGTATATGTGTGTGGGGTAAATTGTAGAGTGAACAGTTGACTCTTTAACTGAATATTTTGTGTGTGTATGCCTGTGTGTGTGTGATGAAGGAATATATATGTATTTATGTATGTATGTATGTGTGCATATATATCTAATAGTGTTGACGTTGAGAGACAAGATAAATAAAGAAATTGACTCCTGAAACTGATGAACCTCGTTTCTTATATTTGGGTTAGAAAGATTCAAACAAGCTGCTTTATTTAACAGTTGCAATAAAGTGTTCTAATTGGTCAATGACTCTAAAAAAGGTGTTTCTTTTCAAATCATAGCAACTTATACAGATACTGTCAATTGAATTCTATGAAGTCCATATTGGAAGCTTTTAGTTCAAAAGAAGCTTTTCTTATATATGGGTTAGAAAGATTCAAACAAGCTGCTTTATTTAACAGTTGCAATAAAGTGTTCTAATTGGTCAATGACTCTAAGAAAGGTGTTTCTTTTCAAATCATAGCAACTTATCCAGATACTGTCAATTGAATTCTATGAAGTCCATATTGGAAGCTTTTAGTTCAAAAGAAGCTTTTCTTATATATGGGTTAGAAAGATTCAAACAAGCTGCTTTATTTAACAGTTGCAATAAAGTGTTCTAATTGGTCAATGACTCTAAGAAAGGTGTTTCTTTTCAAATCATAGCAACTTATCCAGATACTGTCAATTGAATTCTATGAAGTCCATATTGGAAGCTTTTAGTTCAAAAGAAGCTTTTCTTATTGGTTAAAAAATAATTGTTAATTACATTTGAATTTGCATTTGCTTCAAGTTTCTAAAGGTTAAAGAATTAACACAAGAGCACCAGTCTCAAAGAACTTCATGCTTGAACCTTTAACATGAGTCATCAAAATTATCAATATCCCATTATTGACTTTGTGAGGTTTCCCATTCCCTAGATAAAGAGAGACAGTACCTTAGTGTATTAAAATTTGGAAAAGTTCATAAATAAACAATTTGTTTTATTCAAGAAATAATACCTGTCTTAACCCTTTGAGCTCTGAACACCACTTTACCAGTGGTAGAGAAAAATGATGTAATACCTAGCCACCTGTTAAACAGTGGTAGAGGAAAATGACTTAATGCTCAGCTATTGGTTGAATGGCGGGTAAACACTTGTAAATATTTTTATATCTACTGTGAAATATTATATACCAATTATTTGTGAATTTTGAATCAGGAGCTCAGGCAGAAGGGTTTAAATTGTTCAGGAAAGCAGGGATCAAAGGGTTAAAGATCTTTAGTGCAACAAAATAGTATTGTTTTTAATCTGTGATTCTCATGCAACTCAATGCCACTGTAAAATAATTGGTCAATAAGTTGCCATATTAACATTGGATTGTTCAGAGAATGGCAAATAAAAATGCTCATAAAAAGCTAAAGCTAAACACAGTATTAAGAAACAGGAAAGTTTTGATAGAAAGAAAAAAAAGAGTGCTGTAATATGAATCCTCCTATATGTCACTGAATGCTAGACAATTTCCTCACAGAGAAAGGGAAGACTCGAATCAACTGAAATGTGGTTTTACAGAAGGATGCTGAGAATACTATGGATGGAACATGTGAGCAATAAAGAAAATTGAAACAAAAAAGCATTTATACTTTATAATCAGAAATAAATTTCTCAGACACACAATGTGGGAAGAAAGCTTGGTAAATTTGACACTCACAGGACATATTGAAGGCAAGAAAGAGCAGAGGGAAACAGTGAGTAAACTACTTAAGAAGATTGTGTAAATAGATGGTAGACCAGGGAATCAGAGAGATAGTAAAGAAATAAGCATTTCTTGGAGCAATGAAGGATTATATGGCATATCAAAGAATAAGAATGTCAGAGTTCTTTGAAGTTTTGGTTCTATTCCTCAGGTTGCTTATTTGCAAGAACACAATGCACAAAAAAGCAAATAGGAATAAAATTAACTTCAATAGTTTGGTAATCTGGTAAGCCTTATGTCGTCTTGGGTGTTGGATGATAGCTTTGTCTCCCACAATTCACTGATCAGCTAGAATTGCCATCACAGTGAGTGAATTTGGAAACCCCTCCCCTTTTTTACATTTTTGCTCTTGAAGTTATCATTAATTTCTTCCTTTTCTCTTTCTTTTCTTTCATTTTACTTTTTTTTTTTTTCTTTTTTTTTCTTTTTTTGAAGAGCAGTGAGTCAAGTCTCTTTTGCTGAAATGTCGGAAGAAAGGAAATTGGAAAGAAAAACAAATGATTTTTTTTCTTTTTCCTTTACGATTTTTTTTCTCTCTCTCTCTCTCTCTCTCTCTCTCTCTCTCTCTCTCTCTTTTTGTCCTCTTTTTTAATGTTATTTTTTCTTGTCTGCCATCTCATTGCCAGCCAACTTTGAAGTTTAATTAAAAACAAAACATGAGCCTCCTGCAGTGCACGTGTTTGCAAAATGTAAAAATTCTGTTAGATGGCAGACTGATAGAACAGCTTCAGGGTCGGCTTTGCCCTACCATGACTCCAATGTTAGAAATTCACTGCATTGTATGTTAAGGGTGTACAAACTACCAGCCAACACACACATTATTTTTGTTACTAATTCATCAAACACTTCATAAATAAACTCCATCTTAGCCAATGAACTTAACTTTGGATAAGTCTCTTCTAGGCTAATCCAAAATTACTGGATTTTTTAATACAACTTGTGTTACTTCTTATTTGGAGTTGAACCTAATTTTGGTCATCATTCAAACACCTGTTTGTGTATTTCAAGGATCCAATTAGTGATTTTGATATTTGCTAAATTTAGCTTAGTTTTGGTACAAGGCGACAACAATGGTATTGAATTCATTTAGCTTGCTAATCATTGCTATGCAATGGGGTATCCTCTTGCTAGCCTTTTAGATATTTATTAAGCTGATATATATATATATATATATATATATATATATTGCCATTATATAACAATTTTTAACATGTTTTTATATCGTAAAATAAATAATATTTAGCTCTACTTTGTACTGAGCCCTCTTTTAAATTAAATGTTATATACAATGGAATTATACTCTATTTATTCTTATTTTACCTATATATATAACTCTTATTTTTAGTGGATATCTGTATTTGAGTAGACACTTAATTTATTTTAAACAGTATTTATTTCATCTACTGGCCTGCATACTCAAGAAGACTTAATAAAAAAAATGCACACTACAGCAGAATTTGAACCTTTATACTCCTTTGTAGGAGAAACCACCATCTGATCCATTTTGCTTTAACCACTTGCCTATGTAGAGCGTCACAATCAAGCAATGTTCTATTGGCTTTTAAAGCACCTTCACTCATTCATATTTTCTTGCTCAGTTTCATATCCAAAACCTAAAGAATTAATGGATTTTATTTTTTAATCCAACATATTTTCATTACTTCAAATGATATTTTTAGTGAATACTGCATTTGGGTAGATGTTCCATTTATTTTAAGGAGTATTTATTTTGTGTGTATATATATATATATATATATATATATATATATATATATATATATATATATATATATGTAATATTTTATCTTGCAACTTGGTAAGAACTAAAATAATACATTTCTAACTTAATATTAAATTAATTACAACATCAAAAATGATTATGGAAATGATAAAAGCCAAAAATGACATCAGAAAGAATCATTTTGAAGTAGGCATATATAAGATTTTAAATTAAAATATTCAGCAAATTACAAAAAATGAATTTACAAACACAAAAGCACATTTATAATTTACTCAACAAGTTGATTATACATTTCAACCAAAATTTCAATTTAAAAATTTTTGTCCTTGTTAAGAAAGAGAATAACTTATTAAAATATAAATGCACTGAAATCACTAATTCATACTACTTCCATAATCATCACTCCTCATCAAACCATATAATAATTATCATTGTGTATTTATATATTTCCTGTCGCATCTGTAGCGGAAAGGGTGAAAAATCAACTTAAATTAGTAAATTTAGAATAATTCTCTTAGTCATTTTATGCAAATCTTCATTTATCTAAAATTAGGTCTCGAGCAAAATAAACTGTTCAATTAATCAATTCCTTTGCCTCTATGTTTCTTAAGTTGCTGTCTTATTTGTTCAAGCCTTTCATATGAGACACTCAGATACCTTTGTCTATTAAGTGATCATCATGTTTCAACTTGGTCTTGTAATACACTAAGTTGAGCAATTGTGAGAATTTTGCCAAGAAGAATGGTAAAAAATCAGCACTCACTACTGTGAAAAACTTCTTAAAGATTATAGAAAAAGACTGGTTGACATTGTAACCTTAAAAGGAGCAGTCACCAAATATTAAATGTAAGGGTTCACTTACTTTTGCACATCTTAATTTTTAATTATTATTTTTATT